>CAXKVX010000108.1:0-364378 GCA_964058865.1 Eleocharis quinqueflora | reverse complement strand
AATTGGTAATGGATTTACTGTGCAGTTGGAATCTGTCTTTAATGAGGGATTCAGACGGGAATCAAGAACTTTTGGACTGTCTACTTTCTGTAAATAACAAAGCTTTTGATTTTTGTTGTGATATTTATGTGAATCTTCATAGCCTATGAAATTGGAACTTTTATTTAAAAAAAAGGGAACCAGATAAACAGTGGATATGGGTAGGGTTCAATGTGGATGTCTTCATCAATGTTTGTTGAAGCTATAATATACTTGCAATAATTTTAGTTGTTTGATGTCCGTCAGAGTTCAATTTTTTTCTCGAAAATGATATTCTCAAATGAGAGTTGCCAACTATTGTAAAAAAATATATTACCTAAATGTTGCCCATACTAGGGGTCTTCTCCAGGCACAAAAGAGGGAAGGGAAGATGTGCCCTTTTCAAATTGGAGTATAATAAAATTCATCCTTTGGATTTCGATGGTCTCTTTCTTCCTTTTAGCATGTCTGTTCCTTTTAGCATCCAGAGCATGTAACATCAATTTTTTTTCCCTAACCTCCTTTTTCTCTCCCAAAATTTAGTTCTGGAGCACATCCTATAAATACTCATCCCTTTTGAATGAGCGGGCAGGCTGTAGGCTTATTTTGCATACTATCATCTTAACATCATCTTGTGCTGCTGCTGTTTTGCATACGATCGACAGCTTGTTTTTTTCACTAACAAGTTTTTTAATACTGACCAAATGTTAGTGAGCTGTGATGCCGTAGGTGAACTGCAGGCAAGATTCATTAATGTTCCATGAGTTTACAGTGTTAACATTGACAATACTTGACCAAATGTTAGTGAGCTGTGATGCCGTAGGTGAACTGCAGGCAAGATTCATTAATGTTCCATGAGTTTACAGTGTTAACATTGACAATACTTGACCAAATGTTAGTGAGCTGTGATGCCGTAGGTGAACTGAAGGCAAGATTCATTAATGTTCCATGAGTTTACAGTGTTAACATTGACATGGGCTTAGGGTTTCCCTGATCATGGTTTCCATCTTGGTTCTGGTGTTGATATTGACACCATGATTTTTGTTATTAACATCATACTTTTTAAATATCAGGAAAGATCAAGTTGTATATTAGGAAAGATAATGGTGTTAATAACATAAATTATGGTGCTAATAACAAAAGCCCTTTGTTCCCCTATTCTTGCATCTTTAGTTGATTGCAATTATCCAAGTATAAGCAAACTTATTCGTGGTCCTGTTTCCATTTACTCGTCCTCGTTAATTTAACGAGGGAGGAGAAAAAGAAAAAAATGGAGAACGCTACAACAATGCTTGTATAGATATTGTTCTATTCTACTGTCACCTCTCTTTTGTTCCCTTCTTATATTTTGCATATGTGCTCTGATTTGTCTTGCTTGCTCTCGTGCGCTCTTCATTTTGTTTTTGATACTCTCCTCTCGTCCTTTGCCCTCTCTTCAATATATTATGCAACTAGTCGCTTTTATTATTCAAATTGATTGTTTTGTTTTTAGATTTTTTTATTCTTTTGTTTCTTATCAATTGATGTTATTATGCAATTAGGTTATTTTACTATTCATCAGCTTAATTGTTTCGTTTTTCATGTGTTTCACATTAATTATTGTTACATAAAGATTGGCATTATTTTTCTCAATTTAGTATTACTTAATGCACTAGAAATTATTACCAAATGAGATCTTTTTCTATTCATTTAGATCATAAATAAGCAAATATTTCACTTCAGTCGTAATTTTTCGATATTGTTGGTAATTTTGCTTAATGTGAATATTTGAAAGACATTTTTAAAATAGTTTAATTTGATAAAAGATTAAAACAACAAATTTAGATGTTATTAGTAATTTGATGTTAGCTTGGTATGAAACCAGTTTTGTTATGAGATTATTAATTCAGCACGTCTTTATGAAACGATTCCAAGAAGAGCATCCGATTATTAGCATGTCAATGTCAAGTTATTTTCATCAAGTTGCAAAGGCTCACAGATCCTCAGTTTATATTCAATGCCTACAAGAGTTTGTTGTGGACAAAAAAATTTACGACACAAATCAATTATATCATTTGATTGTATCAATAATTGTAGAATCAAGTGATTTTGTCATCAATAATAATAAATTAATTTTGATTCATAATAAAATTAACCAATATTTTGATATCATAAAACTTAAAATTCACCGTATAATAACTTGAACATAACTCCATTTGATAGAGTGATTGACTACGGTCATATTATCCAAGAAACTGAATATATCCAACTTTAATTTGGAACATGGAAATTAAATGCCGTTTAATTTTCATTGCCATCTGGAATGGGGAATGGGGGAATCGATTGACTTCTGGAATGATATTTGGCTTAACCATTGTGCTCTAAAATTACAATACTCCTTAATATACAACAAATTCAAATATGAAAACATCACATTAGCTAAAATCTGAAATAAAGGTCAAATAAATTTTCATTCAACAAGAGGTTGTAGCAATGAATTGAGAAGACAGAAAGAAGAATTTAAAGACATTTTGACAAATTTAAATTTTACAAACAAAAGAGACTCCTCTATTTGAAATTTAGAACCAAATGGAGTTTATACAGTACAATCTATGTATATATTTCTAAATAATAATGGGATACATATTGATATAAAGAAAACAGTTTGGAACCTTAAAATACCTTTAAAATTCAAAATATTTACATGGCTGGTACTTCAAAATAAAATCCTCACAAGAGAATTTAGCCAAAAGAGGCATTTCTAGTGATAAGGTATGTGTCTTATGTAATCAGTATGAAGAATCGGTTGAACATTTATTCATCAATTGTCAGATAAGCCAAAACTTTTGGACAATAATAAAATATGCACAACACAACAATATAAATATTAATACAACATCTTTAGAACATTTATGGTTATCAATAATAAATTTCAAAGAAGATGAAAGGCAAAAATGGGGAATATTATTTGCAGCTCACCTTTGGATAGTATGGATGGAAAGGAATGGTATCATCTTTCAGAATAAAGCGCTAAGAGATAGAATTACAATATACAAATCTATAATTCATCTGCAATTATTTTGGACATGAGGTACATGACATACAACAAGTTTTTACAGAGCAACAACAAATAATGTGGAGCAAAACACACCTCTGGTTCACCAGGAAAATCAGATGATTTCACTATCAGAGAGAGAGGCTCAAACCTCTTCCGATGAGGACCTTCTGGGAAATTAAAAGTCTTTTGAATAAAACACACAAATAACTTTAGTATCGTTTTGAACTTACACAACTTTATAGCTGTTGTGTTAACAACAGGTACAAGGGTAGTCAAGTTTCTTTTTTATTCAAATATTGCTAATAAAAAGCAGCAGTATCAGTGATGTTTTGAAACTGGTACAGACGTTTATGGGATTAATTTTCTCTTTGCATTTTAAGCTTTTTCATAATAAATGTATCTTTTGAGTACCTGGTTATCAAATGGTACAAGAGAAGATCAAAGCACAGCTAGCTGAAGCAAAGGTGAGATGACACCAAAGAAAGGGAAGAAAAGTAACAAGAATACTCAAGAGAAGAACAATTTAGAATATATTAGAATATGGATTGTAATTTTTATGTTTTTTCTGTTAATTGTTTCTTTTATTTTTTATTTTTGTTAAAGTACAGATTTTCTGTACTCTTTGTAAATATTGAATTTTGTTTGCTTCCATTTTCGAAAGCCGACATCCAAGCTGATTTGCTTTAATAATAAATAAAAAGTTCATTGCCATCGCAATCAGTGCACACATATTTCTTTGTCGTATTCTAATAATGAAACCCTTTGGTGGTTTGGCGGAAAAATTTAATAGAGGCCAAGCAGCAACAAATTTCAACAGATAGGATCAGAGGTACACTAATAATTGCACAGAGGGTCAAGGGCGCGACTAATAGTCGCACCCCTAAGAGATTCGATTTTTTGGCTGAATTCAAGACAGTTTGCAGTGCATTAACATGTTGTGGGCCCTACATGTCAGGGACGCGACTAATACATGCTTCCCTGACATTCTGTGCATTTTTTTTCTATTTATACACATTTTATTAATTATATTAAAATAGTAATTTTAAATGCACTTATTATATTTATTATTAATAGATGTGATAATATATTAAATATAAATATTATAAATAGATGTGATAATATATAAAATATAATTATTATATATTTAATATAAGTAATGATATATTTAATTAAGTAATAATATATTTAATATAAGTAATAATATATTTAATATAAGTAATGATATATTTAATATCAGTAATGATATATTTAAAATAAGTAATAATAGATTTATATTGAATAAGTAATAATATATTTATTATGTATAAGTAATAATGCATTTAAAATAATATTACATATGAAAATTCATTATTATATTATTATATATTAAAAATATTAAACTTAGTTATTAAATTATTAAATATAGTAAAAATATTATTACATTATTAAATATATTAAAAATATTATTAAACTTAGCTGAAGAACTAATATATTAAATATATTATTACATTAATAAATATATTATTACATTAATAAATATATTATTACAAATAAAAATATTAGAAGTAATAAATAGGAGTTATTAAATATATTAAACTTAGTTATTATAAATATTTAGTTAGTAATTATTAAAAATAGAAATAATAATAGATTAAAGTGTTTTTTATTATAAGTGGAAATGTTTATAGCCTATTAATACTAAAGATGTTACAACTATTTCGAGAAATACAAATGGTCCA
Organism: Eleocharis quinqueflora; assembly: GCA_964058865.1. Lineage (NCBI taxonomy): Eukaryota > Viridiplantae > Streptophyta > Magnoliopsida > Poales > Cyperaceae > Eleocharis > Eleocharis quinqueflora. The sequence goes on along the minus strand of CAXKVX010000108.1, from coordinate 359,605 downwards.
GTGGTAGGGGGGTTTGAATAGAGGCGCTGAGTTTGTGTGAGGGCATGGGTTCGAACCCCCCTCCCTACCATTTTTTCGGATTTACTTAGGGGTGCATGTATTAATCGCGCCCCTAAGTGCTGAAACAATTCCAGGGAGCATCTAGAGAGCTGTTTTTGTGTTCAGCACTTAGGGGCGCGATTAATATATGCGCCCCTAAGTTAACACTCAAAATTACAAGGCAATTAAACAAGTTTGAAATAAGGCTTTTATTGTGTTAACTTGTTTTTTGTTTAATTTTCATTTTCCTAAATGTATTACAAGGCAATTAAACAAGTTTAAATTTTTTTTTGTCATTCTTTAAGTTTGAAACAAGTGTTTGAAACAAGGTTTTTTTGTTTACTTTTCTTTTTTCAAAATGCATTACAAGGCACATAACAAGTTTTCAACATCAATATAATTAAACAAGCAACATAAAAAGTAATTAAAGCAACATAACAAGTAATTAAACAAGCAACATAACAAGTTTTCAACATCGATCTAATTAAACAAGTTATTAAACAATTAAACAAGTTTTCAACATAACAAGTCTCAAAATAGCACAAACATAAAAACATACATCAAACATGCATCGATCTAAATAATATCAACCCCCTACCCCTTAATGTACCCAACCGAGCGAGATGGTTAAGATGAAATCGCTCAAGAATTGGAGCAATTTGGTCGTCGTACATGAACGACATTGACCCGGCCTTGGTCTCCATAACAAAGGTTGGCTATTAACACATATATGAACATGTGTTATTTATGAAACAAAATTAAAATTGCGAAATTGAAAATAAAACAATATAGCAATTTTTTTACCTCATCATAAGCCCGGTTGGATGCATGTGTTGGGTTGAGAGCTCGTAGTAGAGACCCAACGTACGGAATGTCGCGTGGAGGCAACAAATCGCCTTCACCTCGACCACCCCTACCGGCTCGGCCTCGACCTCTACCACCTCTATTTGCCATTACTATATTAATTCAACAATAATCAACAATTGGTACGATTAATCACCGATAATTCAACATGCAATAATCAACAATAATCAACAATACTACTATGTTAACACATATATGAACATGCAATTCAATTAATCACCAATAATTCAACAATAATCAACAATTGGTACGATTGGTACGATCAAAGGGTACATATATTAACACATATATGAACATGCAATAATTCATATAAATGTACCTTGAATTCAACAATAATCAAATTAATCACCAATAATCACCAATAATCAACAATAATCACCAATAATTCAACAATAATCAAATTAATCACCAATAATTCATATAAATGTATAATAAACGATAAAGCTACAACTAATGCAATTATAACCTACCACAATCAATAATCATCAACAAATACTACTAAAAACACTAAATTCATAGACATGCAACTAATATGTCTCAATTTTACAAAAAAGTCCAAAAATTACCTTAATTTGTAGAGGAAGATCTAGGAGATGAGAAGGAGAGCCATGAATCACAAAGGAGAGCAAGGAGAGGAGAGGAAGAGAAAGATTTGGCAAAAACCTTGAAGGAGAAGGAGATGGAGAGGTAGGAAGTAGAGGGGGCGATTTTGAGAGAAAAATAGGTTAGGACGGGTTTGGGAAAGAAGAAGAAAGGAAGGGTTTTTTTGGGTATTAATAGCAGCAGGACATAGGGGCGCATGTATTAATCGCGTCCCTAAGTGCTGAACACAAAAACAGCTCTCTGGAATTGTTTCAGCACTTAGGGGTGCGATTAATACACGCGCCCCTAAGTAAATCCGAAAAAATGATAGGGAGGGGGGTTCGAACCCATGCCCTCACACAAACTCAGCGCCTCTATTCAAACCCCATACCACTGGACCATTTGTATTTCTCGAAATAGTTGTAACATCTTTAGTATTAATAGGCTATAAACCTTTCCACTTATAATAAAAAACACTTTAATCTATTATTATTTCTATTTTTAATAATTACTAGAGCATGGCTAAAATAGTACACCCCATTTTGTACTATGCATATAGATATAGGTCATTAAATTGAGATTTAAGTTGCTCAATAAATTCTTCATATGAAAATATTGTAGGAAATAAAATTTCGTGATTTTTAGAGCTTTCTAGCTATTTTTTAAATATTTTTTAAAAACAGTCCAGATTTAATACTACAAAAGTGCCATTTCTGGGCTGTTTTTAAAAAATATTTAAAAAATAGCAAGAAAGCTCTAAAAATCACGAAATTTTATTTCCAACAAGATTTTGATATGAAGAATTTATTGAGCAACTTAAATATCAATTAAATGACCAAATTAAATACAAATGGGCGCATAGTACATTATGTGGTGTACTATGCATATTATTTTAGCCATGCTCTAATTACTAACTAAATATTTATAATAACTAAGTTTAATATATTTAATAACTCCTATTTATTACTTCTAATATTTTTATTTGTAATAATATATTTATTAATGTAATAATATTTTTAATATATTAGTTCTTCAGCTAAGTTTAATAATATTTTTAATATATTTATTAATGTAATAATATTTTTAATATATTTAATAATGTAATAATATTTTTAATATATTTAATAATTTAATAACTAAGTTTAATATATTTAATATTTTTAATATATAATAATGTAATAATAAATTTTCATATGTAATATTATCTTAAATACATTATTACTTATACATAATAAATATATATTTAATATAAGTAATGATATAAGTAATGATATATTATCATATGAAGTATTTATTATGTATAGATTTATATTGTAATAATAAATTTTAAATACATTATTAAATCTATTTTCATATGTATATATTTATATTGTATATTAAATATTTATTATCATATTTTAAATACATTATTACTTATTTTAAATAGATGTAATAATAATTTTTCATATGTAATATTTAATATAATTATTAAATATATTATTACTTATTCAATATAAATCTATTATTACTTATTTTAAATATATCATTACTGATATTAAATATATCATTACTTATATTAAATATATCATTACTTATATTAAATATATAATAATTATATTTTATATATTATCACATCTATTTATAATATTTATATTTAATATATTATCACATCTATTAATAATAAATATAATAAGTGCATTTAAAATTACTATTTTAATATAATTAATAAAATGTGTATAAATAGAAAAAAAAAATGCACAGAATGTCAGGGGCGCATGTATTAGTCGCGCCCCTGACATGTAGGGCCCACAACATGTTAATGCACTGCAAACTGCCTTGAATAGTCGCGCCCTTGGCCCTCTGTGCAATTATTAGGGTGTTTTTGACCCTATCTGTTGAAATTTGTTGCTGCTTGGCCCTCTATGAAAATTTTCCCGGTTTGGCATATCATTAATCATTTTACACAATTACACTACCTTTGCTATCCATCAAGAACCTTTTGTGCATGCATCAATGGTGTTTCGCTATGTTTTATGTTGCTATAATTATAAACGACAAAGGCGACAGCAAGATCAACTATACTAATCAAAGAATAAAATTAAAAAAATTTCAGCACTAACCGACAACCGAAATAAAAATATCACTCGGCCCTCTGTACTAATACAATAAAATCACAACAACAAGCAAAGATAAACAACATAAGATTTAAAATAAAAAGTAGTTATAGTGAGAATTAAAAAAACAACCATTAGGAATCTTCGAATAAACTTATAATTAAGTGTTATATCTCATTATCCTGATGGCACTAACAATTTGTCTGGTTAAGTGGTTATGTACTTTTGGAAAATACAGCGGATTTCGATCTAACAAATAAAACGACATTGTGAACACTGCGTCTGGACGCAAGTTCAGCCGACGCGTTTAGACGTGAACGCCAATTTCAAAGTACTCGATAATTTGTTTTCTTATTCAACTCGAATGACCTTGATTCCTGAACGCGTGCGACTAAAAAATACATCTGAACACTAAAAATAAAGTCATGACCGTCAAACTTTTGCAACCAGAGTCATGAATATAATTCTTTTTTTTTAAATCCGAATATCCTTCCATTCAAAAATATTGCCAGGCACAAAATTAAGTTTGTTTGCATCTTAGCCTATTTTGGTTTGGTTTAATTAGGTTGATGATCCGTACAGGACCAAAACAATGATTAGAACGGTGGAGTGGGGGGATTCTGTTCTTCTACCGTGTTGTACCGTGCAGCACCGTGTCTCGATTGTCGGATGGACAATCAGGGGATGTTTTAGATCTTGAGCACGAATCACGAGGCAATCAGACGATTCCAAAAACGTGCAGTGCGGTGCCGCGAGTCAACGATCTCATTCCGTGGAGTGGGTGTCTAAATTTCATATGCTATGGCTGCGTTTGGACTCTCCGTAATAATCATTCTATGAAATTTTCATTTCATATTAGCATTTTAAATGAAGGCGATTCAAAGGAAAATTTGTAAATTAGAAATATTATTGAATTAATGTTATTTTGTTAATTCGGCAAAAATATAAAATTAGCAAATGAGCAAATGTAAAGAATTAGAAAATTCGTTATTTTCTCAGACTTGTTCTCAACTAAGTGCTCAGACTTAGTTGTGTCGGGGCTTAAATGGTCTCTAGGCTCCTGTGCAATGATAATATACTAGTTATAGGTTCGCGCTCCGCGCAAAAAAAGTTAAATTCTATACTTTTGTATTACGACAACAAAATTTATATTAAATCTAAATTAGAGCACCAATAAAAAATACTACAATTAACCTTCTATGTCAAAGAAACTAAAAAATAAAATTTTAGAAACAGTGATTTTATTGTAGTGGTAAACAGTGAAAATACTGTTCATTCACACTGTAGAAATAAACAGTGCCACAAATATTGCACCATAAGTATATTATTACTTGACAATGAGTATATTATTTCTTTTTTCTCAATATAACCGCAAAAAAACACAGTGATTACGCTCGTTTCTCACCAGGACATACATACAACGAATGAGAGTAAAACAACAAAACGAAAATAAAAATTCGTACTAAATTGACACAGGCTTGGTACAAATTTGGTACGGCCACTTGCCCCTGCCTACCCCAAACATGTAATGCAATTCCAAACCCGTCTGTCTTTTGACAGCGGTCTCTGAAGATTTTTTACTTTATTGACTGGAATTAAAGACGAGCACAGAGCACTTGTTCAACAGGAAGGAAAATTCATACGGAAAATGTGAATCAATGTAATTCTTTTCTTTCTTTATCAGCTTTTGATGATAAAGCATTAGAGCACTTGAAACGAGAAAGTGCAAAGATAGGTTTACCAGTTACCAGTCCGAATTAATGGGATCCGAATCTGCTGGTTGTATTTGAGGTAAGCAGGATTTTGTTTGTCTTGATCTGATCGTCACGAATCGATCGATCGTTACGGACGACTGGAATTTGATTCAGGAGGCATATGCTTTGACCGTTAAATGAGTTTTGAATGATGCAAATCGAAACAAGCAGAAAACAAAAAGAGATCATACAAGCAGCAGATTTGATTCCGAATTAATGGTACTCTCCAGTTCCATCCAGCTCTTTTTTTGTGCGGTTCGGATCTGATCCGATTCGTGCAATTAAATTTCTACACGGAATGAAGGATATCATTTTCTTCGGTTATACAAGAGTTATTAATTTTTGTTGTAATTTTGTTTGAATTGACGAATAAAGTTGATATTCTTTCCATTTTATAATCATGTAATGTTCATATTTTGTCACGAAAAAGATGTTGTGCAAGACAATTTAAGCGAAATTTGAGATGAAACCAAAATTCTCCTTTTTTTTTGTTGGTTGTTATGAAAAAATTTCGTCCAACTCTAACAGGTACCGTTGAAATTAGAGAATTTATTTTGAAATGTTACTCTAAAACAATCAATTTGATAAAATATCACCACAAAATCATTAATTATCTAAATGTCATATTTTTAACCTCTTGTTTGAACCTTACCTTTGGCTCAGAAAAGTTTGAACCTCTTGTTTAATTTTCTAATTAAATTTAATTAATGACATATTTTAGTTAAAATTTTGATTAAAATTGAAGAATTTTACAAAAAATTGTATAATTTGATCAAAATTAAATTTTGACATCTTTATAACATTAAAATTAAACTATACTTGCAAATCGGCCCTTGTAACTCGGTGTTCTTGTTCTGTCACTGATTGCTGCATTCATCACAACCCGATAATCTCCCTGGTATTTTTAACCAAAAACAAAACAAAAATAGTACATTTTTAGCCACTTTATTTGTCTCATTCTTCAAAACTCAGCACTATTTCCATTGATGTAGATCTTAATGCTTTCTCAATCATTCAATAAATCTTCATCAGATGTATTAATCTCTTGTTCCCTTCCTTCGTCTTCACTATTCACTTCAATTTCTTGTGGAAATATAGACATTTTCCTCTGACATGTTGGTTGTCTAAAAAAGTTTTCCATTTGAGAAGGACCTCCTGTTCAGAATTTACACAGATACATTATCATATCGTAAGGTATATGATGAAGTCTGATTTAGATTTGTTTAGGTTTTAGACTATGAAATAAACCAGAGAAATCAGTTGATATTGAACACTAATAAGGACCTAAAACACAAAAACCATTGCTCAGAATTTGAGTGTGAAATCTGCAAACCTGCTAAAATTTCTGAAATACTCATTCCATCTGGTGTTTGTATGATAAACGCATTTTTCAACTCTTCCCGGAAACGCTCAAAATCAGTACCTCCTAATTCAATCGAGTGGAGAAAGCGATGAGCTATTAAAAATCTTGAATCTTTGCTCAATTTAATCAATACTTCGTCTTCCTGTTTGCTGAATATTTCTGAAGTTATTCTCAAAAGCTGATGGTTTCTCACAAACTAGATTAACACTGCAGATTAGTAATTCCCAATCCTGTTATCTTTTAATTAAAGTCTAGTTTTTTCTTGTCCAAGCTTTTGCGGCATTGAATTGAAAAGTTGAATGCGTGAAAGTAATTTCCATTAACAGGAAGAAGAGCATTAAATTCCTAGTGCGATCGGCAGACCTCCAAAAATATCTCGGCCAAACGAAACTATTCCGAAGCATAAAAATGGTACGAGAGATGCACTTCGTGCAAAAAGCGCAAATGAAGTATCATAGCGTATGGAATATGGAATGAATCATCACTTCTGCTTTGTATATTGCAAGCCAACCACCACAAATTCAGAACACAATCTTAAATATATGAAATCAAATTTCATTGTTGCAGGTGCAAATAATGACAACATCAATCAGTTTCAAAGCCCTTGATCAAATAATGCCAAGTTGGAGGAGGGTAAAACTTGTCACCTCAACCAATCATTCCACCGAGTAAACATTTGTACCAACCGTATTTCTTTTGTTTCTCCTCCAAAGGATCAACGTACCAATAAAATTATACATAAGACTCGTGACATTTATCATTTATATATTTTTTAAGCAAAGATCCATAAAGACCATAAACTGCATTGAAGCAGAAAATACTATAGAAATAATTTAATTTAATACAAGCTCCTGAACTCCAAAATCCCATACCAAGTTACCAGTACCAGAAAACAAATTCCCCTCCTTCCATCCAACGGTACAACACATACCGGTATAGCATTATACATGGTAATCACTAATCAACTTCTTTTGACATTCTTATTTAAACCCTGAGATATCAACCAACCAAGCATTAACCATCTCTAAGTCTCACCATGTAGTAAAAGTGTAAAACCACATGTTTTACAATATCAGAGGCCTAATAGATCTCACCAGCTGGCCATGCCATTACCACATAAACAACATAATTACTGATCCAATGCATTGGGCCCAGAACAATAATTCAGGTACGGATTCCAGATCCACTGTACCAAAAATTTCCTCCCTCCTACGCCGTTCAAATTGTACGAGGCACCGCTTTGGCCGTCGACCAGCAACTGCCCGGTGTATGCGCCACCACCTCCAGTACCGTAAATTCCCTCACAGAGATCGGCGATCTCTGTGGGGAAAGACGGGTCGCCACCAGCATACCATGCATTTACCAGCGGGTTTGATGCCATTTCGGCCAGCTCATGGGCCACCACACTCACCATTCCATCAACCCCAATGTCCCCATTTGGCGGCATCTCAGCCTTTGCACTGGGGATGTAGCTTGGGACCGCAAATGGGTAAGCACACACCTCCGGGCACCTACCGTGCGAGTTACCAACCCATGCATAAGGGAGAGTGTAACCAACAATGGAAGGATATGTGAAGTAATGGAAACCACACACTTGGCCGCAGAAATTTTCGACAGCCACCTCAGGTGAGGTGAGAACAAGGTAAAGACCGCCTCTGGTATTTACTGGGAGAGGCTTAGTCGACGCAGTAATGGCATCTTTTATTACTGACTGCATCGACAGACGGGTCAAGGAGGTACCACGAGAGCAAGCCCGGTCGTTTTTCTCTTCGCCGAGGATCACATTTGACGTGATATTGGCCCCAGTCTGGTCAGTGTAGAGGCGAACCGTGCCCCACCACTTGGCGACAGATGGGCCCCGGACAGAGGAACCCGAGATGGACCGAAGGAAGGTTCGTATAATGCGCTTTTGTACCGGGTCCCAGCGGCCGTACCAGATGGGGTGCACGGTGATGTTAGAGGTGAGCACTGGGCCCATGTGGTACCGCAACTTGACGTACTCGGAAGAGCCTTCAAATTTCTTTGACGCTCCAAGCTCAGCTGGAGAGAATCCGGTAAAGCCTGTGGTGTTCAAGGCGGTGCTTGGCCACGGTCGCCATGCCTTCGCAGTTGGCGCAGAGAAGAGAAATATCAAGGAGAGGAAGCGAAGGATAGTACATGCCATGAGGTCAGAGGAGAGTGTGGAGGAGAAGAAGGGATTGAGGTTTTAAAGGCAGTTCAGTAACTTACAGAGTTAAGAAAATTGTTTACATGGGGAAAGTGGTGGGGAGGGGCCGAGGGGAGTAGGAAAGTGAGAAGAACAAATATGGTACGGGGATCATGGGATGGGAGGTGAAAGAGAGAGAGGGAATGGAGAGGAGAGGAGAAGGGGGTTAATGGATGATTGGATGACAGAGAGGCGCGTTTATGTTGAGATGTCAGTAAGGGGGGCCACATACATAAGAGCATATCTCTCCGGTGCGCTTTTCAACGACAGCCCTCAAAAGCGGCAGAGAGCGAGGAGAACACTACTTGATGCTCTGTAGTTATACGATGAGAATCTTACTATCTTAAGAGTCCGTTTTACGAAACAAGAAATATTACTAAAATAGTGATAAAAGTAAAATAAAATTTAGAATAATGTGATTTTGAAAGAGCGGTACAATATACTATTTCGAAGAATGAAAATGTTGTTTAACACTTGTAATTTGAAATAAAATAGTTGAAGTGTGGATAATATGATAACAACATGATATTATAACTAAGTAATAATAATATAATACTATTATTATAGTAATAATAATAAATAAAATAATAATATTAAATAAAAATAAAAATAATAATATAATGAAATAATACTAATTAATAAATAACAATAATAATAAAAAATAATAAAAAATAATAAATTATAATAATTATGAACTATTATAATACAAATAAAAAGTAATAGTAAATTATAAAATAATAATCATACTAATAAATAATAATAAAATAATAATGACAATGATGAAATAATAATAATAATAACAATAATGACCATGATGAAATAATATTAATAATAATAACAACAATGACAATGATGAAATACTAATATTAAAATAATAACAAAATAGTAAAAATAAAAATAAATAATAATAATAAATAGGAAGCGACTAACTGTCCCCCCTTACAAGCCCCCCTTACACGTCCCACATATAAGTCTTTATACTCAAATGTAGTAGTCTTTATATTTTTTAGTACAAGTCTTTATACTCAAAAATGATTATCATTGCATTTGTTCAATAAATTATTTATACAAAGAAATAAAAATAATTTATCATCGAATTTGAGTGGGGGGACGCGTAAGGGGGACAGGAACTGGGGGGACAGTTATATTTACTCTAATAAATAATAAATAATAAATAATAATAACACTAAAAATAATAATAAAATAATAATAACAAAATAGTATAAATGATGAAATATTATAATACTATTTAAGAAGTAATAATAAATAATAATAAAAATAATAATTGTAAATAATAATAATAATAAAAATAAAATAATACATTATAATAATTAATTACTATTATATTACTAATAAAACTAATAATAATAATTTATAAAATAATAATACTAATAAATAATAATAAAATAATAATAATGACAATGATGAAATATTATAATCCTATTAAAAATAATTATTAATAATAAATAATAGATAATAAATAATTGATAATTATTAAATATAATTAAATATTGTTAATTAGTAAATATTATACAACATAATCAAATACTAATTTGTTATTCTACAATTACTAAACCACTATATCACTTATGGGGTGGTATAGCAGTTTAGCTTATTCGAATGCTATTGTAATACACAAAAGTTCCGTTTGGCAAAAAATTTGGAATAGAATAGAGCACTAATTATATTCTTAGCTATTCCATGGGTGCCAAACAGACCCTTAAAGTGTGTGATTTACTGGCGGAGCCATGTTGACATTATTGATATCAAATGATCTCACCGAAGTTTTTTTTTGTACATAAATGTTTATTTAAATAAGTTACAAAGAAGTAAATGAGTTTATTATTTAGAAATTTTATTTCAGAATTTTTTATTTAATAATTTTGCATCAGAATTTATAATTTCTCACATGACTTAATCATATGTTAAAATTGATCGATCTTTTACAACATTGATAATATTTGATGATTTGGTAATTAGATTTTTATTTTTTTAGTCTAGAGATGAAAAGTTTAAAAACTAAAAATATATTAAATTTGTATACTGATGTGACACTTATTTAAAAACTACGAAAATTTCAGAGACAGAGACGTTCTAACTGTCGTTACAATATCAAAACATATAACGTGAATGTTGATGATACAACAATCGTCAGAAATCTGGGCAATTCTATTACTACAAAAAATGTGAATTTTGAAAGAAGGCGAGGAGGAACGCTTGGTTTTGGATCCAAAAGGATCACAGAAATGGAATCAGATCCTGTGTTTGGTTGGTTGCTCTTTGGTTCAGTTCAGCGGTTCAGTCTTTTAAGTCAATTTTCAGATTATAAACAAGTGGCTTGACCTACCGGATGATTTATGAATAATGATATTTAATTAATTAATATAATATTATAATTTAATAATTCAATTCTTCTTCATTGTAGAGAATAAGTCCTATAATTTTCATTTTTTTAATTAATTTCATAGTTTTTATTATTTATTAAAATCTATACGAAAAATTAACACAATTGCAATTAACACAAGAAATTAATTAGGATTGTAAATAAATCGTGATAAAACCTTTTTCTAATTAAACTCATATTTTTAATTGTATTTAACTTAGTTGCTTTACGATAAATTTTCATATTCTTGTAGATTTTTACAATTTAGCTATTTGACAAACTCGATAATGGATTAACAAATAAATTCGATAAAAGAATCTCAAAATTAGCAAAAAAAAGTTGATGGGTATTCATTCTGTTTTAACTTGTATATAACTTTAATATGGTTTAACCAGATCATTCAAACGACACAATAATAATAGCAAAAAAAATTTACGAACTACCAACATTCGCCATTACTAAAAAAAAATTTACACGAGTTTCACCCGTAACCACCATGTTCACCAGCATCCGCCAACTTTCACCAAATTCAATGCCCCGAGCTCTGATCAGTCGTCTTAGGAGCTCAAAAAGCATGCATCACAGCTACTCCATCGTTTTGGGCTTGATCCTAAGGCAGTTACGAAGGTACCAGATGAGATTAGTTCGAAGAAAGCAAAACTAGAAGAATCTGAGGTCAAGGAACAGTCTTGCTTGGAAGCATTCATGGAAGGCTTACCTTCCAGTGTTTCAACGGAGAAGATGAAGAATAATGCAACTGGAGGAGTAATCTGGAAAAGGTTACAAACCAAGATTCCTCCTGCCGCTGAAAAACAAAAAGGAGGTTATGCTCACTCGCGGAGCAAGATAGACTATCTGGTGCCTAGCGAATATGGAAAAGCTAGCACTCAGACCTAGGGCCGTATATGAGCCGAGTTTGAGCGAGTCAGACTCAACTCGAACTCGAGCTCGTCACAACTCGAGTTGGCTCGGCTCGTTACACACAACAATTTCGAGTTTTCTGAACCAACTCGAGCTCAACTCGCGCTCGACTCGCCACAACTCGAGTTGGCTCGTGACTCGACAGCCAGCTCGAAAATTATAACATAGATCATAAAAAGTATGTGTTTGCTACTAATGTTTGTCAAATGCAAATAAGTGCACATAAATTTCAATAAATGCAAATAATTCAAATATAAAACAGGTTTAAGTTTAAATAAGTACAAATTATTTATATATTACAACTCGCGAGTTGGACTAAGCGAGTTGAGGGCAACTCGAACTCAACTCGTGAGTCAACCGAGTTGGCTCAGCTCGAGTTATGCCAGCTCGATTTCTGTCAACCGAGTTAGAATCGAGTTTTTCTCGAGTCGAGTTCGAGCAACTCACGAGTTACGAGTTTTTTGCCCAGTCTTACTCAGACCCCAAGGCTGTGCCCCAGAAGAGATTATTCAGATGGAATGGCGAGGAATGGTCAAAAGTGTCAGAAGAAGGAGAAGAAGAGATTCCTCCATTGCTATCAAGAGATCAGGATGATGAGTCCATGATGATGGTTATAAGAGTTGTTAGGAACAATGCAAGGGACAAAATCAGAGTTGAATCTACATAGCATGCAATTGAAGACCTGGGTAACTTATCATTCCCTTTCTTTAAACTATTTGATGATGAAATATTAAAATTATTTGCAAATTTTGGGGTTCATATTAACACAACAGTGCAAACACCCCAAGAATTTATAAAAAAAAAGTATTAGAATTGAGGTACAAAAGAAAATGATACATCTAATCCAAACATTTTCTCTATGAGTTGTCATCAAGCAAACCTACAAGATTATATATTAGTAACAATCAAAACACTAACATATAACTTGTATCTAACTCCCCCTAAATATTTGAAAATTTTGATTTCGAGGGGGAAGTATTTAAACATACCCTTACACCTTGGACTTAGAAATCCAAGCAATATTTTTTCATGTTGCATCTCTTTCTAAGCTTGCATTTGAATGAGATATGTTAATGTTTGCAACAATAGTTACAAAAGGCACTAGTTCGAGAATTAACTCTTGCTTTAACGAAACAAATTTCATAGTCATTTTCAACTCTTGAGCTTGTTTCTTAGGATGCTATGAGTTATGCATGTTTACCTCTTGAGTGTTTATGGTGTTATGGTGCTTGAAAACAACTCTGAGCTTATCAACATGTTGAGAACCAACTTGGACTTGATTCTTATCTTTCACTTCATATCTCCAACCGGTTGGTTCTCTAAAGTATATGTTATTCGACAAAGTTGGAGAAATTAGTTTGTTTTTTGGCATAATTACCGTTACTAAACATATACCTAAAAGCATAGTTTGGTACATTTCTAACATTTTGATAATTCACACTCTTGTCCTTGTTGTTTTGAGTTTGTTTTCCATTTAATTTTGGATTTTTTAGAGTTCTTAGACACAAGAGCGGGTGAATTCTTTTTATATCCAAGACCCGATTTGTCGTAAGGTTTTTGTCCCTCACACAGCCAGTGGCGGATGTACTCAGAGCCAGGGGGAGTCGGCTGCACCCTCCTGGATTTATTAATTATGAGTTAACTAGTTGTAATTTTATGTTCTGAACCCCTCTAATTTTAGAAGTTGAACCCCTCTGAGTCTGGGCCAATCGATCAACGGATCAAGCACAGAAAAAAAGATGTGCAGAACAATGGGCCCAGCGGACTGCTATTTGATATTAAGTAATTGGGCCCAGCGGACCACAAAAAAATGCTAACTCTTTTAACTCTCCCACAGTCCCACTCGTCTGATATTATTGTCGAATACAGACGATATACAGTACAGCAATAGGTTTTGTGATTTTGTCCCTGGCACTCCGCACTTGGTCGAAAATTCGACGCCGACGCGGTCTGCGAGACTGCGACTCTGCGAGTCTGACGCCGCTGGCACGACGCCGACGCCTCACTACCTCTTGCCTTCGTCGCTCGTCCAAAGTCTGACAGTCGGCTAGTCTAGTCGTCCAGAGCTCATAGTTGCTAGTTTGCCAGTGCCCCGTCGCTGACTCAAGAACCTAGGTTTTCTCTCCTTCTTTCATTTTTCTATTATCCTGCTTTGCTACATTAAATATTACATGACAGAATCTGATTAGTGACCAAGGCAACAAGCAATTGGTATTAGTAATTGGAAATTGGAATGAAGAATTGGAATAATTTATTTGCCACAGCTCACTGTCTACAATGAAGCAAATAGCATTTTTCATTTAGCAATTTGGGATCAATTGAAGCAAATAGCATTTTTCATTTTAATTTTGGGTATACGAATATGGTATTTCTGAGCTATCATTAGATAAATAATTGTTTAATTATATGTTCAATATTTGCTAATTAGCCAATGAATACCTTCTCTTTTCATGTTAGTTTGTAAGGATTCAAAGGTTTTTTCAAAAGGTACCGAAATCTCGTGTCGATTCATCTTCAAGTTCTAATCATTCTCATGAGGTTAATAGAACCGAACAAGATTCTCCTTCGGATCCTGCTCTAAGGCCACCTATATCTAGTTATAATCCAAATTAGCGTGATCATATACGTCGATTCTACCTAACAAATGAACCATGTCAACCTTACAATCATGATTTTCCGCAAACCAATATTAGTGGAGCAATAAGGAGGTTCAACACCAGTTGGTTTGATAAGTATAAAACCTGGATGGAATATAGCATAAGTAAGGATGCGGTATTCTGCCTTCCTTGTTATCTTTTTAGACCGGAAAATCTTTGATCAGGTGGAGGGTCCAAGTTTATAGGAGAGCGTTTTAGAAAATGGAACAAGGTTATAAGCTCCTTTGAGGAATATGTTGGTGCTTCAAATTCACGACACAAAGAAGCTGAAAGAAATTGTGCAGCTTTGATGAATGAAAGACAAAGTATTCAAGCCATGGTTGAGAGACAAGGTGTTAAACAAGAGATGGAATATCGCAAATGATTGGAGGCAACTCTTTCTGTAGTGCAACTTATTTTGAGGCAAGGTTTGGCATTTCGCGGTCATGATGAGTCGGAAAGTTCTAACAATAAAGGAAATTTTCTTGAGTTTTTGAAATGGTTGGGAGATCATAATAAAGAGATAGATGCTGTTATTCTCAACAATGCTCCTAAAAACCTAAAGCTGATTGCACCAGACATTCAAAAAGATGTTGCGAACGCTTGTGCAGAAGAGACGACTCAAGAGATAATGAAGGAGCTTGGAGATGAATTGTTTTCTGTTTTGGTTGACGAGGCAAGAGATGTCTCAACCAAAGAGCAAATGGCGGTTGTGATTCGGTATGTGAATATAAAAGGATGTGTTGTCGAGCGATTTCTAGGTAAGTATATGAAATGTACTATTTTGGAAAATAAAGTGATACTATTTTGTTTTTTTTAATATGTCGAATGATACTATGTTATTGTTTAGGTATTGTTCATGTTTACGAAACTACGGCAATAAGCTTGAAGATGGCACTTGAAGATTTATTCGGAAAGTATGGTCTATCTTTTTCTAGGTAAGAATGTGAAAGCATATTATTTTGAAATGTAAAATGATAATACTATGGTTTTTTTATATGTAAAATGACTTGACGATTTTTTTTAAACTCTAGATTGCGTGGCCAAGGTTATGACGGAGCTAGTAACATGAGTGGAGAGTTCAATAGTCTCAAAGCATTGATGTTAAATGAGAACAGTTCGGCATATTACGTGCATTGCTTTGCTCATCAGTTGCAATTGACACTTGTTGCAGTGGTTAGTGAACATCATGAAGTCATGTTATTTTTTGACATGGTTGAAAGTATTCTCATAGTTGCTAGTGGATCAACTAAAAGACGTGATCAATTACGTGAGAGGCGGAGAATTGAAATTGTGGAGCAACTTTCGAATGGAGAAATTACAGTTGGAAGAGTTTGAACCAAGAAACAAGTATTGCACGTGCCGGTTTTACTCGTTGGAGTTCTCATTTAGCCACCTTAAATAGTATGGTTATACTATTTTCAGCCACACTAGATGTTCTTGAGGAAATAAAAAATGAAGGAGGCACAAAATTGCAAAGAGCACAAGCGCATGGATTTCGAAGAGCTATGCAAAGGTTTGAGTTTGTATTTTTGTTGCATCTCATGAGAAAATCATTACTCATCACTCATGATCTATCACAAACCTTGCAAAAAAAAAATCAAGATATAGTGAATGTTATGCGCTTAGTGAAAAGTGCTAAAGCTCGATTGCAAATAATGAGGGATAGCGGTTGGTAAGAGTTACTCAAAGAAGTTTGTGATTTTTGTGTGAAACACGATATTCAAGTTCTAAATATGGAGGATTTATATGTCGATAACCCACGTCGTCGAACAGACATAACTAATTTGCATTATTTTCGTGTTAATATGTTTTACACGGTTATTGATATGCAACTGAAAGAGCTTAATGATAGATTCACGAAAATGAATAGTGAAATTCTCATGTGTATGTCGTGTTTGGATCCGAAGAACCGTTTTTCATCTTTTAACAAAGATAGGTTGGTTCAATTGGCTCAATTTTATCCCTCCGATTTCAATGAATTCGAGCTTCCTATACTAGCGAGTCAATTAGAGAATTATTATATAGATGTGCAAGATGATAGAGATATTTTGGAGGTAAATAACTTGAGTGAACTTTCTCAAAAGATGGTGGAGACGAATAGGCATGATGTTTATCCCTTGGTTTATAAGTTGGTGAAATTGAGCTTGATATTGCCGGTGGCTACTGCTAGTGTTGAAAGAGTATTTTCGGCGATGAATTTGGTGAAAACTGAATTAAGAAGTAAAATGAGAGATAAATGGATGAACGATTGCTTGGTTACTTTTATTGAGAGAGATTTTTTTATAACTGTGGATAAGGAACGAATTATGCGAATGTTTCAAAACATGAAGTCTCGTAGAGGAAAGCTTTGTTCATAAGCTTAAGCATTTGTTGTTGTTTTTTTTTGTTAGTTTTTAATATGTAAAATGAGGAAAATTTTCTTCATTGACTTGATTATGAGATTATCTATTATTTTGACTCGTTATTTTATATTTTTATTAAGTAATATATATGTTTTATTTTTTTTATTTGGTATCAATTAACTATTGAGTTTGTACCCGATAAGATTGGATAATTTGATTTCTGAACCCCTCTGGCAAAAATCCTGCATCCGCCACTGCATACAGCTTGCTCAAATCCAACCTAGTGTCATTCTTCTATACACTAGTGGATTCCGAAATCCTATTTCCAATCACTTTCTTTTGTTTGTCAATTTTTATGTTGTTTGTTTCTTTTACTTGTGTGTCAAATTTATTTACTTTCGACTCATATTCTACTACTTTAGACTCAAGCTCAAGAATCATACTGTTTAATCTCCCGATAGTATCGTCTCTTCTCATTAAAATTTATGGACTTTGCAGGATCGGATAAAATTCGTGTGCCAAAACAAATGAATGATATTCAAATTTTGAGCTGTGAAATGTAATTTCGATAATTATTGTTTTTAGTAAATATTGAATCGTCTATGAAAATTATCTGAAGTAATTTCTCACTGAAATGGTTAAAAAGAGAAAGATTCAAGAGCTAATGGATGTCAGTGAAACATAAAATTAGAAGGACAAATTGCCAACAAAAGGTCAAACTCCATAAGTTTCCTTTGGAAAATGTATTAAATTGTAGTATGGTAACTGATGATTAAAGAATCAGCTTGAAATATTTTGTACCTTAACCCAGACTACATGTATATATAATTTTTATATAGATGATTGATCTAGATCAATTCAATCAAGTGTCCACTAAGTTAAGCAAGACAATATATATAAATGTCAATCCAAAACATAAATTTAGGCAAACAACTGACTGGTTAGTGTTCATGACAGATTTTGCATTCAAAATATTACGTTACTATTTTTTATTTGGATAATGTTTCGTAGATACTACATTTGATATCAACTAGCGATATCGATTTTATTATGTATCTTTAGTTAAGTTATCGTGCACATTATTTGAGTTATTATGCATGTTATATTATAACTATTTCAGTACAAAAAATAACATGTACAACTATTTCATTACAAAAAATAACATACATAATAACTCAAATAATGTGCACGATAACTCAACTAAAGATGCATAATAAAATCAATAACATGCATAACTATTTCATTACAAAAAATAACATGCATAATAACTCAAATAATGTACACAATAACTCAATTAAAGGTGCATAATAAAATCGATATCAATAGTCGGTATCAAATTTGGTATCTACGTATCAACTCTCTTTTATTAAATATACTTTTAATGTTATTCATCTAATTAATTAGAAGCCGATCAACTTGATAAAACTTGATCAATGAATAGTTGTTCAAAATTGCAAAACACCTCCCCCAGTGATCACATATTTATTTAAAAAATAACTTGTTCAGGAGATATTTTCAACAACAGTGAATCATGGTATCATCAGTTTAAAAGGAAAACTAAAGAACCTAGCATCCCTAACTTTAGTGAAAGAGCCAAAGGTGACAATTTGGCAGCAAAGTTCACTGATTACCTTCACTAACCTGGTCAAATACATTTTCACTTTTTCTTCACAGAGCATGTTCCTTTCAAGTTCAACACGTGACCATGAGATGAACATGTCAAAGTGACGCTATCAACACCAGGATATATTATCATAAAAAAAACACCAAGATATATTAAGGGTCAGTTGGTTTCCTACTCGACACCGTACGTGTGAGTGCGACGTGTATTTATTGTGTTAATAAATTTATCTTAAATTATATCAGATTTGATCGCAAGCGTACGATCTAGTCGGATAGTATTCGAGAATCGAATCTACATGAACAAATTGATCTACTAATTTATAAACTGTTTACTAATCTAAACAGTTCAAGAGTTGGATTTGTTCTGAAATTTCTACATTTAAACTAAAGAAATATGAAATTAACAAGTATTGATTCAACTAAAGACCTAGATTTCAGACTTCAACATTCCACTCAATTATCCATCTACTTGGCATGTGCACATGACTTGATTCTAGTCATTAATAGGTTGCCTAAATAAAAAATTGGTACTAAGTTCAATCTCTTGATTTTAACACCTTATTCAAATTACATTCAATAATATCACCATTTCAGTTTCTAATTGGTACAATCTGAATTCGCTAAATGTAAGATGTTCAATTCTGTATTTAATACATACATCTTCTTCTGGTACTTAGTGTGATAGAAAACACTGAATTTGATATGACCTCTACATTATTGCTTCATCTCTCAATATTCGGCTAACTTAGATTATTTCTGGTGTTTCACAATTCAATTCTTCAATTCCAATTACAAAACCCTAGATTTGTAAAATAATTCTTAGAAATAAATCACAACAATCAAATCAAAAGAATAAGAATAAATTCAAGTAAATAACATAATAAAATTTCGAGTTTACATCTTTATCCTAGTAAGCACTACATGCTCATGCCAAAAATAGAGTAAGAAAAATTAAATACAACAATACAAATAATGAGAAAGAAGAGAGGATGAATAAACTAAGAACCGGAACAAATTTCTTCTCTAAATTTTTTTTCTCGGGCTTCAGATCAATCTCCATACCTATCTCTATCTCTTTCTTTGTCTATCTCTCTCTCCCCTCAATAAACAAGTAAAACAATCTCTAAAATAAAGCATAAACTATTATGTAGAGTCATGGTTATCTTTAAATTCAACTTGGAAATTCAAATTAAAAAATAATCAACTTCAAAAGAATTCAATCTGGCTAAGTTCTCACGGGGGAGCATCACCGAAATTGAGGCATGCAATTTAGGTCTTGCGGCCCGCAATCTCCCCGCTCACCCTCTATTGCAATCAAAAGAATTCAGCTAAGTACAATGCTCTACAGACTCGACATTGCGACCTGTAATGATCCTCTTGTGGCTCGCAATTGCTCTAGGGAGAGAGAGGGAGAACAAGTGCATAAATTGGCTAAGTACTCAAGAGGTGGGGATCTGATATTGCGGCCCGCATGCAATGCTTGCACCCCGCAATGCGCCAAATATGGCGAAGGGTGCTGGAGAGGGAAGTTTGCAGCCTACCACCATTTGTTTGCAGCTCGCAATTGTTTTTTGAGATCTGAATATTGACTAAGTACTGCTTTGTAGCTTCGATCACCTCAATCTCTTTATTTCTGCATTTTAAACATTAAAATAGTAGTAACTCGAATTCTGGATGAAAATAAAATAAATTTTCATTAAATTATATATTTTGATTAATTTTACGAGAATAATTCTGAATTTTATATATATGAAATACACTCAACAGAATGATAAAAAATTATGTGAGAATCAAATTCTCTTTTCCCACTTGCACACTGTCGATGGAAAAGAAACTAACATGTCTAAATTTTGATAAATGTCCAAGAAAAATAATGTCATCTAAATAGTTAAGTGTTGTTTTTGTTATCTCTTGACTCAAAAAGTAATATGAGTTTGTAGACGTTGCATGAATGAGCATGCTTTGAATCTTAGATACTTGGAAGCTTAAATAGTACAATTATTTGGGTCGTTTTGGTCTTATAGATGGTCCATAATTATAAAAAATGGTGAAGCTACTAAAAGCTACAATCGAATCTATGAAAAAAAAGGAAGACTTGTCAATTATTTTTAAATATTTCGCCAAACTTTTGTTTTTCACGTGATTGATACTTTTTATTCGCCAACAATTAATTATTATTATTTATTTAATACTATTTTACATAATTGTTATTTTTCTTCTACAAAATTGTCTTCTATTTTCTATTTTGATGAAAATTTGACATTTAAAATTTTCATGATGACTAATACTTTTTCATGAACGAAAATCCGACTATTTTTATTGAGAAGATTTTTTACTTCTTGTTTTAGAAAAATGTGATGCTTGTCCTCGAAACAAGAGGCACTAGATACAGGAGCAGATCCAGTTAGGGAGGATCCTGAAAATTTTCCTTGCAATAATTATGTGTATTTATATAATTTGTCAATTTTTTTGCAAAATAATCATGTATATTTAATTTGTACATCATTTTGTCTCTTTATGAAAAATTTTGAATTTTGCCTCCACTGACGTAAATTTTGAATATGCCAATGATGTCTAGATACATGCTTAAAAGTAGGGGTGCAATAAATATTCGTAGCTAGTGATTCGCCCGTATTCGACTCGTCAAAAACTCGTTATGAACGCGTTCGTTACCAGCTCGTTATGAACTCGTTCGTTGCCAGCTCGTTATGAACTCGCTCTTTACCAGCTCTTTCGTTATGAACTCGTTCTTTTCTATTTTTAAACTTTTTTAGAAATATTTTCTTTTAAATATAATTAATTAATTTAATTTCCATTATCAAAAAAATTGGTACGAATTTCTATTGCGACCGCAATTGACTTGGCTTCCAGACTTGGCAGGTTTTTGCCAAGTCTCTTGCGGCTGCAATGGAGGCTATTGTAGCTGCAATCAATCTTCTGAAAAAATCAGAAGATTAAGTGCCAAATCTTCATATTCCATTGTGTCCGCAAAGGATCTTCTTGTGATCGCAATAGACTTGCGTTTGGGCTAGTTTGGTTGGGCTTTGATCCAACTTGTGTTGGGTTTAGCCCAACCAATACTTCTGACTTTACATTAACACCAATATATAATTTAATTAATGATAATCGATTCATTAACAATTATAATTAATTAATTCAATTCTATATGCATACATTCCCAAAATCTTAGTGAAATACGTATAATGCCTTTGAGTATTGATTAATCACATTTCACGACATATCCACATATTACTCCTAGTAATGTTAGGCGACAATACATGACATATAGTAATTATATAACACGTAGTCCAAACTTTATTTATTAGAATTGGCGTCTCAATTCTAACACACTCTTCAAGTATCTAAGAACATGAGACACAACATCCATATGACCCTCCCTGTGATCAGGCATGTAACGACTCACCACTCTCACTGTGAGAGATATATCTGGATGTGTGTGACTCAAATAAATCAATCGGGCCACCAATCTCTGATATATTTATTTGTCAATTGCACTCAGCTTGGACTTTTGGTCAATGGGCGCAACTACAACCTTATAGCCTAGCATGCATGTCTCCATGAGTAGGTTTAGCTCATACTTTTGTTGGGATAGGATTGTGTGGAATGAAATGGCTTACAACCCAACATGTCTAGATGAAAGGGCTCTGATACCAAGGATCCAAAGTGGAATTCGGCTATGTTAGAAGAACTTGAGACACTTGATAAAAACAAGACTTGGAAGCTTGTGCAACTACCATCGGGCAAGAAGGCGATTGGATGCAGATAGGTCTTCACTGCGAAGCAAAGCCGAGAAGACCGTCTTGAGCATTACAAAGCCTGAATGGTGGCAAAGTGGTAAAGTCAGACCTATCGCACCGACTATGATGAGACATTTGCATTTGTAATAAAGATGAGCACAGTGCAAACACTGGTTTATTTGGCCACAAATTCCTACATACTAATGATCAGGCCAATCAAGTGAGGGAGGTGGGTCACAAACGGACAAAGATGCACCAAGCCCCAAATGTTATTCTTAGACATCATTAGCACATAGTGTCTCATCACTTTTCTTTGTACACCTTACTTTATGTACATAACTACTTTAGAATTAATCCTCCTTTGGGAAAATTATAATTTGTCATTAGTACGTCAACTTAGAGTTTTTTATTGGGTCATTTTGCTTATACCTTTAGCAATAATGTATGTTTGCGAACAATATTGTTTAGCAAAACGAGACATGTATTCATAGTTGCCTTTAAATAGATTTCAAATTATGTAAAATATATGCTAGAACGTATTCTAAAAAAGAAACTACTCGTACTATATATATATTAACTAATAGCAATTTTAATTAGAATAATCTAATTTTCATTAGTCAATCATCCTTATATATAGATTTCTCAAAATATAGATTTTATGTATATATAGTAACTAATAGTGACTTTAATTAGTAGAAAATGTTTATT
Organism: Eleocharis quinqueflora; assembly: GCA_964058865.1. Classification (NCBI taxonomy): domain Eukaryota; kingdom Viridiplantae; phylum Streptophyta; class Magnoliopsida; order Poales; family Cyperaceae; genus Eleocharis; species Eleocharis quinqueflora. The sequence continues at coordinate 336,330 of CAXKVX010000108.1, read as the reverse complement.
TAGTATTTACTAAAATATTTAGAAAATTATTAAATATCTTTCATACTATACTTAATCTTAATTGGACACCCTTTTAAAATTTAGCTCTTTTATCTTCTCTTTTATTAACTTGAATACTAATTATAAATAATAACTAAATTTTATATTCAATTAAGATAATTATAGTATTACTTAGTAATTATATTAATTAAAATTATATATATATACTAAATTATAATTAATTATAGTTACTTCTAATATCCAGATTTGGCACTGGTTTTTATTTTATTTATAAGGCACAATTCAAAATATCCAAATCTAGAAATTCTTGAAAATTCGGCACTTTTCAAATGTCTTGCGACTGTAAAGACAAGCCTTGCGGTCGCATGATGGTTCCATGCCAGTTCAAAATTTATGCCATTTTTCTGCAAAATCGTGATGTCTTGCGGGTGTAAGAAGTAGCCTTTACGATCGCAATTGTGCCTATCAGTTTAGATTTGATTGCACTCGCAAAACACAAAAGTTTAAGTGTCTTGCGGATGCAGTAAATATGCCTTGCAGCCCAAAGCACAACATGTCAGTTCAAAGTTTTGTTGCCCAAAAAACAAAAAGAAATCATGTATTCAATTGCGACCGTAATAGACAGGTCTTGTGGTTGCAAGTGACCTACCTGTCAGTTCAATCTTGGTTATGTTTTTTGGGACAATTCAATCTCGAAATTCTCTGTCGAAATAAATTCTTAAATTGTTGGTTAACTTTTCAAAATTCAACTTTATTTGTCCAAATAATTATTTTAAACATCTATAAATCAAAACTTTGAATAATATTAATTTTAAATCGCATAAAAGATGAAAATATGACAAAATTCAAATTTTCGATTCAAGAACATTTAAAATAATTAAATAACAAATTCTAGAAAGCCAAAAACTATTTGCAAGAATTAAAATCGATATATTTCTAGAAAGTATCTTAAACAATGCAACGAAAGTGGCTCTGATACCACTTGTTGATACAATTCAAGAATTAGGTTTGAGCCACAATACCGAAATCCTAACCTAAGCAATTGCAGTTCAAATTTAACATCAGTGCACTTATTTAAGACATAAATTGAAAGAGCGGAAGTAGTACTTATTCAATCCCTACGGTCTCTCTTGTATTTTGTCTCTTTATTAGGTTGTTGTTGGAGATGGTTTGGGCAACACCGTTGTCCGTTGTACACTAGTGGATCCTTCCAAGCAACTTTTGGTGCCAAACTTCTCTTCAAGGTTACGAACGTATCAAGAAGTAAATTTTTGTAATGGAGGAGAAAGTGAAGGCTAATTCACAGCGCATGTGCCCTAGAATTGGATGTTGGTATAGCTTAGAGACCCAGCGTCTTTTATACTAGTGAAAACGTATCTTCGAAAGATATCGTAATTAATACAAAATACTCTTTTGAATATTTGATAATATATTCTCTCCAATTCGTTTCCAAATTATCATATTTACTACTGTAAATATTTCCTCAAGTTCGGTGTTGTTTGGAACACAAGCTAGAAAGATATCGGCAAAATAAGGCAAGATTTTCTGCCTCTGTGCAGGTCTCTTGTGGTCGCAATAAACCTTATTGTGGCCGCAATTGACTTGGATCCAAACTTGGCAGGAAACCTGCCAAGTGTCTTGCGGTCGCAAAGATGGACCCTTGCGGCCGCAATTGAACTGCTGGATTTTCAGGAGATTCTTTCCAAGTTCTCTAATGGTCTCTTATAGCGACAAAGGGTATCATTGCGACCGCAGGATAGTTGTGATATTTTTTGTTTTGCTTGGGCTTTGATCCAAACCCTTTGATTTTTGCCCAAACAATATTTCTAACTTTACATTGACACTAGCATTGGTTTAATTAATCATAATTGGTCCATCAATAATTATAATTAATTCACATTAAATTATATATGTATTTGTATCCAGAATCTTAGTAAAATACGTATTATGCCCTTGTATAAATTAATCACATTTATGGCATATCTGATATTACTCCTCGTAATATTGGTGACAGTATGAGATATATTAATCATATAACACTCAGTCCAAACTTTATTTATTGAATTTGACGTCTCAATTCCAACAAGGTTTGCATGTCTTTATTACATCGCAATCAAGGAGACCAATGAGACTACTCTATCCAATGGGCATTTTTCGAGTATCGAATGGATAAGTGTATTGTTTGTCATTCTAAAATAAAAATTAAAGGATTTCATGTTAATATTTATGTGAAACTTGTTTTATGTAATAAAACACATACTACATTCTTTAAAGTGTCCACCATGCAATATATTCAAGATCCTATCATAAACAAATCGACCTTATCTGATTTATAAATTTAAGGTAAGTAATATTCTACTAATCATAACCTTTAAAAATTCTTTTGCAATCATTTGCATTTTGTTTCTAAACTTTACGACTCTTCTTGTTTATTAAGGAAATTTTTCTTAGTAAACGATTTTTTCGAGACTTCAGACCTAGATCTTGACATTCCTTTAAGCAAACTCATATTATTTGGTCAATATGTTTGATCATACTATCTCCATAAAATAAATATACCAATTGCCTCACATCTAACATATTCCACAATTTCTAAAGTAAAAATTAAACTCGTGCATATTTTAATTCTTAGCTTAAATGGATAAAATGAGAAGGGAAAAAAACTTAGTTTTTCATTGAACATTCAAATGTGACTATAGGATGAAACAAGCATTTGCGAGTTTGAATGCCTCTGCTTCATTTCTTCATCCACCGTCTTGTCGTCTTGCACCACCGGATGAAAATTTAGATAAAAATAAATATGTCGTCCCAAATTTTATTTATGAATTTTTTTCAAAAAAAAAAGTTCCTATGTGCAATTATTAGGAACCCTCTCATTCTCACAAATGCATATGATGTAAATAGATAAAAAAAAGCATCATATACATAAATTATCTTTTGTGTCTAATTAATAATCGCTTATTAAACTTGCTTACAATCAAACAATCACATCACACAAGACATTAGAATGAGACATACAAACTTGATTTCCTGCAAAATAAATTGAAGTAGAAAATGCAAAACGATGCATTATTTTGTACCATTTAATTAATTTTTATTTCTCAAGTAATTGCGGTTGTCTAAATCACTTAAATCTCATAAATGATTTAATAACTTTGTTATAGTGCAATAATAATTTGCACCATAGTTTGGAAATAATCCTTAATTCATTTAAAGAAAAACACAAACTGTTATCATTGATGAAACTGCACAATATTTCTCTTTGTCATTATCACAAAAGTTCGTAATATTTTTGTGCAGAGATGTCACTATTTAAAGAACTAGACTTCATTATCTAAATTCAAAAACTTGTTTCATACAAATATGATAAATCATTTGAGAGAGATAGTAATTTTAATCTCATAAAAATTACCACTGTTGCTAGAAATTCCAGCATCACAACTTATTTCTTATTTTTTTAACTTTATAGATCTGTCTGAAAACCTCGATCTATAATATTATTCTATGTTATACTTCTTCGATCAATGTAAGAATTTTAGAAATTACAAAAATAATCAACTAGAGTTTTTTTACAAAAACAATTAAAACTCAGCACTAGAACCGCAATACAAAGAACAATTAATTAAGCATTTATGTAATAAAAATTATATAATAAAATAGTCGAATTAGCAATAATAAAAATCTCTCTAATACCAATTGTAGAATTTCATGATGCGAATCTGATAAAATTAAAAAAGTAATCTGATAACATCAAGAATCATTTCATTATTGCTAATTTTACTTCATTTGTTTGCATCTCTAATCACAATCATATATATTTCTACAAAAGTGATTGTGTTACTATACATGATCTTTAACGTAGCTCTATTTCTCTTAGATTCACCTTGAATCCGAAACAAGAAGGATGTCGAGCCCGTGCTAGCATCCTCTTCGTCCACTCCTAACTTTATCGCATGTTACATGATCATTACATAGTAGACAACTATTTAACAAATATTTAAAGAAAGAGAGTAACACTAAGTTGAAACTAGCAATCTCATAATGTATGATCAGATGTGACTTATACCAGCATTTCACTGGTTTACAAAGTCCCACAGACCCACTCCCACCGTCCTGGCTTATCCCTTCATAGGATGAGATACTGGTTAGGGTGGTTGCTAGTTGATGTTTTAATGTCTGGTCCTGTTTTTTACCTTGGAACCAACATGCCAACTGGATTTGGGGCCTACGCGTTCAGCGAATTTGCAATCCTAGTAATTTAATGATCCCTTAAGATTGACAACACAAGGCCGCTTATTTTTTTTTAAAATTTATAAATTCGGACTGTTGCGACGGATACTGGATAGTGCTATGTGACTTGGCTCTTGTCGACTTCAAATTTTTAGTACGTAGGCCAGAATACCTCTAGGTTTAAAAACTGATGCTTTCTTTGTTGCTTTTGAATAGTTTGATACCAAATATTTGGTATCCTCGTAACGTAGGATTTATCTGTTTCATCGAAATAGTGGGTTACACTTTAATAAATTAACAAAATTTACCCAATACGGCTGTTGGGTTCACTAGATTTTATTTACATGAGAAAGGGATACAAAGTCAGTAAAGCAATATAAGACGAAAAAGAACTATGCAAACGTATTCTTCGCGAAGCTATATGTCAACTCAAATATTCTTCTCCCTGATAGGCCCCGTAAGAATTTGAATAAGTGATATGCTTCCCTCTGATCTTGTAGTTTCCTCAGCGGATGTCTTTCCTTTGCCTTCCTGGTTTTGTTTAAAAATATTTTATGTTAGAAAACTAGGAGTACTGACAATCACAACTCATTTAAATTTTAGCTTGACTCTCATCTTTATCGTAAAATACTCATTTTGCAATTACATGCATGCACACCAGCTCTCATTGCAGCTTCTACAATTATAGAAAAAAGGTTGAATGAGATAGAGAAAGAGACCTTGGGTATATCAGGGTCCATACCAGGGCTGGTAAATTCTTTAAGTAGCATAGAAGAAGCTGGCCGCAGTCTCCTGGTTAAAATTCTTAAGGAAGTTCAATTAGTAACATAAAAAATTACATAGTGTACAAATTTCTTAAACAAAAAAACTATATAATTGGAAGCATTTAAATTGTAATCACACTAACCTCTTAGGTTTTCTTGCAATGAAGGGCTTAGAAGGGGAGGCACGATTCTCCTTTCCAATAACTTCAATTAAGCTTTTAATTGGTTGGTTCTCCTAAGAGCAAAAGAAAGTGGTTTACGAATAATTTATTTGAGAAATAGAAATCAAAACCAAAATGGATTCTCTTTAATTGGTATAGAACTCTGAAATTGACCACAGGCACTTCAAAGACAAACCTTGCGCCTCTCAATACTTGACTTCCCATCGCGATCTAAAGAAGTGAAAGGAAGTTCTTCAGGATCTAACAAATAAGAAATAGCTGTGAGAAAAGATTTTGGTCCAGAAAGTATAAAAAACAACTCTTTCTTTATATCTTTACTTTTGTATATATTTTCTTCGTCATTTTCGTTTTTTTAGGTCTGTAAGAGTATAAATGAAATTGCTCTAGATATTTTAAAATATTAAAAAAGGTAACACGAGCAAGTGGAACCAGCTGAGGACTCACCTTTTTTAGGCTCAATATTTACCAGCAGGTCACTATTTCCTCTAACAGGATCATGCCTTGTTTCCATTCTTAGTTCCTCACAGCTTGCACTATTTTTAATTTCCAACTCCTGTTTTGATTCTTTAGAGCTACTGCTGCTGCTCTGATTAAATTGTTCAGGACTTCCAATCATCAAATCCAACTGTTTAACTATTTTATCTACCTATAAAAAAGCAAAAAGGGTTAGTGATGAAACACTGATACAAAATATCTGGTTAAATGGTTCCAGTTTTCATAGATTCTTATAACCTAAAATGTTACCTGAGACTCTTGGAAGATCACTTGTGACCTAAAAGAGTTTGTGCTACTTGCAGCATCTTTTATAGCAGCTCTTTCATCCGAGGTATCGTCACTTGCTTCATCTGTTAAAAGAATTTTCATTTGATTATTGCCATCAAACAAGGAGTATTACGAAATTGATAAGCATCCTTAAATTACCGGTTGAACCCTGAAAGCTTGAAGCTTTTCTTGCTTCAGAGCCATCAGCAAAATAACCTCCAGAAGAACTCTTTTGTTGCCTAACAAACTGTAAATATATATTTGCTATTTAGTTTATCAAAAAAAGGTATTCCGGAAGGAAAAGTAAATGTTAACTGGAGTTATTTACCTCACTGCTTTGCCTCTTAATGTCAGTTACTAATGGACTAAAGCTTGCATTGTCCAAAGTTTTTACCTGACAAATGACAGAAGAATTTAGTCTTTTCCCCTTTAACATATAACCAGAAACTTTGATAAATTCAGGCTCAGAAGAAGATTGGCTGAACAATTCTTGTGGATTTTAGATAAAAACACTGTGTTACCTCAATATGTTGAACACAGAACTCAATCGTCTTTTCTGCTGATCGCATTTCTTCTTCATCAGCATCACTGTCCGGACATACCTTTTGCAGCACATCATCTTCTGAAAAATGTATTTCTGTTCAAAACAACATCCAGTAACAAAAGATATATAGATCCTAGAAAATAAAAGACTGTAAAGAATATCCTAGGTTGAAATCATGGAAAATCCTACAATTCACTGTATAACTTTGAGCATTTTAAGATAATAAGCATATTTTAGATTGCCTACCACACAACAAGACAAATAGCAATTTTACATTTACATGTTTGCTATAAATATATTAAGAAATTAATAATAGCAAGTTCACCTCTTAAAATCTGATCTGGCAAAAACTCATGACGATCAAGATCATTTATACAACCACAGTTTTCTTCTTTTTCTATAATGTTTGGCGATTTACACTCGTCATGTATCTCATAGTTCAGCAGCGCAACAACCTACAAGAAGAGGAACTAGTAACTCCAAGGCATAGTTTCTCTCATGAAACTACAGAAATGATAAATGATAATAACAGATTTAGGAAATCTGATAAGCTCTGTTGTTTCAGAAGTATAAATAGCTTTTTCCAACTATAACCTTTAAACCAAAATACAAGCTCTGTTGTTTAGCTTTCAGCAGATAATATGACCTATTATGAACAATTTGTACAATATACTGAAGGATAAAACCTAAAAAGTTACCTCAGCTTGCTGTATGGTCTGACTCAATTTCAAAGAGCTAATGCTGTTTGCGGGTGCAGTTTCAGCTACTCTCTGCTCCAGGATATCATTTTTTAGTTCCTCTGTGAAAAAAATTCTCAATGAAGGCACCTTTTCAACAAGTGAACTAAACTTATATACAGAAAAGGGTTAAGTGCTAAATCAATACAAAAGTTGCATACCTGTTGCACCCTCAGAGCTTAAGTCTCCTTCTGCATCAGATTCTTTTGCAAATTCTCCCCCAAAATAACATGCTGATATGAACTGTAAAAACCAACATATTATATACATGAAATAAGCAGAGACAAATAAGCCATCAAGGAAAACTATATACCTCAATGACTGATAAAGTAAAACTTTTTCTCCATCTATGAGATACTTTAATAGTCCTGAAAAAAACAATGTGCGACTAAGGTGTGTGTGTGTGTAATAAATGAACAATGGTGACAACAAACCTCAATATCAGTGCAGGGCTTGGGTTCATTTTCTAGAGGCATCTGTCCCTCATCAATATCACTGTCTGGACATAACATTTGCAGAGGATCGATATCACCGTAGTTATTTTCTGTCCAAGACAATAAATCCAGTAAAAATAGAGGGTCAACTACTAGAGTGCTGGAGGAGCTCCTAATAGTTTCAAACAACTATTATGATCAAAAGCATGCATGCTCCAGGAAAATTGCAATGGGATTTTCTCAGAAATTTAGTGTTGGATGTGCTCAAAGGTAGAACTTCTGAAAAAGTGGATAGGTAATTTGGCTTCTGAATATAGGATAAGATACAATATACCTTGATGTAAAAGAAAGGTGCTTCATGGAACTTAATGAAGCATGTGGCAAACTCTACCACTTTTTTTCACAACAAAAAGAAAAAGTATCTGTCAAGAACAATCTTTGTGGCTTTTGAGCGCAGGAAACACACGAGGCTCCTTCATTGTACTTACAACTCCCATATGACCACAAATCAGTAATAAAAGGCATTTCTATTGCAGTTGTGGCCTCTCCACTAGTGGGTTTTCCACATAACAAGTTTTCTGTGTTTGTTTCATGTTTTTTTCTGTGTTGAGATGGTAATGTAATCAGGCAAGCCATTTTCCTTTACAGCAAGATGTGTAATACAAGAATTAAGAGATAACATTACCTGTTGAACCCCTGAAGCTTAAAACATTCTCTTCGGATACTTCAGCAAAACCACCTTCAGAAAGACTGGCACTTCGACAAGTGAACTGTATATAATCTTCTTGTGTTAGGTAAAATTAACATTGGAAAGACAGATACACATGTCAATTATTTCAATGCTTAGTCTTCTAGCCTCAATTACTATTAAAGGATTTGAATTCATCTTCCAAAGCTTTTGCCTTGAGACAATAAAATTTGCTCCTCAATATATTAAAATACTGAAACTCATGTGTTGTTGTTATGATTTTCTGTGCCTAGTCACATTTTAAAAATTCTATATAAGATAGATGAAATGTCAGATGCACTTAATGTATTACAATATAAGGAACCAACAAAAAAATGTCCGAACACTAATATTCTAATCAGAAGGCTGCAAACCTCTTAGGTGAGCAAAGGCAGCTCATTCAGTGCACATGCATTAGCAAAACACAACTTGAAAACCTACCTCATGAAGTTGAGTAGAGCACTGAATTTCATTTTCTATGAATGGAAAATTTCCGTCATCAGTGTCGCTGTCTGGACATACCATTTGCAGAGGATCACCTTTGGAAAATCCAGGACCAAACTGCATTTCTGTGCAAATAAATTCAAATAAGAAAGGATTAATTGGCAACTCATATTCGTGACTCATCATGGCACTGCTTTATATACATTAATAATTTAAATATGAAATCCTAAAAATAAAAATTTAAACCATAGATCTTGTTTAATATCACATAGAGTATTTGTTTACATAAAGTTTCAAAATTTGAACATTATCGATACTAAATCAAGAGGTGAAAAGTTCAATGGACATAATTCAAACAAGCTTTTGATATTCAATGTCCTGTTCTTTTACTAAACAATCTGTAAATGCAATACTTGTTGGCACATGGGTTTCATTTGTAATATTGAATAATATCACTGTTTCACTATTATAATTGATACTATAGGAGGCCTCTGCTGGATATGCCCGTGCCATCTCAAGCTTTTGATATTCAACGTCCTGGTCTTTTACTAAACAAACTGTATGTGCAATACTTGTTGGCACATGGGTTTTGTATGTAATATTAAATAATATCACTATTTCACTTTTATTATTGATACTATTGAAGGATTCTGCAGGATATGCATGTACCTTCTCAAGCGATATTGTACAAGGAATACGTGAAAACTAGCAATCCACATACCAGAACCATGACCTAGGAAATAGGGTTTAGGGGTAGTATTATAGGCTTTTAATGCAGAGCTAGGGACGCAGAGCACAAATTTAGACTCCTTATACTGTGCTTATTATTAGTCTTATTACTATTTGTTTTTTTTCATCTCTAGCCTAACCAACTTGTTTGGGACTAAAGGCTTTGTTGTTGTTGTTGTTGTTGTCGTCGTCATCGTATCACCGTTTCACTGTTGTGATTTGAAATAATGAAATTAATCTATTGAACTAATAAAAAGTGCTGTCATGAACTCATGATGTGTCATGAAAATTGTTGCAAGTGAATTCCTCTTTGAAAATATATATGTTAAAGAAATTTCAATGGCTTCAATTGTTTGAGAATATTAATATTCAGTGAAAAAAGTGCTAAAAGGTTGAAAAAAAATCAAGTATTAATCATAAAACCAAACCTCAATTCACATTATCTAAAAAAAAGAAAGAGGAACCACAAGAGAAATAAAAAACCTGATATGTTATTACAAGTGTCGTTTTTTCCCCCTTCCACTTCAAGGTCTTCCGATTTCTTATCAGCTTTCTTGTCATCTGACAGCACAGTTGCCTAAAAGAACAGGGATTAGTACTTCTAAAATACAGGATCACCTCTCAATATTCTCTTTTGTTGAGAGCATAACAACAATGCCAGCATCTATTCTAACCTGTTCAAAATCTGACAGCAGATCAATTTTCCCCAAAGCAATGGATGCTGAAGCATTAGAACCCTCTGAAGAAAGCGCTATTAGAAAAATAATTTTAAGATAAATTCAATGCTCATAAATATTGGACTATGATATCATATTATCTACATTCAGATATGAAATGCAAATTCGGGGATTGGAACTGCAGAACAGTTCAAACTTGATTTGACTCCCAAGGGAGACTCTTGCCGAGTTGTAGCATGACTTTGCTAAATTTTTTGTGAACTCAGTAATTTTTAATAGTTATGGCTCCAATATGTAGAAACTAATATAATTTCCCACTTCAAGTGGTATCATACCTGTAGATCCCTCCGACCTTAAAATCAATTTACCATGGGGTCTTTCTGCAAAGCCGCATCCAGAAGAATCAACATGTTGACTAGTGAACTGCATTTAGGTCTAGTTACGTTAAATAAAAGTGATATTAGACAGGATTAACATGGATCAGCATATAAGAAATGGTAGTTACCGTAATGCTTCTCCTTCTAGCTCCAAGCACTAATGAAGAACTTGTATCTGCAATCATTGATGCTTCTGCCTGAAAATAGAATAATAATGCTCTCTCAATATGCAAAACACTACATTGACGAGTTGATTGAATATTATGATTGCCATACCAGTCACACGCTGATCATTTAAAAGCTTTTACCAGGTGTAAGTATTTTGACCAAAGGACCAACAGCACTCTAGGACATATAGGAGAAACGAGAGTTGATAGATTCAAAAGAACTAAAAGGGCAAACTAGAGAGAACTTACTTTGATGAGTTCGACAGAGGACTGTGTTTCATTTTCTGTTGAAGGCACTTGTCCCTCATCAGTGTTATTTTCCGGACATACCATCTCCAAAGGGTCACCTTCAACATTATAATGTTCAGTTCAAAATAATATTCAATTCAAAACAAAGTTTGTTGTAGACATGTAAAGCACATGCCTGTTCACTGAGTCATGCATAGAAATATGTCCAGCCAATAGCAAAATCATCAAAAGTTCAAAACTACATGAGAATCTAACCTGTTGCTTTCCAATCAAGAAGGCATTCTGGCTCTGAAAATGAGACACAAACTCTCTCTGTTACATCATCTTTTAGGTTTTCAGAATGTTTATCCTCGTGTTCTTCCTTGATTGAAAGAACAATTGCCTAAAAGAAGCAGCGGTTGTTAAAATTACAGGATTGTCTCTATTATTTCTATTGATAAAAAATAGGATTCAAATGCTGGCTGGCTGTAGTAACCTGCTCACAATCAGACAGCAGACTGTTTTCCAGTAGAATAGATGAGGAAGCAGTAGCTGAGTCGCTAGAAGCTGGTATGCTACCTGGCATACTGAACACTGAAACGGAATCAGTGTTTCCTGCTTCATTTTCATCCAGATGAGAGATCACTTGCTCAGATTGTTTTCGGCACGACAATACTTTAGCTAGTTCCCCTTCCAGCTCCATAATTCGTCTGTCTTTCTCGATTATGATTGCTCTCATGCTATGAACCTTGTTTTCAGATTTCTGTTGCACATCAAAGCAGGCAAAAAAAAGAGCTTAAAAGACATAATATTAGGTAAAGGATCTAAAAGAAAAGATAATTATCATATGCTGTTCTACACTTCTACAGATATCTCTACTGATGCCTGATCATCTAAATAAAACTAGTAGTAAGAATATCATGGAAAATGGATATACCAAAAGCTTGTCCTTGTAAAGCTTCAAATTCTTCCAAAAGGCTCTCGCAAATTGGGTCATTATAACTTCATTTCGCTTTGCATGTTGCAATTCAGCATTAAGGCCACCATTGTTGGCAATTGTGTCAACTGTTGGAGCAATATTTTTAATGTTTGGATCTTCTGTTGCTTGAACCACTTCAAGCTTGTATGGGTTGACTACATAATATGGCATACTTTTAAATAAAGCATCATATAAACTGGCAAATTAAGTATAAAGCATTGATCTATGTACAACTAGCAAACCTTCTTCAGATATTTCAACATCTACAGTAGAATCAACACAAATCTCCCGATCAACCTAATGAATGGAAAAACGAAATAAGGATTGATAAATGCAAGCTATTTATAATCATTGTTATTAACATTGAAGTTTGTAATAAACGCAAAACAAACATTTTGTTGAGTCGTGTTTATATTTGCAACAAGCCAACAACTAAACTTGTTTGATCACTAAAGGATTGATATTAGTTTCCAAGGATGAATGGGTGGAATTTACCTTTCTTTTTTTCTTGTAGCCTTGCTGGCCCAAAGCTATGAAATTTCGTTTCTGCACAGGAGGCGGGGCATTAACCTCCTCAATATTAGTATATCTGTTGAATGGCCAGAGTCTTATAAGCATCTTCATGAGTTTAAAAACAGAAATAGCAGGTAATTATTAATGCTATCAGATGGATGAAAGAAAATGCTAAAAGAAATTAGCAAAAATATCAAATGTATATCATACTTGATTTTCATGTAGGGAGCTGCCTGTCTCAACACAAACGAGGTGTCAACATAATCATCTTCTCCTGGTTTTACAGTTAGAATCTACAAAAATATACAGCAGATCCTTAAGTTATAAAGAAACCCTAACAATATAGCAGATACAGATGTAAATACTAAATAGTATTGTACCAGAGTCATTCTCTTCTTGCCTTCAAGATATTCCTTCAAGTATCTTGTCAACTGAGAGAGAATACAAAAGAAGCAAAATGTAACTCACCACATTAAATGTATTGCAGATTAGAAGCATTCTAATAATACAATGATAGTAATTACCAGAGAATTCTTGTAATGCATTTCCAAATGCCTTTTGGGGTTCTTCTGATGCTCAAGTAAGGACTGCAACATCAAAAGAAATAAAACAATTACCAAATGAAACACTAAACATATGATTATAGTAATTAACAAGTGTTTCAAAACACAGCTAAAATTTCTTACCCTCAAACAAAGCCCAAAAACCATGGAGGTATTGTTTATGAAATGGCTTTCCCCTAGTCTTGTACCCTGCAGTTGAAAATTTGTTTAACCAGAAAATAACTTGGATAATTAGTTCAAGAAAATTACCAGAACGAAGCTGGAAAAAAGGAAATAAAATCAAGAATGTGCATGCTAGAAGGATGAATTAGACAGAAATTCACCATGTTGCCAGTCTTTTTATCTCTCTCAGCTCCAGCAAGATCAGCTATCACAAGTACACCATTACCAAATGACATGTCATTTCCAGTGTTGAAAATGTCATTCGCTCTCCGGATTGTTATTATACATTGAGAACGACTGTCATAACAAAACAAAGAAACTTAATCTGTTTAAACTAACAAATTCAACAACATGGATGTCAAAGGCTAAATTGATCAGATTCTCGTCCGATTCACAACTTTGATTCATATCAGATTCAGATTATCCCAATTTTAAGCAGCTATTATTGGAACTTGTAAATTGACTTCTTGAAATGTTCAGGCTAACTTCAGATTGCTTTAAGTTATGAGTGGACTGGGTTTTGTTTCCTTCCATCATTTTTTCCTTCTAACTCTTCTGTATGCATACTAAACCTGTCCCAAATATATCAGCTCAACTCTTCAGCTCAGTTTCCTGTCAGCTTGCTTGAGCTTTTCAAAACGTTTTTGTAGGGTTTAAAACAGGGCAACTTCTAAGATAAAATGCTTTATTAAGCACAAAATACGTAGAGACAAGTACCAAATGTTACAGTACTTCATAGATATATAGCTAATTGCTATTTGTAAGTTGTAGATAAGACGTGCCTTGATTGGCTGTTTGCATCAGTCGCAGCAGTGCTGCGCTTCGATATACCACGTACAACCAGACGTTCAGCCCCTTCTAGGTCTGAGACAGGCACCTACAAGACCACTTAATAGACGTAAGGTATTATTTGACAGAGATAAAAACAATCATATAATGATCAGTCCACGTCACTTGTTCCGTGTGAAACACTATATTAAGAACTAATAAATGAGAAGTACCTCTTCAAGCCCTTTTATAGTTGACTGCACCAATGTCAGTTCTGCCCCATCAGACAAGAGGTCGATCATTTTTTCTCCCTTTCCGCTGACAGAGTATATTTCAAGCATTGCCAAGTAAAATGATCTGCAATTACCCAATAGTAAGTTTGACTATTATAATGATTAGTAAACATTGAAGAGGCTTTACAGAACAAACTACCACTGACTACTATAACACCAGATTAATTTAGGCAAAGTGTGATGAAACAGTAGATCAACATCTACTGCTGAAACTAAGAACTATAAGAATATAACAAGCATTTTACCTAGGCTGACTAATTTTTTTTTCTGCATTGCAGAAGATCTTTTTCAATGCAAGCGGTACCAAACCTGGCTCTCTATTGCTTCCAAACATGGTATGTGTTTTGCCAGATCCAGTAGGTCCCATTGCTACTAGCAGAGCACTCTTTCCGCCCATGAAGTCTTTTACTAATGGATTCATTACCTTATTGTACACATCAGTCTACAAGCAAGTAAAAAGAGGAGGAATCAATATTAACAGCTCCCATAGCGTTGGCATAGGATAAAAAAGGGCAGCCCGATGCACGTAGCTCCTGCTTGCACGGGGCCCGGGTAAAGGTCGGACCACTTTGGGGTTTTTGTACGCAACTTTTCCATGCATTTCTGCAAGAGCTTGTTTCCACGACTCGAGCCCATGACCTCATGGTCACAAGGCAACAGCAATACCGAAGGCTCCCCTTCAGAGTGTGGCATAGGATATTAAAACAATAAGAGAAAGGTATACCTCAGTAAATATAAAAGTGACACATTACAATTTACGATAATCATAAAATCTTAAGTACCACAAATTACACAAAGTTACTTCTTATAAATAGTTCTAGTGTTTGGCTTGTTACTTGAAAGAGTACTTAAAGGAACTCTACTATTTAGTTGAGTTACAGAGAAACTCTTTTCAATTTCCAGTACCCATTTTTTACCACCAACCAACATTTCCCAACCCGTTTGGGCTCATAAGAAATAACAAACCTAGTTTCTAATGGAAATTTAACCTCAAGCAAGGTAATATTTTTTTATTCCGTGGTAACTAACAGAGAACAGTGATATCACTCTTAATACTTCCAAAAAACAAAAACAAAAATTCACCAAGAATAAAATTTTATTATTCTTTATACTTCCATAGAACTACCTCAGTAAAAAATCAAGAAGAACACAAATTAATAAACTATCAATGCACATAATAGAACCTGAAGCGACTCAGGAGGAAATACAAATGAGAATCCATCATATATTTCACTCTTGTTGCCTCTTTTTGAATCCACCAATTTGGATTTGGGGATTGTGAGAGTCACCGATTCAGGGCCATTCACGGCCAAGCACACCTCAGTTTTCTTCTTTTTCTTCGCCTTCTGAGGAGATCCTTTAGTTCTAGCCCGAGGATTAGGGTTGTTTGCTCTGGCGCGGGTCCGCAGCTGAGGTTTGATTTCTGTCGGGCGAATCCGAAGAAACACTTTTAAATTGGAAGTGGTAGAATCAGAGGGTTTGGCTGGAGAAGGAGAGGGAGAGGGAAGAGGAGGAAGGGGTAATGTTTCAGGGGCCTCCTCGAGGGAGAAAGGCTGGATAGTGGCAGCTACGCCGGCCACGTCGAAATGGGAAAGATATGAAGTTACCAAAGGGGTGTTACGCGCCCTCCGGTGAGGGTTCCGGCGAACGGTGGTCGGAGACGGCGGAGGTGAGCTCGCCTCCATTTACGAAGAGTTCAGTACAGCAGCAGTCACAAGTTACAACTCACAGAGTCACAGTTGAGTAGTCAGTACTCAGTAGAGGATTTTCTGATCAGTGACGAGAAAAGATCTGGTTATGTACGGATTTGGATATTTTTTGTCCTTTTGTGATTTGCTTCTGGGCGGGAAATGGATTCGAGTCTTCTTGAATATTTCAGCAGTATTAAAAGTTTAAAACCGGGCCTCCTATGGGTCCGAATCTGCTGCTCGTAAAATTTCTGCTTGTTTTTTGTTTGTTTCGATTCGATCGTTACAAATCGATCGACCGTTACGAATGGCTGTGATTTGATTCAGAAGGCAGATGATTTGGCCGTCAGATGAGTTTTGAACGGTTCAGATCGAAACAAACAAGAATTTTACGAGCAGCAGATCCGATTCCGCCTTGTATTGTCTCCAGATTTAAGTTCATGGGCTCACAAGTCACAAAGGATAGAAATGATCTATAGTCTATTTATTATTTGAGAAAAAATATTCTCTCTCCTCCACCTAGACCTGTCAACGCAACGAAAATTTGTGTTATGCCGTTTTGTTTCGTCCCGACGAAATGATCAACGCAATCGATATTGGTTTTGTTTCATGAACGAAACGATCAACGCAAATATTTCTTTATAAACGAAACAATCGACGGAATAAGGTTGTTTCATTTCGTTATTTCGTTCCTTATTCTATGGGTGTACAATATCCTGAATTACACGAAATTTTGGCGAAAATTTTGGCAGAGAAAAAGAGGAGATAAGGATAAAGAATACTCTAGATCTCCCTCCGTCGTTTCATTTTTGCTTTTGTCTTCCCTCTCTAACACTTTTCCTCTTTATCTCTCTCTTTCATGATGCTCTTGTAACATTGTGCCTGAAGCATGTTAGTTGAAGTACGCTCGTGTGTCGCCATGTGTGACGTGGCCAAGCCATCTTTGTCCCATTTGTTGGGACTTTCATCATTTGATTGCCTTATTTTTTCCAAATCCTAGCTTGATATGGCCTTGAAATCGACGATATGTGGCCTTGTCTCCAGCGATCCAGTGTATGCAATGAAGTTTAGTAGGTTAAAAGGCTAGAGAAAGGTTATCATTTCCCAGCAATAGTTGTTGTTGAGATTAGTGACAGGATCGTCGAGTCTCTTCGCCTCCAAGCAGATCCATGGCTATATTATATATGCCTCTGTTGAGTGGAAAGTAAAAATGTGAGAAAGAAAAAAAAAAGGAACACATAGAGAGAAAAAAAGAAAGATAAAGAAAAGTAGAGGACGAAAGGAAAGAGAAAGGTATCATCTGACAGAAATGTAGACCCCCTGATATGCAATAAATTGGAAGTGGTAGATCTCAATCCTTTTATTGCATTTAGATTCATGCAAACTAAACTTTAAAAATATCTGCAAACTAAAATTTTAAAATGTAGACCCCCTGAATTAAATATAAACCGTTTATATAGCTCGACACGTGAATTCTTGATCGTTGGATGATGCCGCACAACACGAGATAAGTTTCCTAGTTGCAATGATATAGCTATATCATTAAATTAATTTAATTCACCCGTCATTCTCTCCCTGACACAATCGCCATCAAAATTATGACAACAAAACGATTACCATACCGTCACGACTTGATCTTAGCCATTTAAAGCACCTGTTATTTTGATTGAAAAGCATTCTAGTTCTACCACAAGTTGCAACCGAAATCTGTTTTTTTGGAGCTGATACATAGATACCATATTTGATACCAACTATTGATATCGATTTTATTATGCACATTTAGTTGAGTTATCATGCACATTATTTAAGTTATTATGCATGTTATTTTTTGTAATGAAATAGTTATACATGTTGTCAATTTTATTATACACCTTTAGTTAAGTTATCGTGCACATTATTTGAGTTATTATGCATGTTATTTTCTGTAATGAAATAATTATACATATTATTTTTTGTACTGAAATAATTATGATATAATATGCATAATAACTCAAATAATGTACATTATAACTCAACTAAATATATATAATAAAATCGATATCAATAGTTGATATCAAATGTGATATCTACAAAACATTATCCTTTTTTTTTGTCTATTAAGAACCCTCATTCAGCATTCTAATTCTACCACCGTCTGGCTATTGAACGAATCTCCTCTTCGACTCTGGCTATTAAAAAGCAAAACGCATTACCTCGGGTTAACTCGTCTGGTACCGTCACTTCCATCGCAACTGGATCTCTTTCACAAGTTCCAATATAACTTTTAATAGAAATAACTTTTATTTCTATTAAGGCCCTATTTTCTTTAGAATGCCTTTTCTAAGATGTCAAATATCTCCTCCCAACATTTGTTGGAACGTGAACCCCCACTGTTATAACTTATAACGGTGATACTATTGTCCGTCCGTGTTGAACACCAAATTTATCCACTTCAATTGACAATAACAATGAACCAAACAAGATATACAAGAGATGTGTCGATTTAAACAAAATTGAGGAAATAATGAATTGGCAGGAACATACATTTAAAAACATAACTTAAAATTCTAAATAATAAGCTACTGCAACATTTGTTGAGCTCCACAATACAATAATTAGACAGAAAATATTGGGGTTCTTCTATTTCCTGCGCTTATATCTGCAAAAGAAAGAATAAATTTCACCATTCATGTAAGAATTATAATATGATACCCCTCAACTGTCCTTCCTAATAAGAAAGACTTCCCAGACCCGTGTACACGTTCCTCAGGTGTACTACAGAAGCATTCGCTGAAAGTACGAACCATTTACTGTTTTGCTTGTCAGAAGGTTTTTAGTCATTTTGGCCTAACAACACTTACAAAAAAAAAAAAAATCAAAACAGACCCCAGTCGGTGTTGACGCAGAATAAAATGCTTCCTTTTGGTGCCCATATCTTATCAGTCCAAAAGAGACCCATTCATATCACTATGACCAGAATGAAAGCCTATTTTCTTGCAGCAACAACAACAACAAAGCCTTTAGTCCCAAACAAGTTGGGTTAGAGGCTAGAAATGAAACCCAATCGGAGTAACACAACCAATGAGTGGTAATGCTCAATATTTTGGATCACAATAATATACTGGAACTTAATTCATTCATGAAGCTCAATAAGAAATGAAACCCAAGAGGGAAGTACAAACACACATACCTCGCTTTGCTCTTAAAAGAACTCTTGTTCTTTTTCAAGGAATTTCCAGTGCCCTTTTTAAAGCCTCGTGCTTGTTTTCTTTCACTCATGTCACCCTGGAAAAGTTCATGCATCTCCTCTCTCCGTGAAGGCTGTTTAATTGGTTTCTTTAACGACTTCTTCACATCTCCAGTACCACCCCCCTTCTTCTTAGCTTTCAGAGATTTTGCACGTATATAACCCACATCGACAAGCGATTGTCCAGTCTTCTTTCCCTTTTTCTTCTAATTCAACAGAAAGGCATAAAAAGAACATTAATATTGTATTTTCAAGAGAAATTTTCTTTAAGTTTCAACAAATTCCATTAACCCTTGAAATAACCTGATAAGATATAAAAGGAAAACAAAAACAAAATTACAATGATTATAGTCAGCATTGCACACATTTGCAAATAACATTCAACATAACTCATTTTTTCAGCAACCAGCCAACATTTTCAGACCATCAACTGGGTATTGAAAGAAAATCATGACAAAGGCATTGGCCTGACTATAAATGTGATCGTTATTCATAGAAAACAAAGGTTCACTATTAGATTTCAGTTCTTAAGTCCTATTCATTCAGATTTTAGCCTTCACAAAAATATAGGTAATGAAATGAAGTTAAAAGCAGAAAATGAACTAAAATGAATTAATTTCTTATTCGTGATCCTTAGGGCATATATATATAGTTTACATCTTTCAGTTAAGGCACTATACTTTCTTTATATTCTTATTTCACGAATAGGTACCTATACTAGATATGGATACCAACACATCCACTAATCTCATCTTGTCACATAATCTAACCAATTGTAGCGAATTAAGTCCTTTAGTAAGACAATCGACCACTTGCTCTCCACTTGCTCTCTAGTGGCTACATGTCCCAACTCTAGTAGTCCGCTATTCAACTTCTCCTTGATGAAGAATCGATCAATCTTTGCATGCTTGGTTTTGTCCTGCTGCAAAGGATTGTTGGCGATGCTGCTGATCGTCGACTTGTTGTCGCACTACAACTTCATTTGAGCCCTTTGTCCATCTTGAGCTCCACCAACATGGATCTCAACCATATCATCTCGTCATAGCTCTATAATTGCTTCGATTGTGGAACGAGCAACTACTAGTTGTTTCTTACTCTTTCAGGAGACCAAATTGCCTCCTACAAGCATGCAATATCCAGACGTGAACTTTCTGTCGTCAGCACAACTAGCCTAGTCTGAATCACAGTAGCTCTCGATATCCAAGTGCCCATTGATCTGAAAAATCAACCATTTACCTGGTGAACTTTTCAGGTAACTTAGAATCTAGTACACTGTGTCCATGTAATCCTTCCTAGGATCATGCATGTAGCAGCTCACCACGCTCACAGCAAAAGATATGTCTGGAAGAGTGTGACTCAGATATATCAATGAACCCACTAGTATCCGATACCTCTCCCTGTCGACTGACTCACTTGGCTCTGTACTTAGCTTTAACTCCTCATCAATAGGCGCACTCGCAGGTTAGCAACCCAGCATCCTTGTTTCCTTAAGCAAGTCTAGCACATACTTCCTTTGGGACAAAACAAATCCCCTTTGACCCACGAGTCACCTCAATCCCAAAAAAGTATCTCATATGCCTAAGTCCTTCACCTCAAACTATTTTCCCAGTCTCATCTTCAACTTCGCAATCTCGTCATCATCATCACCTGTAATGATCATCTCATCCACATACACCACAAGAATCATGATGTGACCTTTATGTTGTTTAAACATATTATTACCCCATATTGAGTCTGAAACTTGTGAAAATTTCTAAAACATGCAAGCACGTTACTTTTGTTTTTTCATAAGATAGAGCCAAGTAACACGAGAACAACAACAAATTAAAGATACAAAATATGAAATCGATTGAAAGTTGATGTGAGACGAGAACCCCGTACATCAGAATGTACTAACTCAAAGACACAAGAGCTCCTATTATCAAAACTAACATATAAGCTTCTGGTGTGCTTGCCCAACTCGCAGGCATCACAAACAAGTTTGCGTTTATCATATTTTGCGAACAAAAGGGATACAATCGACTCAAAAGAGAAAAAGACGGATGGCCCAACCGCCTATGGTGAAGTAACACTAAGTCATCCACATTACTCGTGTCTCCTCCAGACCTCTAAACTATGGATGAAAAGGCTGAGTCAATTCCCTTACGATCCATGTACCACAAGCCACTACGCCATGTCCCAACCCCAAGAATCATGCATGTCCTCTTCTCTCGGAAGATCACCTTTGGAATATCAAACAAAACAACACAATTTAGATCTACATGTTGAAGATCTAACTTGACCTGTACTGAGCAGTGGTGGTGGTAGTAGTCTTTCTTGAGATGCTCGCTCCCTGTATGAACCGAACTAAGCTTTTCAAGACCTCGAGATCGATCTCCCCCAAAAGCTCTAGTCCCTTACCTTCCGCCTCATCTCTTCTTGACATTTTCCACACATATCCGAACAACTCCTCTTTCTTCAAAACTCAATCTTGCACCCTCAAGATCTAGATTTCATCATCTCAAAGAACTTTTCCTCTTCTCTTTAACCCGATCTCGATTTTACCTCATCAAGACTCGAGTTCAAACATGATCCCGAACCCGATTCAAACTCGCTTTTCGAGTATCGTGCCCCTTCCCGCCAGCCAAATCAGTAAGAACAAGACAAAACTCAACTCTAGATGGATGGCTTTGAGACGAAGAAGTCTAGGCGGAAGCGAAGGGCAGATCTGGTGGTGGAGGAGAGGACAAAACTGAACTCTGATTTGGCGATGTGACCCACGATCCCCTTCCTGGCGATGCAATGCAGTGATCTAATTTTTTTTCGGACCGCGATTTTTTTCATCCGTTTGCGGTGGCTAAACTATATTTTTTTTATCTGTGGCGTCTCTTATACCAAGTTGAAAAGTAGAAAATGAGCCAAAATGAACTAATTTCTTATTCAAGGCCCCTTGGGCTATATATAGAGTTTACATCTTTCGGTTAAGTTCGTAGACTTCCTTTATATTCTTATTTCACGAATAAGTTCTTACACTAGATACAAATACCAACAAATGAAAAGGTCTCATTTAGACTTTATCCTTTCAAACAGGTTATGTCATGATTCCATCAAGTTGAATGAAAAAATCCTGGGTGATTTAACTCCATTGTGGATGATGTTGACCTTCCTCCAATGGCATCCTTGTTACCAGCTACTCTAGAAACTTTGCCTTTTTTTAGATTTTAGCCTTTCTTTTTTTTTTCTTTTTGAAATAAGTGGAGAGCGCCCACCACTTCATTTTCTTAACAAAAACGAAGTATACAAACTCAATGACACTTTTATAACAATCCAAAACACATTGACTCTATATGTGCCATCTACTATCTTAGCCATATCTATTACCCAAAACCAAAACAAATCACAATATCTCCATGACATCATCTAGTCTAAATCTAAGCTCTAAAACAAAAATAGACTAATCCCCTGGTTCCTAAAACACTAGTTTTTTGCACAAACATCTCTGTACCAACTGGTTTTCTTAGTATTCCCATGTAATACCCTTCATCTCCCTATACCAGTTGGCATCTGTCTCCCTGTGCTGATGACCCTTCAATTCAACCGAACATCATCCTATCAGAATCTGTTTGGTACCATAACATCAAGTTTTCGCACATTGATCAGCACTTATTGTCTTCCCATATAATTATGTACCAGTATCAATACTTGCAATGATATCAACTCTCCCTGTACCAGTCTCAATACTAACATTGTTTTAACGCATTTCTGATTCGTCCTCATCAGACAGCCTCGCATCATCTACGTCTGATTTCGACTTGTCGTCAACTTTGTACTATTCTCGTGATATTCCTCTTCGCCTCAGATCTGTCTTGAGAGAACTCGACACCCGCCTGTATTTGGAGCTAGGTTCGGGTGCCATCTCAGCCAAACCTGAGTTTCAGGGTCCAACCGATGGCAGTCTCAGTCTCAGACATGCCTACCCAAACGCTTCGACACCAGGCCATCCCCAGTCTCTGTGCCAGCTAACAGTCTCGATCAACCAGCACCCCTCGTACCAGATGATCATCAGCACCCCAATCGTCGCCAGCACCCAATGTCATCGAATCAGAACTCCACAATCTGTTATCCTTCCACTACTGCATCACTCTACTCACAAACCCAATCGAGGCTTGCTGCACTGACCTTTTACCAGCACACCCTCACAAACTGATGCAGTCCCATGCCCCAGGCACCCGACTCAAGTAAAACCACTCAGATATACCAACATACCAGTTTGGATCGACAGAATCTCATCGCTCCATGTTTGTACCTCTGCACAACTCTCCATCTGTCTGATTTTGGCCGATCTACTTCGGTACCTTGACATATCGACTCACCACCAACTCACCTTCACACGATCTGCCTCACAACAGGATCAACCCTTCCATCGCCATAATCTCTGTCCTTGCCTCGATTAGAGGACTAATCTCAGATTTTTCCCCGTTGCCAAACTGTGCTGAGAGTTTTACCCCCTAGGTTTTCGAATCACTGCCTTGATCGTCGGACAGGATTCGTGTACGTCTCAACAGCAGATTGGAAACAAGGTCGATCCAAGGCCAATCTCGATCTTAGCCCGAGCTAAGATCTAGCTCAGGTCGGTGGTCGGGGGGGAGCCTTCACACGATCTCCAGTCAATCTACACCCCTCAGAACCAGCTGATCGAAGAACTGGCTCAGTTCGGGTGTCGACATCCCTCACACGATCTCCACTCGATCTGTAACCCTCGGAACCAGGGGGAGGAGGAGGAGAAAAGAAGAGAGGGGGGAAGAGGGAGGGGGTGGCGGGGGGAGATCGGAGGTGACCTCCCCTGCCGGAGAAATCGCCTCTTTTGTCGCCTTTTTTTTCTCTTTTTTTTAGCTCGGTCTTTTTTCTTTTAATCAATATGCCAAAAAAAGAGATTTTAGCCTTTCAATAATAGGTTATGGAATTATTCAACCAAGTAATGACCAAGTCCACAGTAATTAAGTCACTGTTGCTGGACATAATTTGAATTTTGAAATATTGTTATTTCCAGATCATCCAAACCATGATGGCAGAAGATCAAGGATTTCAGAAACTTCTGGAGTTATTTTCAAAGATTTTACACAGGGTGTGATAGCAATTTGCAAAATGCCACTAAATGCATGTTCATATGGATGTGAGAGGAAAGAACTGGCAAATGTAAATATCACAATAGAAACAGTTAAAAAAATTAAAATCATTATTAGATGGAAACCTGATCATCATCATCTTCTCTCTCATTATCCAACACTTCTCTTTGGGCTTCCAATCTTCGGCGCTTTTTGCGAGGAAGGTTTTTCTGCCACAAATAAAAAACTGTGTAAGACAATATTCTCAAGGAGTAATAAGGCAAACTAACAATTAGCAAAAGGAAGATTGTTCAACGAATGGAACCACGTACTTCTCGCTCTCTTCTCCTCTTCTCTTTATGTCGCAAATCCTCTGCTTGCTCTGCACTCATTACCTTGTTTGGTGTACCTTCATTCAGTGATACCTTAAACCAATAAAAAACATAACAATTAGGGAATAGAAAGAAAAAGTTATCATTGGAAGTTTTGAACAGAACTAAATCTTACATGACAGTAAAACCACAATAATATTAACATATAAACAACCAACACATTTAGTTCTCTACAAGAAAAAACAATAGTTGAAATGCTTCTATTTTCTAAAATTCGTAATAACAAAAATTCTGAAATAAAAGAAATGCTAGATGTGATCCACATTACTTCCTCTGCACGGACAAAAAAAAAATTAGTCTGTTTTTGTAATTCTTTTTTTGTATAGGAACCAAAAACTTGGAAATCAACAACACTAAATTGTCTATTAGTGAATTTTTACTAGCCATTGGTGCCAATCAAAACAAGGTCAAAATATCGTTTACTTTTTTCATGGATGCATAGAGGAAGTGATATAGATCACATCAATAGATTTATTTTGATAGTTTGGTTTTAGATTCCCAGTTATTGAAGTCCTAATAATGGAAACATAATGAAGACAAAAAAACCAGCAATGAAGGTAGTCAAAAGAGGAAACAAATAGAACTACTTCAGATGCTTTTGACGTCTTAGCCAAGGCCTTCTTTTCCTTTTCAGTTGCAAACCAGGTTCTCTTAGGTCGCGAGTATATTTCGTCCCTATGAGCAATCATATTTTCTGCCTGTCTTATCAATTGAAAAATCTTACAACCACATTTAGGATACAAGCATACAGTAATCTAAGTTTGAACAGCCTATCAATTCAACAAAAAGCAGAACATATGTAGAATGACATTTATACCAAGGATCTAGTTCTTCAGGTAAAAATTCTTCTTTTCTGAATAGTACATAGAATAGCAAATTCCTTTTTGAAATTTAATAATCAGATATTATTTGAAAAAAATATGTCAAAAGAAAATCACCTTAGCAGCTTCCATCTCAGCTTTCCGCAAAATCATTTCTTCCCTGGAATCAACGGTTTAAATTTTATTTGGAAATAACTAAATATTATCATTTATTGAGAAGGCACAATTTGTACCTCTCTTCTTGAAGAATAGTTGAAACCTGATCCTCCATTTCCTCAATTAATTTACACCATTCAGCTACTGGTTTCTCAGCAACAAGTCGATTTTTCAGTTGAGATCCAGCCTTTTTTGCCTGTAATACAGTATGTATCATATAATCCCCATATCAAGATTAAAAACCATAGAAAAACATAAGAAAGAACAAACTCTCCTTCTGATTGTGTTTCATAAAATAAAACTACTTGTGTGTTTCCTCATATTATTCAAGGCAAAGGACCAGGTCTGTGCAGGTAAGTAAAAAAATAACTTCCAATTTTACATATTTTGAGTGAAAAAGAAGGGAGTCTCAGCTAATTTGTCAGATTTCTTAGGAGAATGTGTAGCATCATGACTGCTATCTGAACTCAACCTGACCGGCCAGTGGATAAAATTTTCAGCCACTCAACCTTTTTTTTTAAAAAAATTAATTGCTACCAGGACAACTATCTTAGTCAGGTAAAGAACTTACAATGGCCTTCAGGAGAGATCGGTCATCATCCGTGACAAATGTAACAGCATATCCATCCCTACCAGCTCGAGCCGTCCTTCCAACACGATGCAGATACCTGCATAGACCAACAAAAGAATATGAAAACAATAGCTAGACATGGCCAGGGACTAGTGCCATATATTGGACGTCAACAGTTTTTTCCTATCTTTTTTTGTTCAGTTTTATAGTATATTCAGGCTTGTAGAGTTGTCTACGTCTCAAGCAGTTTTACCAAATCAATTAGCAAGCATCCCAAATTTTTAATAGAACATAAGAACATTCTGGCTTACTGACATTTTGACATCTCGAGGGCAAGAGAAATTGATGACTGTTTGAACGCCAACTATATCAAGCCCCTATAAACACCAGAACAAATTGTGAAGGATTATATAGGCTAGAAAATAAACTGAAGTTATATTTTTTCAAATCAAGAGAGCTGATATAAGATCTACAGTACAAGGTCAAAACCTCCTTTCAAAACAGGGATAAATTCTACTTACCCGAGCTGCAACATCAGTAGCAACTAGGAAATCCACTTCTTGCCTTCTGAAAACCTCCAAAGCCTACATCAGAGATTGTATCATTTAGTTTTGCTCAGATCAATGTATTTTTTTAAAGGTTGAGGTAAATGGCAGTAATTAATAAAATCTGACCCTGGTTAATATTCTTGAATTATTATACGCAAGTCCAGTATTATCAATTTAATACAGATTACAGAACACATATGACATACAGATAAATAAATGTACATAGCCAAAATATACTTACTTCAAGGCGCTGTGCCTGCGTAAGATTGCCATGGAGTTCAGCAGCCTTCATTCCCGCTAAGCCAAATATTATCTTCAGCCTATGCGCAGCTTTCTTTGTTCCACTGCACAAATAATTAACAAATAAATAAATAAACAGAAAAGATGCTGAATACCAAAACTTAGGTCAATTTCTCACTGCTAACCGGTATGAAACGGAGAACCCAAAAAACAATGCACAAAGAAAACATATGAATGTACAGTAAAATAATCCAGAAAGAGTCAAAGAAGGATACGCATAGGCTGAAAATAATATTTGGCTTAGTGGGAATGAAGGATATGGAAGGAATTCACAAAAAGCATATGAATGTACAGTAAAATAATTCACAAAAAGGAAATCACAACCTGAAGATGATCACTTTTTGCTTAAAGGTCTTAGAACATAGAGCAAGTAGAACAGCTTCTCGGTTTACCTCGCGTGCCCTTCTTATTCTAACAACCCTATATAGATAATAACAAGAAATGAAAAAAAATTATACTGTTTCAATAAGTGATTATTTTGAAATTTTCTGGTGGTCTTATACTCAAGAAAGTGAATAAGCCAATCTGAGTTGCCAGTATACAACTTAGAAACCAAAGTGTGTATGACCCCGAGTGCTATTAAAGATTCAAGATTGAAAACAGACCAAACTTACTCTTCAGTCAAAGTTTTTGGACGCCTCAGCGATGGATCTGCCTCAAGACGCACCGGTTTATTCAATGATAGCTGGACAAGTGAATCCACTTCTTCAGTCATGGTGGCAGAGAAAAGCATAGTTTGTCTCCTTTTTGGACAAAACCTAATCTACATAAGTAAATTAATGCAAGATCCAAATCACCAATAGCCAACAAAAAACAAGGTAAATAGACAGCAAATTAGGTCAATACATGCACAAAAATATAATTATATATATCGTAAGTCGTAACAAAAACCAGATAGAAAGTCCTACCAGTTCTTGAATTTCAGCACTGAAACCCAACTCGAGAAGCCGATCTGCCTCGTCAAGAATCAAAATGGCAAGATCTTCCAGCCCAACTGACAGTGAATTCCGCAGATGATCTATTATTCGACCTGGAGTGGCTACTACGATATCAGGCATCGATCTCAAGGCAGCCTCTTGCATCTGGAAAAGGACATGGCATTGTAAACAAGGGTCAAAGGGGTTTCTATTTTACCTTTTTAGCAACGAGTCGTATATTAGAGCAGCATATATAACAGCTGCTCGGGATTTCAAGAATAAGACCCCATAGAGAAATTATAAACAAGGCCCCTTCAGTATATAAAATGCAAAACCAGTACTACTGATAAATTGTACAACTGAGAAAACCTAGCAAAAGGAATAAACAACTCAACTATTCCCAAGACTTATCACTATAAATGGGAGATGAAAAGAGAATCCCTTTAACAAAGAAATATAAAGACATCAACTGAATACCTTTCCTGAAAGCCCACCAACAACAAGGCAGCACCTTATATCAGTAAATTGTGCAAGTTTCTCTATCATGCTATGAATCCTAAACAATGATGGTTAACAAAAAAAATGAGAATACAAAAAGTCAAGTACAGCAAATACAATGAGTGAGAAACAGAGAGATTGTCAGGACAAAACTCACTGTACAGCCAACTCCCGTGCTGGAGTAAGGATAAGAACTCTTATTGCAGGTACACGCTTGGGACGATAAAGAAGACGCTCCAGTGCTGGCAGACTGAAAGCTGCTGTCTGAACCAAATGCGTTAAGAAGTCAAAAGATTATTCTCATATCCAAGCTTGGAAATAATACTAATTTCAGTTGAGGTTGTTTAGAGCATCTGCAGGTAAGAACTCCTAGCATTGTCATGCTGGCACCAGTACGGATGGAAGCTTTTAACACAGGGCGACCTGACTTGGCTGGTTTTCAGTACCTTGATAAACTCACTATCATGTCATGGTAACGGTACTAAGACTCACTGGGAGGCCAAGCTGGGTCTGAACTAATCTGCTTGTGCTTCGTTTGAGCCTTTTACCCAAATAAAACCCAAATTGGTCCATACAAAATATTAACAAAAGAAAGGTCAAAAGCCCCCATCGATGTCCTTCTCTTTATTAAAAAGCACATATATAGGAAGACATAAAAACACCATTGACACCAACAAGATCCAGTTAGGTCCACTTGATGAAAATGTAATCATACTTTAGCAAATAGGAGTAGAAATGGAGAGAGAGAGAGGCTGTGAGCTCACCTTTCCTGAGCCAGTTATGGCACTCCCGCAAATATCTCGACCAGATAATGCTAAAGGTATGCAAGCAGCCTGTATACATTGATAAAACAGCAAAACAGATGAGAAAAACAATTTAGTTTATCCCCAATTAAAATATTTTGGTCAGGCCCTTTGTTACTGTAGCTGCATTTTCAGTTTCTCCCAAGCCGTGAAGAAAAGAAAGGGTATAACATCATTATCTACAATTCATTTCTCAAAATAAGATAAACAAATAGTAAAAATTTAGAGTTGTATCTACAAACTATTAAATTGATACTAATCATCATTATACTCTTAATCAATTCTAACGACACAAGTAAAATAACCTGAATCGGAGTTGGTTTCTGGTATCCAAGTGCTTCACAAGCTCGAAGCAAGGGGCGAGACAAGTTGAGATCAAGAAAAGAATTTGCATGAAAGGATGCTCCTTCTGAAGATGCAAAGAAAGTTGATGGGTCCAGTTTTTCAGCTTTCTGAGATCCCTGCACACAAGTGACACAGAAACTATCCAACACTGCTTGAAAAAAAGAATTATGTTCAACTGAGAGAACCTAAACCACAAGCTTGAAGGACGCAGCATTTTGGAAACTAGTTTTGCCCAAGGTAAGCACCCAAGTGTAACTTTTTATGATTGTCTTTCAGTCTAATTCATGATAGCTATAGTATCATAGTATATGTCCAAAATAATCAACTTAGTCCAACTAAAGCATATCTCATCAATTCCTGGGGTGTGCTTGATCTTAATACCCCAGTCAAAGACCAATGAGACTTAATGTTTCATCATAATACAGAGGATCAGTAAAATCCCTCTGAACGGGAATAGTTTCTAATAGTCCACCTGCCAATTTTGAGGGTGTTGGAAAAGTTCCACCAGATACTTAAAACTGTACCGAAGCATTTCAGATTTTCAGTACACATATTCTAGACTGTACTGAATACATTACCTTCTTATCAGCTTCCTCGTCTGAGGATGTAACATCTCCATCCTCGTTTTCAGCATCATCCTCTTCTTCCTCTCTCTCCTCTGCCTCCTCTTCGCTCTCTGCAACTTCTTCTTCATCCACCTCATCTTCCTCCTGCCCCTCATCTATCTCACTGCTGTCCTCTTCCTCTGCATCTTCATCTTCATCCTCGCTCATCTCCTCATGGTCAGGGTGAGAGACAGGAGGCCGCTCCTGAAGAGCACGAGAGATCCTGGAATCAATCGAGGTGGCATTTTCTCGTGCGGGATCGTCTACAGCAGAGTTCAAGTAACTTGAGAACTCCCAAGGTGACTGCGGAGGCGGATTTCCGACAGCTACCTCTTCCTCGTCGGAGGAACTGTCTGGATCGAACCTGAAATTGGGATCCATTTGTGGTTTCAGAAATTGCTTCTTCGCAACTACTCGGACGGAGGGGAGAGCTCAGAGAAGCGAGGGTTTTTCTCTAGGGTTTTAGCGCCGGCGGATCTGTTTGTTGAACTTGGGACTCGATGACGGGCTCTGTGTCTAATTCGGGCTTCTGTTGAGATATCCGAAATTGTTAATTGTGGTGACTGGTGATGAGCTTCGAAACTTCTCACAACTCGCTAATAAAATGAAAATCCATGCAGTTTCTGAAAAGCCCAATCCAAACCTTAAAAAATGCCCAGAATGTAATTCTTTCATGTTTTTCTAGTAGTGATGTATGGTCCGTCTGATCTGTGATAGTGCGATGTACAACGTGCGGACAAATAATAACGCTTCTGTAAGTAGGGTTGTCAAACGTTTATAATGACTACGGCAATAGCATGTGTCGTTAACTGTATCGTTTGCAATAGATGTGTCGTTAACTGTATCGATACAGACAGAATTGTCGTTGATTGTTCTGTTTAAGGAATGTCACAAAAAATTGATATGTTGATTGTGTCGTTTGTGTCAACGACACAAACGATTAAACCGTTTGAACCATTTCTCGTTGTTGAACTTCCAAATTCATGCAGAAACCAAAATTGAATTGATATGCTGCTCAAATTGAAGCAACCAACTTACACATTTAAACAACAAAATTAAATGAATCATAAATTCAACATAAACTAATACAAAAACATGACCGAAATTGCCAAATTGGACAGGAGGAGTTCATGATAATCCATACATCAAGTTCATGCCAAAAAAATTACAACCCAATTACATAACTAACACAAGCAGGCAACACAAGATTGAAACTCCATTAGTTCTATTTTGATCTCAAGCCCAACTTAGTTCTCAAGCTACCTCTCAGATGGTACCAATCTCAGCATAAGACTAAAATTAAAAATTGAATCCCCTATCATCATCATAGAAGATCATTGCTTGAGAAATAAGAAGTCAAAGAGCAATATAGTACTCCAAGCTTCATCTTGAATCACCCATACATCACAACCCTTAATGAGAACTAGCAACAAGTTGGCATGATCAAAAAAATTACAAAAGGCAACAAGCCAAAAATATAATTACCACTTTGGCATTGTCCAAGTGCAGTATCAATGTATCATG
The DNA here is from genome assembly GCA_964058865.1 of Eleocharis quinqueflora. Taxonomy (NCBI): domain Eukaryota; kingdom Viridiplantae; phylum Streptophyta; class Magnoliopsida; order Poales; family Cyperaceae; genus Eleocharis; species Eleocharis quinqueflora. The sequence goes on along the minus strand of CAXKVX010000108.1, from coordinate 304,572 downwards.
CTCCACTCAACATATAGAGTCAACAGCTTCATTACTGGACCATAATGGATCACCTAATTCTCCACTAGCCTTTGCAAATAAACAAAACAATAACAGTTAATAATGAAGTCATAAGGATTGAACAATAATTTAACATAAATAACTGAAGAGTGTATTACCAGTAATTGCGCATTTCAACCAGTCTTGAGCACAAATGAGATCTTCAAGAATCTCATCATTGAGAGAGTTCCTGACTGGAGACAGAGTTCTGCCCGCAGTGCTGAAACAGGACTCTGAAGACACTGTCGATATTGACACGGCTAGGATGTCCCTGGTTAGCCTTGCCAGGATATGATACTTGGGTGCCTTAAGTTTCCACCATGACAGGATGTCAAAGTCTTCTTCCAGACTTGCATCATCAAGTGGCTCAGTGAGATATTCCTCAAGTTCTTATCTCTTCTCTGCTTGAGCACTTTTCTTGCCCGTCAGGTGGTTTTTCAAGCTAACCCTTATCTCACTAATATCACTAGATGCACTTCCAGAGGGCCTACTAAAACAATCAATTTTAGTAAAAGAAAGAAGTACTGGGAACTTTGTAAAAAAAGGTTAATGAAAAAACTTTGAATTTACTATAACCTACTGCCACCTTTTGATGAGCTGCTAGCATGGTGTTGCATTGATTTTGAGTGTGCCTCCAAGTACTCTTGGAACAATGCATTAAGACAAGTTTTGAGGTTTGTAATAAACCTTGACAATAATTAGGGTCCATCATTTGGTAGTAATACTCAACTACTGCCAATTTGCATCTAGGATTCAGAGCACAAGCAATGGCAAGTAGTGCATTACCACCACTTCAATACTTATCCCACTTAACAAACATCTCTCTGTCCATCATGACAAAAAAAGAAAAAGGAGAACTCTCCATATTCTTTATAGTCAGGTATACTCCACTATTACTAGTCCATAAATCACTAATCAAGCTCACTTTGCAATCAAGTTTGCCAATAAATTCATACAAACTTTCTGTTCTTCTTCATATATTTTAATGCAATCATATATAACAGTGTTCCTAGACATCAACTTAAATTCAGGATTTAGGTCCTTTATGAACACTCTTAAATAATAGTGATTGACACAATTGAAAGGATATTCATGAACTATTACCATCTTGGCAAAGTTCTTCATGCATCTGTCTTGGTTGAAGATTCAAATATCGTGGGCCCAACTGCAATCAAATAGAGAGATGTCAATCTTAAGACATTAACAATTGAAAGCTAAGAATTAATGAAATTAGAACTATATATACCTGGTGTTGAGCCAACCTAAAACATCCTCTGCAAGACATCAAGTTTGTGCCTCTTATTATCATGTGCTTTCCTACAACCCTTTAATATATGGTGCTTCAAGGAGCTGGTGCCATTTTGGTTTCTCATCTGATAAGATGCCCCACAATATATACAGACAACATCATAAAAGCCATTAGGCTTTACTTCACCTTTTTTGAAATATTTCCAGTATTGAGAGGTCATAGTTTGTATGGTTTTCCTCTTTTTACTAGGTTCAGCTGTAGCTGCAACATCACCAGAGTCTTGAGTTGCAACTGCATCAGCTTCAATCCTTTGGACAAGCTCTGGGGTGAAGTTTGGATCTAATCCCAAACTGATCAGTTGCAACTCAAGTGTAGTGTCAGTTCAGTTAAGATCAAGTGTAGTATCAGTTCAATTAAGATCAAGTGCAGTATCAATTCAGTTAAGATCAAGTGCAGTATCAGTTCAGTTAAGATCAAGTGCGGTATCAGTTCAGTTAAGATCAAGTGCAGTATCAGTTAAGTTAAGATCAAGTGCAGTATCGGTTCGGTTAAGATCAATTGCAGTATCGGTTCGGTTAAGATCAAGTGCAGTATCGGTTCGGTTAAGATCAAGTGCAGTATCAGTTAAGTTAAGATCAAGTGCAGTATCAGTTAAGTTAAGATCAAGTGCAGTATCGGTTCGGTTAAGATCAAGTGCAGTATCAGTTCAGTTAAGATCAAGTGCAGTATCAGTTCAGTTAAGATCAAGTGCAGGATCGATTCAGTTAAGATCAAGTGCAGTATCGGTTCAGTTAAGATCAAGTGCAGTATCGGTTCAGTTAAGATCAAGTGCAGTAACAGTTTAGTTAAGATCAAGCAAGCGGAAGCATAAAGGGATTGAAGCTAATCAATGATCACTCATGCAGGAAGGAACAAGTTATAAATGCAACAAAATCTTCTTGGTTGAGGGTCATTGATCAGCTCAACTCCTTCTCATGCCTCTGGTGCCAACAACAGCAATCACTACCACAACCTGGGAGAGAAACCGATCCAGGAGCTCCGAATTGAACACATCAATCACCAAACATTTCTTAGTTCAATACAGTGTCCCTGAATCGACTTCCCTCCATTTAAGTGCCAGTAACTATCAACTAACCAACGAGCATGTAACAATCAACATGAAACTAATGACAAACTAGAATAGATAAATAAATATCCATACTCATCATTAGATATGTCAGATTTTGACACAACACGCTCTGAATCATGATCATCCATACTGCATTCAAAGTCCAAATAACGGATAGTAAATACAAGTTACTAAACAAAAAAAGTTAGAAAATACTAAATGAACCTCTAATTTTTACCTTTGTTTGTTGCCTCTTTCTTTTCTTCTTTCTTTTTTGTCTCTCTCTGTATATCTCTTTTTGTCGTTCTGTCATTTTTCTTCCCTATCACAAGACCCATTTGTACCCAAAAAACCTTCATGATTGCTGATGGTGACGAGATCCTGGTCGACGATCTTGTCACCAGTCACTCAACCTCCTAGTGATTATCCTTTCTCGTCTTTTAAGGCTACATATCTTGCTAAGATCAGGACCAAGCAACAGATCGATCGAACCAGGAACCGACAACCACTCAAAACCATCTCAAACTTAGGGAAAAAAACAATGAACAAAATTATTAGGATCTCGAGAGAAGAGAGACAGAGACAGAGAGATCTACTGAGATCCAGAGAGATCTGAGAATGAGATCCAGAGAAGATATCTAGAGGAGACAGAGAGAGATGAGAGGTGAGGAGATCAGGCGACACACTCGAGAAAGAGAAGAGGCAGCGGCGCAAAATAGGAAAAGTTAGGGATGACTTAGGGTTAGGGCAGGAATAGGATTCGTACCATTTTATAAAACGATAAATACGATATAAACGATACGACAAGGTCTTATATCGTTGCCATTTCGTTATACGATACGACACTGGGCCTTGTATCATTTCTGTTTCATTGGCCCAAACGACATGATTTTTTTTCGTTTTCGTTCCACTAATTATGGCACGGAACGACCCAACGGCACAAACGGCCCAATTGACAGCCCTACCGGTAAGACATTAATGGTCCAATACAATCCGTCATTTTTGAAATTGAATTGAAAACTGCAAGTGCTTTTGTGAGCGAAAATTTGCAGTCATTTACAATGCTAGCTGCTCTGGGCCCGTTTGAATCGAAAAAATATGGAAAATTTGGCTGGATTGTGCACGAGTAGGGATGTCAACGAATTGCGTTGTGCACGTTTTAACGTTTCGTTTCGTCATGAAGCAACGTTAAACGCAAGAAAATTATGTTGCGTTTGTTAAACGAAACGTAAGATGAAAATAATTTTTGTTAAGTGTAGTTGAATGCAACTTAAACGCAAGTGGTTCGCTACGTTTCATTTTAAACTTTTCTTACGTTATGTTTATATGAAGTATATAAAATCATGCTTATATAAAGTTGTAAAGTATTCTGAAAAGTTGTAAATAATAAAATAACTAATCTGTCGATCTTCTCGAAGAGTAAAGTTCAAAGATAGTAATTAAATAATGCTAATATAGTGCATTTTAGGTTTATAGTGCCTTTTAGACCTATAATGCCTTTTCGCTTCCTCTCCTTCTTCTAAAGCGCACAGTGTCTCTTCTTCTCAAAGATTTTATGCATCAGGTAATTTCATCTAAAGCACGCCCTCACGCAGTGTCTCTTCTCCTAAAGCACGCCTTCAGTCTGTCACTCGTCTCAAGATAATTTCATCTTACCTTTCTCTTAAGCTTGCTTAACAACGCATTTCAAAGTTCAATGTTCATTTGTCCGAAATAATGCAAACACAACGTTCAATGTTTATTATTACTTATCAGTCTAAATTTGGAATGATTGCACAGATAAGTTGGTTTAAGGTTTAGGGTTTAGAATTTAGGGATTATGATTGTACTAATTTAATCTTTCTTTGAAATAGTTGGACCCGCTTGTGTTAGCGAGAAACGTGATCGACTGTCTCCTCTGTCGTATTCACAAATACCATACATCGTACCCCGAAGTTGGAGATGGTGGTCAGGGAGATCGACTGGGTGCTCAGCACAGCTAGCACAACTAGCACAACCACAATCACAACCATAACCAACACAGCCACAGCCACAACCACAGCCCAAGGGAAAGGCCAAGGCTAAGACAGAGAGCAGCAGTTCCCGTAAGAGGAAGAGGTATTGCACAAATTAGAAGAAGAAGAAGAAGGCCAAGATTATATTAGGGGACGAATTGTGGGACTCTCCATGTGAGTCTTGTGACTCTCCTCCATCTGACAGTAATAAATACAATTTATTTATCACTGATTAACTACTACTAAGAACTTTTTTATCACTAACATGTTCATAACTAATACAAATGGAGATGGTATTGATTGGGATTCGCCGATGAACTTGGATGACGATTGGGACAGTGATGAACACGTATTTAAATTGGCCAAGCCATGGGAGTGGGATAGAAATCCTAATTGACGAAGGACTTTTGTCTTCTAGTCTTCCATATATTTTTTTTGTATAGGGTTTTACTCATGTTTTTTGTTTTGTTTTTATAGGACTATTGCCAATAGGTTTACAGGAGATTTTTGTTTGTAACTCTTAAAGTATGAAATAGTTATTGTTATGGTTTGAAACAATTATTTTAATCCTAATATGTTATGTACTTATGTTTTGATTTTGTTCTAATTTGTTGTTGATGGGGATTTATATGTAATTTTTTCTATTTTCATGATTTTTTTCATAAATGTTTTGGCTCTGTTGCGCACTGTTTGTAGCAAGTTAAACGTGCAAAAATTCAACGTTTTGCACGTTTAACTAAACATAAACGCAAACGCAGGGAAGTTTCTTAAACGTGACGTAAGACGCAACAACAAAACTCTTACGCTCGTAAAACACAACGTAAGACACAAGAGGATATTTGCGTGATCATTTCGTACGTTTGACAATCCTATGCACGAGTACTGCAAAAATAGTGTTATTCAAGTTGGTGGTCAGAAATAATTTTTATTTTATCTCAAATGATATAAAATTGGTGCTAATTTGTTTATTCGAATTAACAAAAATATTGTTCAGACAAATAATGAATTGAAATAATGATATATAACAATAATAATAATAATAATAATAATAAAAATAAAGATAAAATAATAATAATAACAATAATAACAACAAAAATTACTATATTAATGATCATTACTCAAAAGTCAAAATCAAATTAAACTAATTATAGTCTTAGAGGTCTGTTTGGCAATATAATTTTAAACATAATACCAAAATAAAAGTCTATTCTGATGTAAAAGTGTCCAAACGCAAAACAAAAAATTGGAATAACAATTAGAACAGACTTTTCTCGTATACACCACGTAGCTGGAAGCCTGGAATACGAGAAGAGCCAATATTGTGTGCGTTGGAATAACCAATTTATCCTTGTTTTATCCTTCAGTAATATCTGCTAATTCACATTTCCTGAAATATGAAATGGACAGCCGGCTCCTCCTGATTTTTCACCGTGGATTTTGTTTGTGAATTGAAAGATAAACTCAATAAACTCACTCTTTACTAGTATAGAACGATTTGCTGCCCCCCTATTATCAACTTCACTCCTGTATCTAGTTGCTACAGCGTCGTATTCTGTCCGCACAGTAATTGTTACAATACCAACACACAAAAAACTGTTCATTTCTGTTTTCAAATGGCTGACCATTTCAAGAAATACGGATTCGATATCTGCAAACTTGCAAAAGAAATTGTTAGAAATTGTAAAAGAGGAAGGGGTTTTAAGGGGAGGAGTGTAGCCGGCGTGGGGGTGATGAACTGATGATGGTGCTGAAGTTGAGACTTTCCTTTTTTCTGATAAATGATAAAATCCATATCATTATCCTAGAATCAGCAGCTAGATAGACAGCACAGAGCATGGTTGAATAATTTCATTCAACTAAAACATTCAATCATGTTTAAGATATAACCAGATATTTTTTTAGACTAATAAAAAAATAAACAAATCAGAAATACAAATCTCAGAGAGAAAATAGGTCTAGCACTTAATGAACTTTTCGTAAACTAACCTCAAAATAAATCTCTCCTCCTTCCGCTGAATAGTTTGACAACCAATATGAGTGCATCCCGTTTTCCTTGGAGCAAACCCTAGCTAATTGAAGGCAAACAGATCAGAACTTAACACGTATTAGGAGCAAAGTAGGAGCGATTGGTGCATCGTCGAAGCTTTGTAGTTAAATTGAGTTCAAATTGTGAGTATTCTCTATCGCCTTTGTTTCTTTTTGTAAGTTTTGGCCTTTTTCTTTTCAATTAAATGCTCCTTTTAATTATCCCCTCTATTTGTTTTCGCTCCTCTCCTCGTTAAAAGCCAAGGCAAAAGAAGTAAGAAAGTGTTTTTCCAAATTATGAATTAAAAGAGATGTGCCAAAATTCAACTATTTCGCTAGTCGGAATTTCCTTTGTGATCAAATACTTACTGAGAATGTTCTCGGAATCTCGATCATTTAAAAGTTGGTTAATTATATTAACCCATTGATGTGATGAGAAAATAATTGTCGTCTTATTATGCAAATTGCATAAAGCAAGTTCAGAATTTTTTATGTTAGAAAAATAATGAAAGCCACTAAATATTTCCATTTACAGCTTAATTGTGCTTTTGCTGCAATACAAAGTGCTAATTATGGAGTTAATGAGCTAGGTTTGGCTAGAGGTTCTTGTTGCTTTTTTCTAAGGTATTTTTTTTTGAAACAACCTCCATTTCCATGTAATTTTAGTTACTTGGCTATTTCCTGGGATTCAGATTCAGTTTGTTGGCTTTAATTGATCATTTGTGGATTGTTGTTAATAGTTGTCAAACTTTCAAATTTAAAGTGACTTTGTTTGAACAAAGTCTGCTAATATGCATCAGTTATATTCTCCACAGTTGATCAACTCATCAGTTCAACTTTGTCAAATAGAACTATAACTACTTTATTAGTAGTTTAAAGAGATTAGTTTGAGAGCATAATTTTTTAATATATGCTAATTGTACAATTGATTTGTGTCTCACGTATTAGAGGTTTTTCTTTAGTGGAGCTGTCATTTGAGTGGCTGGTACAACTAGTACCATCAATAAAGAAAAGATCATTTTTCATAGTCACAAATAATGCTACTGGTTTAGTTGATATTTCGTAATCACATAAGAGGTGATTTATTCTTCAACTTGGTGAAATTTACAGTAATTTTGTATCTTTATTTCCAGTGTGAAGGTTTTGTTTTCTATCTATTTTTCACCTTCTAGTTTACAACATAAAATGAATGTATCACTTTTCGACCCACCTTCTAATTATTACCTATTTTGAGTTTTTTTTATGATACTGGTTAATCTTCTGGTTGTTGATTTTTTCTGTTTTTTTTTTGTGTGCTCTGTGTGGTTGGGTTAATTAGACTAGCATGTTTTATTTTGTTTCATATGTTTTCCATTGATCATGAAAGACTCTTATAAAAGAGCAAATGCACAATGTTGAAGGAGTTCAACATTTATAAATGAGTTTATATAACTGCATTAGTCTATGTTAATAAGTACTAGTTCAAGACAATTTATAAATAATTTAAAAGATCTAAAATCTTACTTTAGAAGTAATGATAGACATATCTCATAAAGAGATGTAAGTCAAGTGTAAATGTTACAATTGGTGTTGATCTTTTATGAAATTTCAAAGAGATTGAAAAAGTTTATTATGACTTCTTTAAGGATAATTAAGTTAATAGCTAAATATTAGAATAAGTTATAAGTTTAGCTTGGACATAACAAATCATTACAAAGAAGTTTTCTAGATAATTAAGAGTGATCTCATCGAAATATTCGATACCTCAAGCGAGAGTCATTCTAAGTAGTGATCCAAATAATATATACATTGATATGTGTACATTAATACAAAAAAAATTGATTAAGAGTAATCATGGATGTGATTATAAAAGTATAGTAGTTAAATTGGTAATAGTTATACATTATCAAAACCATCAATATCCGTTGATTGAGACCGTGCATCAGATGCACAAATATTCTTTGAGTCTAGACTATTAAAAAATTTTGAAAGACCTAAAAAATGATTTCTATTTGAAAACTCTTTTGCTCTAGTGCAAGCGAGAGATTGAAGGCATGTATAGTTGTGCTACTATGCTTTGCAAAGCGCGATAAAACGGACGCTTTGCGATTGTGGAACTATTGGATCTTTGATCATCATGTTTGCACAAATCACAAAGCACGATCTAATGATCTACAATAGCAAAGCGCGCGTTTTGTCGTGCTTTGCAAAGCATAGTAGCACAATTATATATATATATATATATATATATATATATATATATAGTTGTGCTAAAATACTTTATAAAGCATTAACATTCATATACTTTAGGCACATATCTCGAGATACAAAGTGCAAACGGCCAGTCAAGATCGTTAGAAATATTATCCATATTAACATCTATTTGGAGACCAAATTTCACATTTTTTGGAATTTTTTTACTATTTTATCGGATATGTGAAAAATTAATTAATCTAACGATTTACATAACTCCAATTTAACTAACTTTGCACCCATCCGATAAAATAGTAAAAAAATTCAAAATATAAAAATTTGGTCTCCAAATTGATGTTAGTATGGAGAACATTCTCAACAGTCTTGATCGGACGTTTGAACTTTGTATCTCGAGATACAAACCTAAAGTATATGGCTATTGGTGTTTTATAAAGTATTTTAGCATAACTATATATATATAGAGAAATGTTATTATGCTTTGCAAAGCATGTGCTTTGAAATTGTTGACCATTAGATCATGCTTTGTGATTCGTGCGCACATGATGATTGAAGATTCAATGGTCCACAATTTCAAAGCGCGTGCTTTGCAAAGCATAATAGCATTTCTCTCTCTCTCTCTCTCTCTCTATATATATATATATATATATATATATATATATATATATATATATATATTTCTCTCTATGTGTGCGCGCGCCCTAGAACAAAAAGTTGGTTTTTACAATTGAGTCAATAATTGATGACTTATGTCATTGATACCATGAGTTATATATCATCATATTTCATTCTAGTCAATGACTTGAATTATGAAACACTATTTCGCTATGCATGAATTAATGTTGCTAATTAATTAATTATGTACTTGATACATGAATTGATTAATTGATTAAACAAGAGCAAAGAAAATTAATTATGCATGATTATGCATGAATTAATGTTGTTAATTAATTAATTATGTATTGAATACATAAATTAATTAATTAATTAATTGCTTGATAGCAAAATAATTTTTTGGAGGGTTTCTAATTGTGAAATATAATTAATTTGGAATTGATAAGGTCACAAGTAATGCATCATATGATAATATATATGATAAGTTTGGGTGATTTGAATGCGATTTTGGGCTTGGTCGAATATGTTTAATGCATGATCAAAGTTGATGGACGTAATCAAATTTGGTCAAAGGTGAGGAGTGATGCACAAGGAGATGTATAATGATGCTTGGAGAAGAAGACAGGATTTTGGATGAGCCATTGATTCTAATGAGCAATTACTATTCTATCATTTCTAAACTATATCAAGGTAACACACTTAAAGAATATGATTGTAATTTCACATTAGATGGTAAGACTTGACTATATATTTTCAAATTCTTCTCTCTCCTCCTCATCTCATCTCATTTTCTTGATTCACTTCTCTCTCCTCACTTAATCTTGATATCTCCTCTCTTTCCCTTACCTTGTGCTTGTGTATGTTTGAGATTTTTGTGCATTAATTCATTTTGAAATTAGCTTGAACTTTTTTTGTGCAAGTAGTAAGTTTCTTCACTTATTTCTCCCACAATAGGAAATACGGGAAGAGTCGATGGCACTCTGCCTGGTCAAGTGGTTAACACGAGAGAGAGAGATGTTAGGATGAGGGAGTATCTCAAACTGACGATGTGCTGTAATCAATTTTTTAAATTAATACAACCTTAACAGCTTCTGTCAAGTTCTTATAAAAAAGAAGAGAGAAAGAGACGATATCGGTACTATCGGATCTCGTCGTCTGTCGGTCGAGTTTCCGTTTTTGTTTCTCCATTGATGATTGTTCTAACGAAACAGGGTTCGATGACTGCAAGTCTGCGCCCAACAAAGTAACAGCACGAGCCTCTAACACCCAGTGTACTCGGAAGAGAAAACGGGCAAAAGATGATTCACCTCGCTGTACAAGAGGATGAATCAATTTATTTATTCTATATGTTTTCATAATCTCATTTCCTTTCAATTTAACAAAAAATTACAATCGTATTCTTGTTCCTTTCCCTTCCGTTTTTTTCATTCAGAAGAAGCCAAGCTAATGACCTTGCTATTAGATTTTCAAAATGAATAATGTTTCGTAGATACCACATTTGATATCAACTATTTATTGATATCGATTTTATTATGCACATTATTTGAATTATTATGCATATTATACTATAACTATTTCAGTACAAAAAATAACGTGTATAACTATTTCATTACAGAAAATAACATGCATAATAATTCAAATAATGTGTACGATAACTCAACTAAAGATGCATAATAAAATCGACAACATGTATAACTATTTCATTACAAAATATAACATGCATAATAACTCAAATAACATGCATGATAACTCAAATAAAAATGCATAATAAAATCGATATTAATAATTAGTATCAAATATGATATATACGTATCAGCTCCCTTTCAAAATACCAGAGACAACAAACCAAAAATGGCACGTGCAATTTGACTAGTCACTTTATATGGAAATTATGATACATTTAGTCGCTTTATCGAAATTATGATACATTGTTTTTCCCCCAAAATTACTACAGTGGTGAAAAAACAATTATGATTGGCATTAAAGCAGAGAAAAATAGTTAAATACAGACGAGCTAAAGGTGCAAACAATTGCCGGTTAGAAGGAAACTGAAGAACATGAAACTGAATAAAAGGTAAAATTGACAGACTACACGACATTGCACAGAAGTTACAGTAAATACAGAACACAATGAGAAAAGCAAAAAACCAAGGAGAAAAAAGACAAAAAAAATCAATCAGAATATCACCTAAAGTACCTGTACATAGCACACTACTGCTATCGTAACTGACAAGTTGAAAAAAGGACCAAGCATAGAGCATCTATGTCACTAACTACAGTCGCGTTGATCAGTAAACCTAATCCGTTGAGCTTGACCCAGAAGTCTCAGCTCTAGAAGCATCATCACTCGAGTTGCCATTGTTCTTACCCACATGGTCAGAACTAGAATCTGATGAGTCAGAAGGGTCCTCAGAGCCAAAATTTCTGTGTTTGTTTTTCTTTCTTCGAGCATCTTTCACACTTCTCCCTCGTAGCTCCAGCCGTCTGCGCTTCTTAAGTCTCCTTTTTCCCTGCACAAAATCCTCACTATTTGATTCTGATTCTTCAGTTCTCTCATCTCCTGACACCCTCCTATTCTTATTAGATTTCTCCTTTTCAAACTCAATCATGCCCTTTCCTCCTTCAGCAATCAAATTCTTCTTCTTGCTGAAATTCGTCTAAAACAACATTCCATACAAGCACATTAAAGGAAAACTTGATAAAGTAAATGAGTATTTCTATTATATCCTCTTAAAGCAATAACACATTTTCTTTTTGAAGTCTATCCAACTAGGAAGGTCAACATTCAACTACCATAAAATCCTTCATTTAGTAAAAGCCTCGCTAGATATGGTTGCCAGGCTTTAGACTTGAAATACGGCAAAAATCTCTTCTTAAACTGTGTTGGCCTACATTATCTTGTACAGAATATACAAACAATGGCTGTATAAAAAGGTAGCAAAAGCAGGACAATGGCAAATACAGTAATCTACCTTCGAGGCCTGATCAATTAGATGAGCCCATTCTCTCCTATTCCTCAAAATATCATGAACAGCATGGACAGGGGTAGTATATGCATACTTCTCTCCATTTGGTTTTCTCAAATTACTCCAGCGCTGAAAAAAAGAGAGAAAAGTGAAGGGACAGCTCAGTATAGACAAAGTAACTGAAAAGTAAAGGAAGATTCAATTTTAGCACCTCCAATCCTATACCAAATGCATGTGGTCACTTAATCCAACAAACTAGACCAACAATAGCGACATTTAAATAACTGGCCCCTTGATGCTTCAAGTTTTGCACATTTCAGTCGCTTTGTCCCACAAGTCCATTAACCAGGATCCCAACTACAGTATTGACCGCTTCTGTACCACAAAATTTGTACCCATAACCTTATTACAATGGTGATAACTCTCTATCACTATTGGTTTAATTTTATATGCAGTTCATGTCAGCCAAAAAAGGGAAGAAAAAGACACTGTTTAAAGGCAACTTTTACTCGTCACCAAAACTAAATATCAGTGTGGAAATAGTGACATGCAAGTAATAGTCATAACTCATACCTGAGAAACAGTATTGCACAGATCGTCATAAGTAATGTGTGGGTTGGCATTAAAGATCTCATCGATTGACCCTGTAAATAATGATAGCAGTCAATAATGAGTTATAAATAAAGATCTCATCGATTGAAATTCAGTAAATGTCAATCAATTAACAAATTAATAATGAAGATGCACAAGCCATTGCCGTAGCAGGCTATAAGAAATTTGAAGGAAATCTTTCAAGTTTTCTCCTGCAAGACACCAAAGTGGTATGTGTATCCCTAACTAGTAATAGATATATATCTAGCATGTCCTAAAGCATTACAAATTCAACCTATAACCCAGATAAAGTTAAAACTAACCAAGTTAGTCTTTTGTTTGCCTTTTGAAGTACAGAGAAACAGTGAGGAGCGAACTGAGTGCTGGGCATCTATGGATTGGTAGGAAGTTTAAATGATAACCATTTATGTTTTTGTAGGATGCGTGTAAAATTGTAAATGATATTTTTCTGTTTTATAGGTGCTTATTATATTAAAAAAATTGAAAGCTATAAATGTACTTTAACAATACCGTAATCAATCCCAAAATATACCTGGTAGGGTATGATATTTTATGCTGGTTGCATCACTTGGGCCACCGCTGGCCTCTGCAGGTGGCTTACTACTAGTTGCACCTTCGGTAGAGGAAGCTGTGGGGCTCTGATGTGCCGGCATATCAGGCAACCTCTTGTCAGAATCTTTGCTAGCAGAAGTAGATTGGCTGGTTGCAGACTTGCTTCCTTTTAAATCATTTAACCCAGAAGATTCACGAGACCGCTCTTTTGTACTCTCCTCCCTATGCTTCTTTTTGGGTGCCTACATGAGCAATAATAATCCAATTGCAACAACTTAGACAGGCACAACTGTCACCTATATTTCACATTATTATAAATATATTACTAAAATATTTCAAGCAGCAGCCTTACTGTAATATTATCCCTTCCCCCGGAGGCTGAAGAACGTTTTGAAAGCATTGACGTTGCAGCTGGGAGGGTGGTCTGCATACCTGGAGTCTGGCGCAAGCGTGGGACCCTTGGAACTCTGGGAGAACTATTCAGTTGTTGGTGTAGAAGCAGAGCAAGCTGTTAACAAAAAGGAAAGATTAAAATTAAGAAAATATTACAAGATCCCAGCAAAATGTAGCTTCTTGCTATTCAATTTTTCTGTACCCAAAAGAGTCATTCTGCTCATAACCTGACTTAACAACAGTAAAAGAAGGAAAATAAATGATTCACAAGACATATTCCTGTAATCTTTGGTTTCCATTGGTTAACTGATTTGCAAACAAACGCATTTTCAGATTACACACCTGTTCATCACTCAGGTTAGCAGTGGCATCAAGCATCTGCAGACTCCCAAGTGCTGGGATGTTGCATGGATCTGAAGCTTGCTTCTGGCTCCTTTCACCCTTTTGGCAGGTGTTTAAAGGACCCGGTTTAATTCGAGAGCTCGATGAAGTTGGCTCATCCTTGGCAGCAGGTTTGGTGACATGTTCCTTCATATCAGCTGAGTTATGCTTTAATGAGGAAGAAACTTTACTTGTTAGAGAACATTTTTGCAAAGATGAAGCTGATCCTTTAGCATGGTATATTATCGGGTGCTTTGGAGAACGATCTAGGGACTGGCTCCTGGAATCTGCAACGGCAATCTTTGTCGTAACTTGTGGATCCTTTGATCCATCCAAGGATCCCGATCTAGCCGGCCTTGATAAACCAGAAGAGCACAGTTTATGGATCAGCGGATCAGATGAAGTAGAATAATGTTTTGGTACACCTTCTGTAGATTCATCAGTGACAGTTGTGTGCTTACTGGGTTCTGCACTTCTAAATGCAAATCCCCTTTCAGCTGTAATGGCTCCATTTTCATCTTTTATATTATCAACCCTGAGATTATCTTGTGGCATTTTTGCATTAACTGACATATTTTCATGATAAGGCTCATCTTTTGCTTTCATTGTATAATGTGGAATACCGTTCTCTGATTTCACAGTTACTTCTAAATCTGACCCTAGCAAAACAGGTTCTGAACTGGCAGAGGTTGTTCTAGGTACAGCACCTTCATTTTCATTATCCTTCAGTCTGGCCTCATCCTTTAGCAGTTCCATAGCATGCAAAGCCTCCGCAAAATCCTGACATAATTATTGTAAATCATATTTAGATAAATCTAAATGCAAGAAGTACAAGGGAGGCAAGACATGTTTTGCCAGATTATCATGTTTTGAGAAGGAGAGGCACCTCAGCTTCAATTGATTCATCAAACCCGTGAGCCTTCGAGGAAACCTCAATCTGAATTGCTGTCAAAGTTTCAGATTTCTCAATTGCTTTTGGTTCTATGCTTGGTTCTGGCAATTTTTCTGTTGAGCCATTGTCTATATCCATCTCTTCTCTAGTATCTCCAAATCCTTCACCAACCAGATCATTCGAGGTTGATTTTTCTAAAGAGTCTCCTGTTTTTGTTTCACCCTTTCCATCTGGTATAGATGATTCCCCCACATGCAGATCCCTCTCCTCATGGATGACAGATATGGTGGCAACAGCTATAGGATGAGAATATGTTGATCAATGAATAATTTAAAAATAGCACATTAACATCATAAAATGGTTCTGGCTTCTAGAATGCCTAGATAGTTTACAGTTTTGCAACAGGCACACAACGAGGTCATTAGAAGTATGGAGTTGGAACTCCAGGAACTGTCTATATATAACTAAATTGGGTACATTCATCAACTTAAGCCCAATCTTAGCAGATGATGATAGCTGAAAGAATTTATCAAAGCAGGCAATTCATCTCAATACCAGCTTGATTGTTATTAGCAGAAGCCAACAGTTCATTTTAAACAGCCTCAGTTAAATTGGTTCAGTCTTTTTATTTTATGCCCAGCTATGTTGAGAACTTCAATCACTGAACCAATCATTCCGAAACCCAATGAACACATAAGAAAACAAAACAAGAAAGGAACAAAGACCCAATGAGTAATCAACCCAGGCATCTAATACACAACAAGACCACACCCAATTGCAAATGTAAGAATCAAATTTACTAAAACAACCAAAACACGCTAAAAATATCTTCTTGAACTTTACTCCCTCTCTGCATAATTTCTAACCAAAACTTCGGACCACAACAAATTTTGAATTTACAAAATACAAATAATCACCTGTCTTCTTGTTATCCCAAGAAGATTTCTTCTTAGCACTATGCTCTTTCATTTCACCGCATCCATCTTTTCTCTTCTTACTGGAATGATCCCCGGCAGGTCTAATTCTGTGTGTGTCCTTGTTTTCGGCACTCACAGCAGCACCTCCAAGATTAAATACTTTTCTGACAGTGCCTTGGGGAAGTGCAACAGCTGCCTCGGCCTGCTTGGAGAGTGCAAAGAGTGCATCAGCACCCTGGCTCACATTAGGCTGGCTATCTCCATCCTTGACCTCTTTCCAGCAAGGGAACTCCCTGTACTGAAAGCTGAACTTCTTCGGCACGTAGCCTGAGCAGCGCCACAGGTTGGCATTAAAGACTGAGGATATGCCACCCTGAATAATACAGCAGTGAATTTTAGATTGTCCTGACAGCGCTTGTTGATATAGCTAGATGTTTGCTTGATTAAGTAGAGTCTTATGCCAAATTGTAATGGTCACTAATATGGGTACGAAAACTGAAAGGTATATGACCCGATAGGAGTAATGAAAAACCAACGTAGGTAATAATAATATTACAAATAGTAAGATAGTATCAAGAATAATAGAAATAACACCAATAATAACAATAGTAAAACTACACTATAAATCGTAGAATTGTATTGTCTATTCCTCCCTTTTTAATAAACAGCCTATATTATTTAATTTTTGCTTACTTAAAAAAATATTATAAGAACTGAATAACCCTCGTCCCCCGTGCTCTTTTTCTGCCTATTTTCTTATCTCTCTTCCTACACATCCTATCTATTGGTAAGCCCTTAACTAAGCCAAACTCTAAAGGTGAATGGTCTATTACTGCACAAACTCTTCCTTCTCTTCTCCAACTCTTTTATTTCCTCACTAAAAAGAATAGAAAAAATACCTATTATATCACCACTTAAGGGCGATATAACAAGAATTGTGTGTTCCTCTTTGGGGAAATCCCTAGCCCCCTCTCTACCTTCTTCTCTCCTTGTTCTCTCTCCTTAATCATCTCTCTATCTTGCAAGACCCTGAACCTAGTCTACATCCAAACTTGCTTCATACTAGACCTGGTACTGGGATTATCATCATACAAACCACAATTTGCCTGAGTGTAATTACAAAGACAACAAAGAGGTATTTGATTGCGGTCAGACACAGTTATTGTTGTGCCCCATCAAGGTCCCAGTATGAAGTTGTTAATTCAAAGTGTGATTAAAAAGAAGGTAGGCAATAAAAAACCTGTCTAGTCCTGGACTACATTCCTTATCAAAGGTTGTCTTGTTTTACCTCATTCTTTTGAATCTTGCATTACAACAGAAATTAGTGTTCATGGTTAAGAACTCTGTGATGTGCCTCAGAGGTTTTCATCACTATCAAGGATATTAATATGAGGATCACTGATTGGAATAAAGAGTAACCAGCCTAATAAACACCACTAAACCAAAACAAAAAGAGAGAAGTCAATGGGCCATCCAAGGTACAATCCCGGACAAGCATGGTATCACGGTTCAACAATACAGATGAATTCTTCTCTTATACCCTAATTCCTTCTAATCAACAGCCAAACTAATTCTGATTTGTCCATAAAGTGGAAAGCAATTTCTACCTTAAAAAGAGATGGATCTCCACCAGGAACACCTTGCACATGTACACGGTCCGGCAAAGGAACCTCTGCCCATTTGCGGAACGGCGGGAGGGAAGTGGGGCCCGGTTTCATCGGTAGCTCAGCCAGCAGTTGAGCCACCTCAGTTTCTTCGTTATCAGAAGGAACACCAGTCGGACCAGATCGATCCCCACCAGACGTGGCAGCAGCCTCTTTGCAATTGTGGCAAGCAAAGGAGGGTTCCCCTTTGACAAAACGCGCACACCGAGTGTGAACCCAGACACCGCACTCGTCGCAACTCACCATCTCCTCGCCATCATCGAAGTTCACGCCGCACGAGCAGTCGACCGTCCATGAGCCGTCACCCCAGTCTTCTGCGCCCGTCGCCGCCGGTAGATCTGGCCGGTACGAACACCGCGCCTTCATTGGGTCTCTAGTAGGTTCCACCAAATCCTAATTCTGTCTTCAACTTCTGCAAAGATTGTAAAAAGTGATATCTCGATTTGTTTCGCCTGGGAATGGTGTTTTGGGAGCGGGGAATAGAGAAAAGCTCTCTCTCCGCAACCGTGCTTCTGCCTCTGTTATTTTCGGATTTGTTTGCTCTTTCTGAAACGAATTGTAGAAAAGAATCCGTTCCGCTAGGTTGGTCCAACCTACGGGTTTGGCCATCGGTATTGCGTGAGCGTGACCAAGTCCGAGCAGCTAGGTCGGAAGCTGATCTTCTATCGCGCACGGTATCAACGGACGGACGGTTCAGATTTTCTACGTTATAAGTTACGAACGGTTCAGATTTTATTGAAGAATTTGATATTATAAAATTTATCTTGCACGAATCCCGATGTTTGCGCGGTAGAAGATCTCGATTCAGCTAGGTCCTGGACTCGGTCGCTGGACTCGATTTTGCCAAATTTACGGACAACCAATGCTAATTGACAAAGTTAGGCATTTTTTTTCTGAAGTAGAACAAAATTCTCTATTTTAATTTTTGTTGACAAAATATTACAGTCAGTGTTTTAAAAACTCGCCGTCAAGACTAATTAATCATCCATTAATCATAGTTTGTGGGTCAACCGTTATGTATATCCGTATTTTACGAATAAAATAAGTAGTCCGCATCAAATACATGGTTAATCGTCTGTCAAATCCGACTAATTTGTCAATTGATTTTCAAATTAATTAAAATACAAAAAATATGTGCATTGTGCATTTAAAATTTTCTAAAATATTATTAATTCATATATTTAAAATATTATTTATTAAATTAAATTATTTAATACTGTATTCTTAAACATGCAAGTTATTGTTTTTATCGAATTATTAACATTTTACATACTAAATATGAACGACAAATCGTCCGCAAAAGTTCTATTAATCAATTGTGCAACGGTTAGTAGCTTCACATTACCCTTTCTGACCGTCGAGCGCATTTTGTTTTTTAAAATACAAATTGTGGATTGTTTGGCAAAATAGGAATAGCGAAAAAATAGCGTAATTTATAATAGTAAAAGTAGAATAATTTGATTTTGAAAGAGCTATAGAAGAGTGATATTCTTGACTATTCGGAATAGCGAAATTGTCGTTTGGCAAGTCTCAATTGAAATAGTAGAATTGTTGATAATTTATGATAATAATAACGATGATGATATAATATAATAATTATAACAATAATAAACAAAATAATATAATAGATTAGTAATATTATTTTCAAAATAAATAAAAATAATAATATTGATGTAATACCAATAATTATATAATAACAATAACAATAATAATAACTAATTGTTGACTTGAACTTATCTTGGTTTGACAATTTGCAAAATAATTAAAAAACTAACATTTGCACAAGTTTAGTTTTGATTAGTGTATGTTAAACATGTACAATTGACCTATAGAAAGGTCACAAATATGATATACAAGTCAAGACAAGCACATTAGCACAAGAAGCAAGCAAAACAGAGCAAGGCAAAGCCGTGTGTTACAGTAATGCATGAAGAACTCGTCACAACGGGTTTCCAAGGTGACATAACAAGTTGTTGACAAGACGACCCACAAGACAGGAATTTGGACCTGAGAAAATCGACGAAGTATTGGAAAAACAGAGCAATGCGTTATAGTAATGCTTCCCAGACCCGTCATGTCACACCCCAGAAATATTAAGTAGCTTAGAGGTGTTAATCCCGCCACGTGTACTTGTTGCAAGTATACGAAAGGCTTAATTTATTATTATATAAACAAGGTGATCTTAACAAATTTTACATAAATAGCGGAGCATCACACACAATGAACACAATGCATGAACATCCAACAACCAAATATATATATATATATATATAACGGTGCCCTTTTACAAAATTTACAGCGGAAGCTAAAGAAATGTAAAATACATACAAAGAGATCGGTCTCACCAAAGGCTGTGAGACCGGTCCTCGCTAACCTACTACAAACTACTCCTAATCAAACGAAATATAAGAAACAAAACAGACTGGAGATCTACAAAACGGAAGGCACTGGGACTCCATCCTAGCGCTCTCCTCTTGGACTTCGAAATAGCTCCTGCTCCTTACCTGGACCCCACAACCAACCGTGGAACGTGAGATAAAATCTCAGTGTGGATTAAGGTCCAGCCTTTGAGTTTATATCCGATTCGAATTGGACCATACACATTTAAAAACCTACTTATATTAAAGTTTACTATACCTAATTAGGTGTAAGTCAACCATACTTCCATTTAGTTGGTAGCTTATCTAATTAAGACGATACAAAAATAAACCCAAAAGATATATGAGGGATAATATGTATATACATAGTAAGGAATATTATCAAATCTCCCAATCAAAGGAATAAATTTATCAAATTTAAACCCCGAGTGTAGGACATCAGGATTCGCCCCCTTAGACGGGTCACGGGATCGCGCCGCCAATCTAAGGGTATCGTTAGACGGGTCACAAGATCGCACCGCCAATCTAACTTAATTCTGAGTTTCCAGAACGAAACGCCCTAGTAAAAATAGAGCGACTACAAAAAGCACACACTCGGTCAAAAAGCAAACCGAGATGCCTACCCTTACCAAATGAAAAATAATAAACCAAACACTCGGTCTCAGCCGTCATACGGAAATAAGGAACCGACTACCCGTTTGAGAAGAATATAATAAAAGGGAACTCCCTGTACCAACCAGGGGCCAAAGGGGAGCCCCAAACTTCCTCTGTACCAACCAGGAGCCAAAGGAGGAAGTCGTCTGCTGCCAAGTTTCAGTCGGTTAGGGTCCCCTGTGGCTTCACCCTGCAACCCCTGGTGTTGTCGTATGCTGCCAAGTTTCAATCCGTACTCGTATGGGTCGACAATACTGGTTGCTACTCATGGGTCATCACCAGAGAGTCAAATGTCCCTAAGGAAAAGGTAATGGGATCGGTTAAAGCCTCTATTCATACGGCCTTTGTGTGGTATGTTGTTGCTGGACTATAAAGTGACCCAATGGGTCATACCCGTTTGCAGCACAAGAGTCGTTTAATCCTATTGATTTAATCTTCCCAAATTAAAGTTTGATGTGGTCAAGTTCATGTGGCAGGCTGTGTTCCTAATCATGTTGAGCGTGAGTTGAATTGCTTACTCGTTACACGCATTTCAGAGAGTTGTGTCAGTTAGTCAATTTAATTAATTGTTAAAATTATGTTATAATTGTATGTATATATATATATATATATATATATATATATGTGTGTATATTTATATTTTAAGGATAAAATTTGAATTATGATTTTAAATTAACATGTCCATTTATTCGTCTTGAAATTTGAATATATTCATCGTGTTAAAATTTCTTTACTCATCTCATCATATTTGACACTACTTAAACTAACTTAAACGTCCCATTGTTATTTTATTTCAGTTTATATGTACATTGTGCTATTTTTTATTATTTACTCCTTTGTGTGTGTGGTTTTGTTTAATAATTATTCCTTGTTAATATCGTTCGAAAATTTGTATGTTGCAAAGTAAAGAGTTTTAAATTTTAGATATTTGTTTCCAAGCTAGATTAGAGTTAATGTTTTAAATAACTGACAAATTTTATGATTAACAGATAATTATTTACTAATATAATTATCAAAAATAGCGGGTTTCACACGTCATAACAGGTTCCAAATTATTATAACATGTTCGTGTAGAAGAGGGCCCGTAAGTCAGCTATAGAGAAGAACAAGGGCAAAACTTGAATGTTCCCAAACTATTATAACAGTTAGGTAACAGATTAATCCTTTTCTATAACACTTGGTGCGCAAATTCAAGATTTCAAGAATTGAGAAGTGCTCTACCTATATAAACTGGTCTCCTTCTTCTCATAAAACTAAGAAAGATATTTCTCAAGTTTATAGAGCAATCAAGAGAAATTACACAGCACAAAAACCTTCTCATATAAGCATCCAACCAGAGAGTTTAGGATAGCCATTGTTAGGCATTTGAAAACGAGCTAAGTCTGGACGGGTCGGGCCAAACTTGCTCGGGTTGGACGGGTCGACGGGTTTGTCGGGCCGGGTTTTGACGGGTCAAAAATTTTTAAGTCGGCCGCAATCCATCTAAGACCCATGGATTAGCAATCTAGCGGGTTCGGGCCGAGTTTAGTCTGGGTCGGGTTGGCAGGATTTTTTTTCTTTTTTTAATTTTTTTGAATTCTTTTTTTTAATTTAATGGGTTATTCCCGGGTTTGGGGGGTTATTCTCAGGTTTGCAGCGGTTTTGCACTGGTTTTGCATGGGTTTTGCACGAGTTTGCATAGGTTTTGCACAGGTTTGGGTGGGTTTACACGAGTTTGTGCGGGTTTGAATGGGTTTGGATGGGTTTGCATAGGTCTTGCACGAGTTAATGGCAGGTTTATGACGGGTTAGATGGGTCGAAACTGTTGGTATTTCACGTGTAAGTCCAAGAGGTCAAAAATTAAAAAAATTCTCCTCTATGTGACTCAATACACAAGATCTACCTTATTTTATGACAATAGCAAGCAAACTACACACAGACATTTCATCAAGCACCTCATGTGCATCAAATAAATAACTAGTAATCTTATTTATCATATACACAAGAGGTTAAAGATTTATACCTAAAGAGATTGTCAAATCTCTTGATAGAGAGAAGTCGATTTCTCTTCTAGATCTCTTGGAAAAATCGTCGTCTTTTTCACCGAGTTTGGAAGCACCTTCCAACCTCTTGGCTCACATTGAAGCTAAACAACAAACCAATACACCTCTTAGATAGATGGATGTATGGTTTAAAGCTTAGGTCCAACCACCTAGCTGTTCATTCTTCAATGGAAAAACTAGTTTATTTGGTGACTAACCTATGCAAGAGATAAAGAGGAGAATAGAGGGTTTATTTTCTTCACACAGGAGAGAAAGATGGAGGGGCGGCTACTGTTCACGGGTATTGTAGCAAGAGACAGAAAACTTAATTTTTCACCTCAAACACATCCCTTTATATAGCCAAACCCTAGGGCAACCTTTAATGCTAATTTGAATTAATTACACTAATGTAATAGCCTTCTCTTGTTACTCTTTAATCATATTTTGCAATGTGTTTAAATAAATTAATTTATGATTCAATAATACAATTATATTATTCTATATGTGATGTTCATATTATTATTATAACGTTTTTCCAACATTATATCAAATATACTCACATATTCTCATAAATTTATTTATCAACCAAGCATGTCATATGATGACATTTTATTTTATCATTTGATCACATGTATTTTATTTCATATATCTCGAAAATAAATACATTATATAAAATGTAAAATACTTGTTGTTTCTATTATTTGGTGTGACCTTACAGAGAATTTATGTCGTCTTGAGATATAATATAAAATATTTTATATTATTGACTATAAGAGGTTCTATCATTACATTATAATCACTCAAACAACATAGTAATTATTTTCTTTATCCACTTAAATTTGTGTCTATTCTTGTCACGTGATATTATGAATATATGCAAAATAGGATCGTGCCATTTTTGCATTATATTCTTTTCTTGGTCTCTCAAGTGAATTATAATTATAACTACATTAGTTATATTGCATGCAATATAATTTCACTTTACCAAGAGGCCCAGTAATATCAATACTCGAATTAATTGAGGGACAATGATAATATTAATACATAAATTTCTCCCGCACAAGTCATATATAATGAATTACTATTTTATTCCTATCATGAGATAGTTTTTAAATAATAATCACATTATATACTTGTCATGTGAAAAATCTATACATCTCATACCCCTGGTTTTCAGCTTTTTTTGTTGCAGATTGGAGATGGAAAAGAGGAACTAGTGGATCCAATTTTATTCGGATACCCGATGACATGGTAATCCTTTACATGGATGCCAACGAGTCAATGGAGAAGGTCATCGATGCTCTCTTCATATTGTGAGTGTTTTCTTAATTATACAATTTTCGATGACAAAAATAGATATTATGTGACTATGCTTTCAAGATTTTTTTATCCATGCAGGCAAGATCATCGGCATACAAGATTTCTAGGGCGATATTGTCAACAAAAATGAGTATGTTGACGATATTAATAACAAGATGATCGATTGGTTCTCCAGAGAGGAACGTATATACTACAATTTTGACTCTACTGAGGATGACTACAATAACAACTACCTGACATAATTCTTGAACTCTTTGATGCCGGGTGGCCTACCGCATCATTTATTAAAGTTAAAACCAGGATGCTTGATCATACTTTTGCGCAACATCGACCCTGCGAATAGACTATGCAATGGTACCAGATTGGTTTGTAGAGCATTCTAAAGAAATGTGATAGACGCAAAAATAACAGTTGGTGAACATGCTGGAAAGAGAGTTTTTTTGCCTCAGATTCCGCTCTATCTATCATAAAATGATATGTTCCCATTCAAGATGAAGAGAAAACAGTTCTCGATTTGTCTTAGCGTTGCAATGATAGTAAATAAAGGTCAAGGACAAACGATTCCGCATGTTGGCGTCTATCTACATGAACCAGTATTCTCGCACGAACAACTATATGTGGCGTTATCAAGAGGGACATCTCGTAGGAATACAAATGTTTTGATTAGGCATGTTAGTAAAGTAACGCAACCAGGAGTTTACACGCCCAGTGTAGTGTACCAGAAGGTTCTGCAAGATGACTAATACTGATAAAGTGCAATATGCTATCTTTCTTATGTTAAGTTGCAATTTTTTAGCAGATGTGCTTCTAGCATTTTATCTTTAATTTTTCTTATGTTAGTATCTTTGAAGCAAACTAAATAATTAAGTTTATGTGATAATTCTGGTTGTGTCACTTTATTTGTTTTTTAGGATTTTACTGTTGTGTTATTTTGTAAGCTATCTGGATCAGTTTCTATTTTTATATTTATGTCGACAACACATCGGTGATACTTCGAGAATCATCGTTTTAATTAAATTATTATGCAGTGCATGTATATGTTATATTATTATGTAGTTGAAAGACAAATACTCGCGAAAGATTGTAAAAGCACTTTTTCAAGCAAATTTTGTTAATGTAACTAAATGACACAAACACATATATTGAATATGCGTCGAATATTTCACAAACATGTGATAGACGCAGAAATAATATTTGAACAACACGCAAGTTAAATATTTTTTTCATTCATAATATCTTCCGTTGCTTGACACGAGTATGATTACTAGTTAAGAAAAAATCTAGCTTAAACTAGATACGAGACAAACTCGATTTGAACCGCCTTAACCCGTGTCGAACCCGCCTAACACTCCCTTAAATTTGCACAAAATTGTACTCACCCATGATAACCCTAAATCCTGCCTAAATTCCCTTTAGCTCGCTCCAAACTGGACCTGAACTCCTCTGTATTCTTGAATTTAAAAAAATAAAAAAATCAACAAAAAAATAAAATAAACCTCCCAAAAATATTGACTAATCCTTGCAACACGGACCGGACCGGACTGTCACGACCTGACCTAACTCATAGGAGTTCAAACCATGAAGCCTAGCAGCGAGTTTGACAGACCAAAAAAATACTAGACATAGGTCACATAGGACGTTCAACTCGTTGACCGTACCCGAAACCGAACGGAACGAGATATTCTACCGCGTAGCACCGATACTGTGCGTGCTGCGTAGCAAATTTCAGTCTTTGAGTTGCATTGAGATTCGTGCAAGTTAAACATTATAATATCAGACTTCCTGAATCAAATATGAGCCGTCCGTAACTTACAACGCAGAAAATCTTAACCGTCCGTCGATGCTGCGCGGTAGAAAAACAGCTTCCGAAACCGAACCGGTTCCTTTCAATACACTATTGTGACAGAGGTCTATTGCGGTTCATTCGCACGAATCGTGAAGTGACACCGTTCGTCAGTGGATTAAACTCGTTGCCCACTTGCCCTAGGGCGTAACCGCAGTCGCACTACATGCCGCGCACGAGTCACGACTATGGTGGCGGGAACTCGTGCCGCGTGGCATCAGAGCCATTCCTTCCCGCCACTATTTACCCGCCAAATTGCTACATATATATCATCTCTTCCCACTTCCTTTCTCCTTCCCATTTTATTTTAATAACCAATTCCCATCAATTCCTCCCAATCCATTCTCGATCTCCCCATCTCTTTCATGGATTCAACCCAAGGTTCCTCTCAGCTCCCCATCACCACTCCGAAGAAGAAAATTCCAGCTTCCATCAGCACCACCCCGATCAAAGGGAGCAGTGCACTGACATCTCAAGACCAGTTCTGGACGCCGACGCCAGAGAAACCGACACAGTTGTCTAGACCGGGTCGGAGGAGCATTGCCTTTTCAGTTAAGGGGCTGAGACAAGCTGCTCTCGGGCTTCGCAAGAAAGTTCGAAACAGTGATAGGTCAGATCGGGATCTTGCCTTGTTGGAAGAGCAGTTGCAAACAGATCGGGCTGTCAAATCAAGTCCATCGAAACCAAAGAACCTGATTAAACTACCAGAAAAGTAAGTTCCTTTTCATCAGTTTTACCTCGATCGTATGTCGTCATTAACTAATTTTATGTTAGGTGTAAAGCAAAATAATTAGCAACGTCTTGTTCTTTTTTCCTTCACAGATTTTGGTTTGTTGGTTATTTGACTGAGCGGGTAGTCTATTTTGTTCACAATCGAACATAATAATGCATAACCAGATTCAAGAATAATGGACATTATTCATGTATAAACAACCTTTAGTCTTATATTGGCAAATAATAATACTACTCCGTAATTGACAATTCACGAAGGCATATTTGATTCCAAATCCCAAAAATTTATATCATTAAATTCAAAATACACTCTGAGACAAATGTAAGTTAAATCCTTTTGTGGACTTTGGTTCAATACTTATGTCCTAATCCATGCTCTAGGTTATTGCACAGCATCATCTTTATCACAATTTGGAGGCTGTTTTCTGCATCATTATACCAGTTCTGTTCCAGGGAGTTTCATTTAATTAACTCTCCCAACTGTTTTTTTCCTTTCTTACTTTTCAGATACCAGATTCTGTGTGAAATATTCAATAGCATGGAGTGCTCAATTCGACTCCTTCGGCTTAAAGGATCCATGCCGACGTTTTCAAATCTTTATGTCAGGATCCAGGAATTGGCTAACCAGTAATATACATATTTCATGCATTATTCTTGTCCTTTCCATAACCATCTTTCTGTTCTGTACTTGATATTGTTATTTTTTTCCCTGCAGGAACTTCACTTATAAACAATTGGCACAGATGAAGCACATCTTACCTGAGGCTATAACAATCAAGAAGGTGCTTTTACGTGATGAGATCACTTGTTGTATGAAGCCAGACCTCCAAATCAGCATGAATGCTGAGAGTGTTGGAATTAACATGAAAGAGGAGGGCCAGAATGCATATTTGCACTTAAGAAAGCTTTTCAAGACGAAACTTGTAGATTTTGTCAGAGCTCATCCAAAGGTATTAACCAAGTTTGCCTCTCAACCTAATTTGTAAGCTTTATGATTTTTTAGCCCCTTAAGCTCTCATTTGAGGATCAATTTAGGTATATCATTGCAGAAGAGCATCATGCATACACCAAACAAAGAAATTAACATCTAACGTCTTTCACCATTTACTCCAAAAGATTCCCATGCTACCATTTCTTTTTTGCTGCCAATTTCTATACAAATCTGAAACAAAAGGGTGAACTTCTGCATTTTTTTTGTATAATTATGAGGGCAGGTTTATATTTGATTTTTAACATGCTTTAGAGGGTATTTGGGAATTTTCTCATTCTGTGGGAGCATACGTGTAATTTTAATAATTGGTAGGGTATGCATCAAATTTGTGGATGTGAACACCTATTGAATCAACTTCTTCTATTTGTGTTTGGGGGGCATGCAACAGCATACAATATACAAAAGTGAAACAAAACAAAAACAACACTGACAAAAGATCATCTATATTTATATTCTGGAGGAGGATATACCAGAAGAAGAGTTGCCGCATCCATTTAACAAGTCAAATGTACTATCTTCACCAAGGATCATCAGTGAAACAACATCAATTGACACAAAAAAAACTGTTGTCCTTTCCCACATGCCGCCAACATTCCAAAGACGATTTTTCAAAAAGGGGATTTGCATGCAAACGAGTTCTTTACTTAAACCTTCATCTTCATCTGATTCTCCAAAAAAATGCACCAGTTCTTTAGAGGCTACTCCTTCCAAAAAATGCACCGGTGCTTTAGAGTCTACTCCTGCCAAAAAGTGTGCTAATGCTTCCGATGCTACTCCTTCCAAAATTCTTTCTACTCCTGTAAGGCTGATGGCAGCAACACCAGAGATGTGTACACTTAAGAGGTGCTTGCCAGAGAGCTGTACTGATTCACCACCTGTGAAGAGATTGGAGAGTAGATCAGCACGGTCCCTATTATTTATGAGTCCTAATAAGAGCATCAAGGAAAATGAAGAGGGGAACGAATTGGTTGAAACAAGTGAAAGTGAAGAAGATGAAGAGAGGAACGAATTGGATGAAACAAGTGAAAGTGAAGAAGATGGTGTGCTTGATTTCCTACCAAAATCCCTCTTGCGATCTGTAAGAATTTCTTTCGTTTCTTTTTCCAGAGTACCCTGATCTTCTTTTTATTATTTCAATCAGCACTGAGTGTTTTTTATTTTTGCAGCTTCAAGTTGGTTTTGATTTATCAATACATAACAGCTAGTCTGTTAGTTTATAGAACACATTTAGCTAAAATGATGAGCTTATCCCTTGGATCCGTGAGACATGTATCTTACAAACAAACCTGAATAAATTAAATTTGATTATAATGTTTGCATGCGGTTATAATATCCTGGGTTAACAAAAGAGTAGAATGAACTGGATTCCATCCATTTTACTGCCTTCTCTCGGAAGCTGAAAACAAATATCCATGTTTTCAAAATTTTATACTTGACGAAAAAAAGAGAAAGAACTTCATGTTTTGGATTGATTCGTAACAGAACTATGAGCACTAAATGACAATGTTTATTTATTGGGTTTCTGTAGGTCAAGAAGAAGGAAAGACAAGTTTTGATGGATAAGGAGACAGGTGTTGCTGATTCAGTTAAGCGGCAGAGGACAATAAGATGCCTGCCTAGTACATTTAATACAATTCTGCTCATCTACCGAGCAATAAATAGATCAGTCATTAGCAAGCAGGAACTCATCCACAAAATAATTGCAAACAATGCAAAAATTGTTGACCGAGGTAATCTTCAAATATTACTAGATATGTATATTTTTTTCTTCGCTTTAGGATTACTTTAAAAACAACACCAAAACTGTTATTCAATTGAACATTAGCATTAATTCTGTTTTATTATATAACCAAGACCGAAAGTGCCTAGTTTATCCTTCTAATTGTACAAGTTAACAAGAAAGTACAAGAATGAACAATAAATGAAATCAGATACTACGACCAGTTGAAATAGGAAGCTGGTAGTTCAATCCTGATGGTGCTGCACCAAGACCGTTGGGTATTTATCATGTAAAATAAGTAATCTGAGTGTAATTAATGATTATCAAATTTAGAGGAAGTCGAAGAACAGTTGAGGCTGTTACAGGAGTTTGTCCCAGATTGGATATCTGAGAAGATGGCACTTGGTGGAGATGCTCTCATTAGGTGAGCAATTTGAACTAATTAAATTTTTGCTCGTTTTAAACCTTAAAGTGGCCTAAATTAGATGTTATTTTTATTTGTTTGTAGAGTCGATATGGGGTACAGTCCAGAAGAAATCAGGGAAAGACTAGCCAGAGCTGAGTGAAAGAAATCAGGGATGACTATTTATACTTAATTGCTCATTAGGATAAACTAGAGTTTATTCTTTTAATCTTTTTGTGGGTTGAGATTTGTGGTTGAACCCCATACTCTATTTCTAGTCTGTAATTATTTTTGTTCATAGTGAGATCGTAAGTTATTTTGCTCCATGAAATTATGTAAAGCTGATACCTGACGACTCTCACTAATCCAAATTAGGAATCTTGGAATCATAATTGTCATTTAGTCCTATATATCTTTAACTGTAATTTTGACGACTCTAACTAATCCGAGCAATTCTTCTAGGATCATTTGGTAGAAATGCTTCTGGTTTATCTAAAAAAGTGATGCTGCGTTCTTCTTTTTTGTTGTTCCTTAATATTGGTGTTTTCCAAATTTCTTTTGATCTTAAATGACAAAAGTTGTTGATTCCAACAACAAAAACCGCAAGGAGACAAAAAAAAAATGTTTGTAAAGTCAGGTTGAGCTTAATTTCTGAAAGTATCAAAACTGTAGATCAGGTAACAAATCTACTGCGATTGGAGATATACTAGATTCTGACTGGACAAGTAGTTAGAACCTTTACCATTCATACAAATATAATGAGTTGTTTATGTTGTGTGACACTGCAGATATAACGGTGGCTGTAGCAATATTCCAAAGGTTAAAAAGTTGGGAGCTGATACGTAGTACCATGTTTGATATCAATTATCGATATAAATTTTATTATGCACTTTTAGTTGAGTTATCATGCATATTATTTGAGTTATGTTATTTTTTGTAATGAAATAGTTATACATGTTGTCGATTTTATTATGCACCTTTAGTTGAGTTATCGTGCATTATTTGAGTTATTATGCATGTTATTTTCTGTAATGAAATAGTTATACATGTTATTTTTTATACTGAAATAATTATGATATAACATGCATAATAACTCAAATAATATGCATTATAACTCAACTAAATGTGCATAATAAAATCGATATCAATAGTTGATATCAAATGTGGTATCTACGAAACATTATCCTAAAAAGTTAACAATAGTGCAAATTGAAAAGTTTTTAGTAAGTTCAAATTGACAGTAAGTTAACAATATCATAGTAAAAATACTATTTAAGAGATCTCTAACGCATTTGCAAAATCCAGTGGGTCATTTTAAATTTTCTATAATTGTACTGAGCTTTTATTAATGAAAGTCGGCAACCTTTGAAATTGAGCTCAAGTATGCATTTACGTTTTAAAATTTTGAACTTCCAAACAAACATTTATTTATATAGATTATAATGATTTTAACCATCACAATCGTACCAGAAATTGTTAAAAAAACGAACATAAAAGTTATTCCTCAATATTTTTTTTTTCAATCTCTTACTCATAAAGCAAACTCCGAAACTCCGAGGAACGTATATGCATGACACATAAAATGAATCATAATTATTATATCATTATTAAACTTTTTTTTTGAGGGAAAGATCGGAGGTCAAAGCCTCCAGATTTCATTAACCATGATCACAATAGTGATCTTTGTTACAATTTATTAATTATATTCACGAGTGAAAAAGAGGAAAAATGAGAAAGGTGGCAATATATTGAAACAACAGTGGAAAACAGCAAAAAGACGATCGATTACTGATAAAGCAGCATCATCCTGCAACAAACCTATTACTGATCTCGAAAATAATTTCCCGTACTGTTCCTCTCACATCTTGTTCTTTGTCGGCAAATCTCTCCTTCTTATTAAGGAGCTTAATGTCTAGATCCTGCAAAGGCTCTAATTTAATGGTTTTTTGGGCGGATGGATTCTGAGCGTTGGATTAAACTCCCATCGGTTCGCTTATTGACCGCTTTTCCAAATTATGCAATTCAACACACTAGCATACATAGCTCATGCCTCATTTGATCCCTGGATTTTTTTTATCTGCTTCGATTCTTCAACATATTCTGAAATGTTTTTCTTGTCTGACCCTAAAAGAATAAGAATTATATTCATGACCAAGATTTAAAAAATTTGACTTCATGATCCTATTTTTCTTTACGCTCCAAGCCGCATGACCCTTGACCATGACCCAAGACGCAAGCCGCATGACCCATGACGCAAGATGCTGCAAGCCGTGTGACGCATGACACATGACACATGACACATGACGCATGACGCATGTTCTATTAGTTGATTGATAGGAAGATTTGGTTTCGGAAGTCCCGTGGACATAGACTAGTTGATTGATAGGCCGAACCACGTTACATCGCGTGTTCTATTAGTTCTCATGATTGCTCCTGCTCTCTACTCTCTCTCTCTCTTTATTACTCTTGCTCTTTGTTGATTTATGAATTGTTTTAGAACTTGCTTGCTTTAAATTTTGGCTAGGTGATTAAGATCTAAAAACTTTAATTATAATTGTTGATTGAAAACGCTTCCGCTATATTACTTGACCTTAGTCTTTGCTATTCTAAGCTCCAATATTTCTAACAATTGGTATCAGAGCCCACAGGTTCATACCTAGCCAATTACCAAAATCTCATTAGTTCTTGACTTTGTGAAAAATGGTACAATTGAAGTTTGTGAAAGAACCCCCAGTTTTTGTGTTGGTTGCAAGAACTTATCCTTTTGGAAAAAGTGTATGGTAAACTACCTTAGTTTACTTGAACTTTGAAAAATAGTTGAAGACGGTTGGACACTAGAGTATGAGTTAAATGGTGTAACTCTTACAAAATAATTCAAAGAACTTAAGTACACCAATGACAATGCTATGAATACCATATTAAGCTTAATCCATGGGTCAATTGCTTTATCTCTCACACATTCTCCTAATTCTAAGGAAATATGGAATGCTTTAGTACTTATGTATGAGGTAAACAAACATATGAAAAAGACTCGAAAGGTCGGATTAGCAACAAAGTTAGAGAATATGAAATTTGAAGATAACGAGTCCTTTGAAAGTCTCTATCATAGACTCGTATCTCTAAGAAATGAGTTCGTTGAAGTATGATTAAACATTTGTGATGAAGATTTTGTATGTAAACTAATATATAGTTTAATTAATCATAATCGGTTCATTAACAATTATAATTAATTTACTTAAAATTCTATATGCATTCGTGCTCAAAATCTTAGTGAAATACATATAATGCCATTGTATATCAGTTAATCACATTATCTGGCATATTCATATATTACTCTTCATAATATTAGGCGACAATATGTGACATGCAATAATCATATAACACGTAGTCCAAACTTTATTTATCAGAATCGATGTCTCAATACTAACATGATTTGCTTATTGAGAAGAAACCAAAGATTGGTTCCGCAATTATAAAGAACACTTATTGCTTAGTGGAATCGGTCTCGGAAGTAAGTTTTGGTTCCAGGAGTCCCGTGGATGTAGGCCTAGTTTGTTTGTAGGCCGAACCATGTTATATCGCGTATTCTTGTGTTTTATTGATTGCTCTTGATCTTTACTCTCTCTCTTTATTATTCTTGCATTTGGTTATTTTTTAATTGCTCAATTGTTCTTAGTACTTGCTTGTTGAAATTTAGCTAGGTGATTAAGGTCTAAAAGCTTGAAGTGTAATTGTTGTTGAAAACGCTTCCGCCAAGTCTCCTCGCAAATTCTAACACAGTTGTATGCGATAATCATACTTGGCCTTAGTCTTTCCTCCAAGTCTACTCACAAATTCTAACACAACTTTATACAATAATCATAAAATTATGAACATACAGTATGCATATGACACTTTATTGTTTATAAAAGCTGATTATAATATGTTAGAAAGACTTAAGTGGACATTGAAGAGGTTTGAAGGGTTTTCTGGTTTAAAGATTAATTATGATAAAACTGAAATGATTCTATTAAATATAGAGTAACATATAGCAACTTATTATGCATCATTATTTAATTGTAAATTAGGAAAATTACCATTGAAATATTTGGGTCTACCACTTCATTGAAAAATGCCTTCTAAAGCTGATTGGTTAAAACTAATTGAAAAGGTGCAAAAGAGACTGCATACTTAGAAAGGTAAATTACTATCATTGGAGGTAGATTAGTATTAATTAATTATGTCCTCTCATTCTTATCAATATATTATATTAATATATTGCATTATTCAAAATTTCTAAATGAGTGATTCAAGCTATTGACAAAATTAGGAAATGTTCTTATGGTCGGGGTGGATTCACACGGAAGGAAAAAGATACATTTGATCAATTGGAATAGATTGTAGAAGTAGAGAACATGGAGGATGGAGTATTTTCTGAATCTTAATTCTTTACAAGATCTCTGGATTTCTATTGTTAATATGAATTCTATAGACATGAAATATTGAGCTACATTATTAACAATATTATTATGGTTTATATGAAATGAGCGAAATAATGTAATATTTCAACAAGCACATATTAAGAAACATAAAGCCATTCACTGGTAGTACTTAATTTATTTGAATATCTGACATGTGCCTCCTTCAAATTGGCACATAAATTTAAAATGAAAAGAAAGAAATGGATGATTCAGTGGTGGAAGATTTTGAAGACACTGATGATAATGATGATGAAGATCTGTTGAGAAACTAAACAAATATCAAAGATGATTGCGGTGATTCAAGTTATTTTTTTGGATAGCTCAACTTTTAATTTGTGATAAATTGAATATTTTGATGTTTTGTTTAAATGATGATATGAATACAGTCTAAGGGGTTGCTTTTGATAATAGAGACTAGTGAGACATCCTACAAGTATTTTAATTTTAATTTTTATTTATATTGTACATCACTTATGTACTAAATTTGTTTGTAAGTTGGTTTTGTTGTCTTGTTCAAAAAAAAAAGTTGCTTTTGTTGTAGTTTAATGGAAGTCGGGTCAGGGACGGATCCAGGATTTCCGTCAGGAAGGGGCAAGATCTATTACATTTTTTCAGGGAGGGACAAAATGATGCATATTTTTTAATATAAATAATTATTTTGCAAAAAAATTAACAAAATCGTACAAATACACAAACTTATTTTGCAAAAAAAAATTTCAGAGTGAAATGGCTGTCCCTCCCTGACCTCATATAGCTCCGCGCCTGTCAGGTGACTCTACTGTATTAAAAAAAATATTTTCGTGTAACCGGAGAAAAATCACTATCTTTTCCCGTCCTGTCATTGTGAAGTATTCAAGATAACCATCACTCGAAGAGAGTGTGATTTACTAGCTTCTAATCTGGAGCGTACATCATACTTCTTGAACGGACAGGATCCAGAAGCCCCTCTTCTTCTTCTCTCTTGTTTTCTTTTCTTCTTCTTTCTTCTCTCCTATTTTGGTTCAGACAAGAAGCTTACCAAACACACACACAAAAAGTTAGCGAATAAACCTCCGCCGGAGCAATGAAGATAATGGTCGCCGTCAAGCGGGTCGTCGATTACGCCGTTAAAATCCGCGTCAAACTCGATAAGGTTGTGATCCCCTTTTATTATAATCGAAGTTTAGTTTACGCGCATTCCTTCATGTTTATTGCGCTAATACATCGATTTTCTGCCTATTTCGGAGCAACACGGATCAATTTAGCTAATTCATATAGCACACTTGTCCTTTTCCCTTTTCTCAGACTGGGGTGGAAACTACAAATGTAAAGATGTCGATGAACCCCTTTTGTGAGATTGCACTGGAGGAGGCACTTAGGATTCGAGAGTCGGGGCTGGCTATGGAAGTGGTTGCAGTGTCAGTGGGCCCAACCCAGTGCACTGACACACTTCGAACAGCACTTGCCATGGGTGCCGACCGGGCTGTGCACGTGGATGCCGGGACAGCACATGTGCCACCGCTCTATGTGGCGAAGATTCTGCAAGCACTTGTGCAGACCGAACGACCAGGCTTGTTGATTCTTGGAAAACAGGTTATTTATTTGGTTACTTTGTCATATTTTAGGATATTTGTGGATTATTGTAAGAATTATGGTCATAACGGTTGAATTATGGTAAGAACTAAGACACCAATATGATGTCAATTGCATGACCTGTTGCTTATCTGAAGCAAAACTAGCATTATTTATTAAGACTGGTTTCTTGTCTGAGATACTTTTGTTGTCTTAGACTATTTCCTGGCATAGTAAAATATATCGATCAGAGGTCATAACAGCCAATAATTCTATTTCTGACACTTCTAATAAGAATATGGTTTTCAAACTGGTTGTTGCTTAAGTGTTGGTTATTAAGTTGATATATTAAGTTTTGATGAATAAGGAGCAGTGAGCACTCCCATCAAAATACAGGAGATGTGAGTACTCCACCGGAGTGCACGATCGTACCAATCAGTCATGCTGTCAATGATAGAAGCTATGAATGGTTAATTACAAAACTTAAGTTCAATGTTTTTTTCTTTTTTGTGTTGTTTGTTGAAATATGTATATTTGTTAGGCGATTGATGATGACTGTAACCAAACGGGTCAGATGGTGGCTGGTCTGCTTAAATGGCCACAAGGTACATTTGCTTCCAAGGTAATCTCAGTTTTAGCTCAGAATTGGATATATTCTTTGTACTCTAGTGTAGTATATATTTTTACTGGGTTTTACATTGAAGTGGGGATAAATTTGAAGAAATGATAATTTGCCCATTAAATTGTTAGGTCGTTTTAGACAAGGAGAAGCAAAAGTCGACAGTTGAGAGGGAGGTGGATGGAGGGATTGAGACCATCTGTATAGATTTGCCTGCAGTAATCACGTATTTTCACTCCCCTCAGTTTCTCCTTCCCCATGCTTTTGCAAATAGCACCAGCTTTTGTCAATAATTGTGCCCAAGAAATCAGTGTAGGTATTAGCCCGTACAAATTACATGAAAACAATATAGAATTGATTCCTTCTTATAAATTTGAATTATATTGTTTGCGAATTTTACTGAAGTTGATCTGTGAAGTGTGAACCAGCCTTCCTCTTTGACCAGATAGAATTTGTCGTACGAACTGGGTGGTACACAATTCTGATCTCCATACACAAGGTACTAGGCAACCCAATGAATTTTGTTGATATGAATTCATTCATTTGTTCTTGTAGAACTGACTTGAGGTTGAACCAGCCAAGATACGCAACACTACCAAACATAATGAAAGCCAAGTCAAAAGTCATTAAGAAGGTAACTCCGGAAGAGCTTAATGTGGAGTTGAGACCAGACATAGAGATTGTTCAAGTCACAGAGCCTCCCAAGAGAAAAGCTGGTGTGATTGTGTCTTCAGTCGATGAACTGATAGACAAGATAAAAAATGAAGCATGTGTTTTGTAAGGGCTTTATGAATAATGTCTATGTCAGGGCAATTGAGATGGCTTATTTTTCTTTTTCAGTGCTGAAGTGGATATTGTTAATATCTCTCCATAAAGGTTAGATAGGAAAATCAATAAAGAAATAAAGATGTTTAGAGTTTTGTTCCCTTAAGTACTTATGATGGCCACTGGTCAATGTCACATCCATTCCTTGGGATTCGGTGGTCAACATTGATAATGTCTTCCATGTACATTACCAGTTAAAGGTTAAAGAATAAAAATAAAAGGCAGAATTTCAAAGCATTATATTTAATACGAATAAAAGATGTTCGGGAGTTAATTCACATTGTTACAAAGTTCTTTAGTCTCTTTACCATGTCAGCTGTATAAAATCAGATCATAGCAATATAATAAATGCAAGTAGAGCAGAGGATCTCTCTATTTTCAGAACGATACAATATCAACTGTTACACTTATTTCTGGACTTGATTGTTTTATGTTTTTGTGATATAATGGGTTAGTAAAGGCTAGTTCAACATAATCAAGCACCATGCTCAAGTCCAAGAGCACTGACAATTTCAGTTGCAGCATGTCCGATCCCAAGTTCTGACTAGATTTGAAATCTTTTATGTTTTGGTACAATTAAAGAGCTGTATCTGACAATAATCCTCCATTGTGGCTGATTATGTAAAGTCCTGCCCTTTTAAGGAACTAGTTTCCTCAGGCTTTAAGCTATTTCAAGCTTTAATCTTGGTTTCCTGAGGTTGCTATATGGACACTAATCACAATAAAATTGGTATTGGAACTTGATGAAATTTAGTGCCTCAACCTTTGAATTTGTTAGGCATTGTTGTGAAGCAGTAATAAGGACAGCAGAACCAATAATTGTTATTCCATGAACTGCTTTAACAGTAAGCTGTACTAAAGGAATAAAAGCTCAACATATAGACTACCAAGCTATATTATATATAAATATCTAGTATTTTGTTTTTTTCGGAACACAACTTATTCAACTATAAGATGAATCAAAATACACAGGTTATCTTCACGGAGAAGATGAACAAACCTACACAAGAAACGGTAGTGCACAACACAAACTGACAGTTCATGCATCCTTGAGATGTTCTTATTATGTTTGGTACAAAGTATGGTATAGTTGTACACATCTAACCCTTAAAAACTTGTCCAAATTAGCAACGACAATCACAAGTGCGATTTCTTTGAAATGCAAATAATAGACATTATAGTTTGAAATGGTCTAGTGCTCTAGTAGTTATGCCCTCAGAAGCGAAATGCATCATGTAGTCCCTAAAAATAACATCCCTATAGATAGGAGGGTTTTTGTCGGAAAGCAACTCCTTAATGGGGCCATATGGCTTCTCTTCACTGCGTAATGGATTGAAAAAGGTTGCAACAGAGGACCTGGGTCCTTTTGTTTTGTTAACTACGACCCGGTGCTCAACACTTCTAAATTTATCATTGCTTACCAGCTGCATAAAAAAATAGAAATAAAAAGCAAAAATAAGCTTTAAGCTGATAAAGTTCATTAAAATTTCATTAAAATTTCCAACAGAACAATTAGGTTTGGAATTGCCAAACTTGCAAGTAATATAGTCAGTCGGAGGGGAAACTGGATTCATTTTGTTTTGCTCCTTTCCTGCAGGGCTGAATCTTTCATCATGGTAGATACCCCAAAAAAAAATTAAAAAAGCGTATCGTACCACTTACTAAAGTACCAAGTTATGATAGGATGCTAGTGCCCAAATAATAGGGAATTTAGTAATGCACTTCTTGAAATACCTGAAGGAGGTCGCCAATGTTGACAACGAGTGCTCCACGAACAGGAGACACATCTAGCCACTGTCCTTGGTTACACACTTGAAGACCTCCAACCAAATCTTGGAGAAGAATGGTTAGAAAACTTGGGTCGGTGTGCTTTGTGCTACCCATAGCAAGGTCTGGCTCAGGGCATGGTGGGTAGTAATGACAAACCAGGAATGATTTCTGTGCAGCATTAATGCTTGCAAGGTGGTCTTTTGCAAGATCAAGAGCCTCTGATAGCAACTCACATACTGTTTTCGCAACACCAAGTAAATGCTGCCTGTAGTCGATTATTGATTTTCTATAGATATAATGTACAAGTTATGTCAGTGTTTCTATAGAGTGAAATAAGAGCTTCAAGTAATGTTGCTTGTGCTATTAGATAATTGCACTTGTTGCGCCCAGGGACGAAGCCAGTTCAAATAGGGGACTGGCAGGAAATTAAAAAAAAAAATATGCATGTGGTTCTATGATTTTTTCGGAAAAAAAATACACAAATATGCTTAAAATCTATGATAATTGTAAATTTATGCGTCACCCTAAAATTTTTGCCCAACCCTAATACAACTTCTAGCTTCTTCCCTGGTTGCGCCATGCAGAGTTATTTAAAGAGTCAGGCCTTTCTTTACTGTTGGTACTTATTGGAAATTGAAATATTTTACACATGATCATTTTTCTTTATTAAAAAAAGTTCTAAGGCATATCATTGCAAAAGTTACACATCTAATTATGGGTTAATTTAAGATTTATCGACCACAATAGTCAGATCTGAAATGGGCCACCTCAGACAATTCTCCCTAAAAGGTGTGCACCATGGCAAGCTTAAGTGCAGAACTACTGTAACTGAAATATAAGCATGGGAAAATAACAAAAGGGAAAAGGATCTCACCTGCAGACATCAGGGATATCATTAACATCCAGGGTTCCATCAAAATCACATACTAGTGTGTCATGCCAGTTAGCAAAGGCGTATTTGTAAAGCCTTGAATTTGAGAAATACCTAACCTTCCTTGATCGATCAGTAGTGTACAGATTTGACTTAACTGCTACATCCCCCTCATGGAAAGCTTTGGAACCTTCGAGCACCGAGTCCAGAACATTTTCTGGTATCCCATGGTTTATCAGTTGAAAGAAACCATAAGACGAGGCAGCCTTCTTTACCTGACAATAATTATCAAAATTTAACCTGTGAATTTGAAAACGATTCCAGAAAAAAAAGAAAATTGTTTGTGTAATAATATTGAACTTTATGGCTTGACCCCTATCTTCTTGTAAAAAAAAAGAAATTGTATGTGTGTACCTTCTCCACAATCTCCAGGTGTCCTTGCTTATCATCGACGGAAGTGAGATCAATGACGGGAACATCTAATGTTGTTACCGGGTCTAAGTCTGATGGCTTGAGAATATCTTCCTTTGGGTGGATAAACATTTTGGGGATCTTGGTTATGCCTGAATCAATAAGGCCTTTGACACCAGCTTTGGTGCTCTGAAATTGCTCCAGTTCTTTTGCCAGATCATACGACTCCTGGGCTCTGACATCGACAGATGAGGCAGCCATTTCAGAAATCAGATGATGGTTGAAGTGTTTCTTGATGAAGAGAATTTGAGCTCCAGTTGACAATGGAGAAGCATATGCTCGGATTTAAGCAAAGAATATTAGGTCGCCGAAGTAATTCTCCTAATTATTATATATGAAAAATATCACTACATCACATTAAAAAGTCAACACATACACAGGGTTTTGATAGTTAAAAAATGCTTGCTGGCGGAGGTTCTCATATAAACTGTTTAATTTATGTGGTCTATATATATAATTGAGTATTGGCCTTCCGTAGCTATATAAGATGTATGAGTTCAATGAATTGAGACTAAATCTTGCATTTTATTTAAATTAATCATCGAGATCTGCTATGTCCCTCACCTGTTCCAATTAAGTCACTCAATTACATTTCTCTACGAGAAAATAAAGTGTTGATGCCACTCACCCCATAAGACTATAAGAGCCAACATCAGCAAAATGGGTTACACGTACAATCCGCATCTGCTGTCATAATATTATTTAAAAAATTGCATGGATTTGAGAAGTAAGCTGAATTGGTACTGGGATCCAATACTTTTGTACCAATACATGTCAGTACCTAACTTCGAAAGGTAACCTATTGTTAACAGCTATAATATCAATTAGTATCTAATCAGAATCTATTAGAATCTTATATTATATTCTGTTTTGATTTTCAGTTATTTACTTTCCTAATTTTGCTATATTGTGTTCCTATATAATGTACCTTGTAGTAGTGTAAATTAATTAATTCAATTATTCAGAAAATCAAATACTCCTGTCTTTTTTTACATGATATCAGAGCCAACTCCCAGAACCCAAAACGCTACTGTAGCTTTGCCTCCACTATTTTGAAACCCGAGCGAGGAGACCATTACCGTCGGCCTCCCAACCTCCAAAGCCACTGCACTACTAGCATGCCCCTCTGGCCACTGCATTGCCTCTGTCGTAGTTCCTCCACCACGCCTCTCTTCAAACAAGTTAGGGTTTCAGCCACCTCCACCAGTACCTAGATTTGAACTAGCCGCACCAGCAACCATATCCAAACCTCGACCAGATGAGTCTCAATCCCTCTCTAGTTGATCGCACAACCTCCTGCTGATTCTTGCCGACCTCTTTCTATCTGTTCACGCTCGTGCCACAGATTTGTCGCTTGTGCATGATAGGAGACCCAGATCCGTTGGCTGTGCTCGTGTCACAGAACCACCTCAGGCCTTAGCCACCCAGCCGCCAATTCAATTTTTGTTGTTGTTGTTGTTGTCATCAGTCACCAAATCCGTTTGTGCTTGTGCCAGACAGCCATCGACTAGATACTGAGATCAGTTCTCTGATCTGTTAATGAGATATTGTGACATAAAGTGTGGGATATTGACAATGAAAAAGGCCTAGGTAAGGTGCTATGTAGAGCCTCAGATTTGACGGTGAGCTGAGAGATGATAGGGGTGGTTCAGGATTGATTGCGTTTGTCGGGAGAGATGAGTGCGTTTGACAATTTGCTCGTGGGTGTGTGTGAAGCGCGGCCGAGCTCCGACGAAGAGAGATCTGAGTTATGCGACAAAGATATAACCCGTGTGATTTGGGGACGAATTTTGAGTGAGTTTGTATGCGACGGTTGACTAAGCAATGACGACGTAGTTGATAAAGACACAATATGTCTTGCTTGTCTAAGTGAGATATGTCGATACTCTTTGTTAGTCATTTAGCTCTTAAAAAATGGAATATTAATAGAAGATAGTTCTTTGAAAGCATGGGATACTAGGTTATATTGTTTTGGGTTTTTGGATTGATATTAGAATTATTATTATTTTTACAAAAAAATTGTTGAGTGTTAGATATAGGATATAGTGAGTGAGTGTGATGATTGTTGTCATGGTAATTGTTCTATTTTAGAGTGTAACTTCGTTTTTGTTATACAAATGAAGTGATGAACGCTCTCTACTTATTTAAAAAATAAACTCATGATGATAGAAAAAATTTAATTTTTTAAATTTGTATGTGTGCGTGTGCATCACAAATCCTGTGCAATTAGAATTACTATTCAATAAATCAACATCACTTTTTTTATTATAAAAATCCCTCAAGTACAAGCTAAATAAATTAATTGAAGTTTGACAAGTTGCAATTTCATTTTGGAGGTTCGTTTCTTGAACTTACATTGTTGGTCTAACAGCCAGAGGCAACCTTACTACATGGTCTAGACTGCCAACTAGAACCAATTCCCCAAAGTTGAACGATTCGGATGCTTTTGTCAAATTAAATGTTATCTTCAAATGTTGAATCCCATCCGGACCTATGTTAAACCAGGGAGGTTCTACATGGACTGATACACCGTCAGGCGCGTGCACAGCAGGAAGGTAGGTCTCTGCTTTTCCTGCTACATTTTTCACAAATCGCTTGATCAGTTGACAGCCTCTCAGTGAAGATATGGTGATTGAAGGCAGATTGAGATTGCACGGAGTAGCAGTAGTTTTCTCACAAGCAACTCCTGTGGCCTGAAAAATATCCCGGGAAGTGGCATTTGGCAGGGAGCACAGGAAAATTATGTGTTCCTTAAATTCTACAAAACACAAATGATGTTAAGTATTATGTTTCCACAAAAAATCCTCAATGAGTGTGTAGATCATTTGTGGTATATATTACCTGATGGAAAAACAAGGCCAGGATCCAGAGCCCCAGAAGGATTGATAAGACCGGATCCATAGTCAAAAGGAGTTGGTTGATACAACCTATACAACTCTGGACCCAGTGACATTATCGACCGACCTAGCATATCGTGCTTCCTTGCAGTTGTGCTCAGTGCAGATGCAATCATAGCCGGCGTCCATAACGGATGATATTGTTTGACAAGCGCCGCAACTCCGGCCACATGTGGTGCTGCCATGCTAGTCCCTGAAAGAAGGGCAAAATGTTGGCCAGAGAGAATGGGGTTGTCTAAACTAGCCGGGCTCCATGCGCCCCATATTTGGTCCCCTGGGGCAAGGATGTCAGGTTTTAGTATGTCAGCTGGACTTAGCTGGTTGTTGATGATATCCGGACCCCTTGATGAAGTTCGAGCAACAGCCAGAGCAGTATGGGCAAATTTGGCAATTCTGCCTTCTTTGATTGCTGCATTTGCTCCATAAGTGGTTACAACGCCATTTTTGTCTTTAATAGTGTTATTGTTGTAGTAGCTCCAAATGACCTGTTTGGAAGTAAGAAAACCATACCTGTTTCAGACCCTGGTACATTATTAGATTGATACTTATCAAAGAACAATTACCAATATATTCAAAACATGGATCGATGTCTTATGTATTGTTCAGACAAACACATGCAATGGAAAATACAAAAGTGGAACAGAAAATGGACATGGATGCAATAGAGGCATATAACAAATAGTAATGAAACTTGAGATTATAAAAAAATGAAAGACAAATATGAAACCTGAGCATCTGCTACGCGAGGAACCATAATCCCAGGGATCATGGAAGGGAGTGGCTCAGCAACAAAATCTCCGTACATAGGATTGGCAACAAGGATAAAACTAAGAAATCCAAGAGAAATCGCTGTGTCAAGGATTGCGGTTACTGTTGATGTTCCATTATAGAATCCTTGTGAGAACAAGCATATAACTATGCTGCTGGCCACTATGTCTGGCTTTAGGGCCCCTGGATCTTGACATTCTTCTGCACTTGTCGTAGAATTTGATGCGGCATCCCTAGCTGCGACTAGTGTAAATCGGAAAAGTCCATCTCCAGGTGTTGGTGCTGCAACAAAATATTTTTTAGTAGTTCAAAACTTTTCTTAATTTCACTTAACGACTGAATATGACCCCTCCAAGGCTCCAACAAAAATGAACACATGGAGCCAGATGCTTTGTTATTTTGTTGGTCCATGTCATCATGAGAGAGCACATTAGTACCAGGTTTGTTTACTGCTAACAGTAAAAGGAACTTAATTGAACTAAATATGATCATTCAGAGGCTGATTGAACTAAATATGATCATTCATCTTTTCGATATTGCTATAGTTGACGATTTCAGTAGTAGTATAACCGGCAATTACTTTCATTTCTAATACTATTTCTGTTACAGTTACCTAAAATGTTAATTAGTTACCTGATAAGCCAATTCCTTTAATCTGGTACTTGTTACCAAGCACCAGAATAGGGTTATAAGCTCTACCAGTGGTGCCTGAAGCAACTCCCATTGCCCAAGGACTGAAGGAGGAAACAGAGGCGGCATCTGGTCCTCGGTTACCGGCTGCTTGAGCTACAAATATCCCAGAGCGTCTTGCAAAAAGC
The DNA here is from genome assembly GCA_964058865.1 of Eleocharis quinqueflora. Taxonomy (NCBI): domain Eukaryota; kingdom Viridiplantae; phylum Streptophyta; class Magnoliopsida; order Poales; family Cyperaceae; genus Eleocharis; species Eleocharis quinqueflora. The sequence continues at coordinate 259,863 of CAXKVX010000108.1, read as the reverse complement.
AAGGTAATATCGAGAGCACTCATAAAGGTTATTTTATCGGCTGGCGGTTCGTCAGGACCAATAGAAAGCACCAGTACATCTACTCTGTCTTGAGCTGCCTACAGAAAATTAAAATGAAGAAGTAATTATAATTTCTAGGTTATAGAGCGTTTTAGAGGAAGATGTTTCTCTGAAAATAATTTCTTTGATTGATTAACTTGATCAATGGCTGAAATTATATCAGTAATGGTGCCACCCTCCGGATACATGGCCTTGTACACTGCTAACCTGTAAAAAACAACAACTACGAAATCTTAGTTCAAGTCTAGTAATTATGTTATATATACACTTGGTCTGGTTGATGAGTTGATCTGTATATATCACCGTCAGGAAAAGATATCTCAAATTACCTACCTTATTATGCTTAAATTTGAAGGGACAAAAATAATTTGAATATTAAATACCTTGTACTAGGTGCCATTCCACTTGCAAATCCATACACGAAGCCATTAATCACTACCGGAACTCCCCAATTCCCGGCTGCTATTGAAGCCACATGACTAGATTCACGGAATCATACTATTAGATCATATCAATGTACTGAGGAAATAAAATAAAAAATAAATCAGGATTCAACAGAAAACCTGCCATGACCTGACACATCAAATGGAGTCAAGTCTCTCGAAGCATTGAGAGGGATTACAGCAGCAGCTCCGGCTGCATAATATCTAGCCGTAATTATCTTACCATTGCACGAACCAACTGGGAAATTTTCACCAATATCACATTTGCCAGAAAATAACGGCACATCTTTGTTTGGTCCACTAGGATTTTTCGGATTATATGCAAAGCTCGGGTGGTTTGGGTTAATGCCTGTATCGATCACTCCTATCACCATCCCGTCTCCATCTCTTGGACTGTGACCTCCTTGAAGCCATACTTTTTGTGGCAAGCCTAGCATATGTGGTGTATAAGTTGTCATTAGCCTTGTTCTTCGGTCTTTTTCTATTGTCAACACTTCTGCAGCCAATCTAAGTTTCTCTATCTACATAATAATTGATGTCTTTCTCTTTTAGTTACTTGTTGTATAGAAGAAACGAAAAAAGGAATCAGACATAAAACTTATTGCCGTACCTTCTGATTATTGAATGATTGGTCTGAGTTGTATACCAGGGCTAAAATCTAGTAATTAATTATATAAAATTTTGTTGCAAGTTAATCTCTAAACCTGAGAATGGGTCGTGTGAATTGCAAATCCATTTACAATGTGATGGAAGCTGTAAAGCTTGCGGTAAGTGCCTGCTTCTAGTGTGCTTTGAAGAAGCCAATCATGAGATTCTACTAATATCCTCTTATGCTCTTCATATACATTTCTGAAAAATGACCGCGTTAGATGATGGCAACAAGAACGTGCAATTAGAATAATTTCAATGATCTATGGGAAGGCCGGCGATTTCGGCACAAAAGCTTTGGTGTATTTTTGCCATGCCTATATATTCCTTCATCTTCCATTGCAACTAGATTCATTGTGTTAAGCTATATAGGTCTTACTAATTATTGATCATAATTGATTTGTGTCTTTATGAACTAAATATACCTATCTGAAGGATGCAATGCACCATGGTTGTTCAACGTTGCATTTACTTGTTGAAATGCCAATGGCTCCCCGGCAATAAAAACCAGATATATTTGCTTCTCCTCAACATCAAGCAAGCACAAAGTAATTTGTACCAATGGAAAAATAATAACAATGAGAAATAAAGATCGGAAACTATTCATGATTAAGACTAAGTAATATAGTCTTAAATGTTGATGAATTTGACCAAGGAACGGCCTATTCGGAGGCTTTAAAACAGTCAAACGAAGTATCCTGGTAACATGCATGATCAACATGTTTTAGTGTTCATACTTTTCGCATCATTAAAATGTAAACCGTTGTAGACTTGTAACCTTCAGAGAGGAAAATGTATTTCAGACCGCATGATGTTTAGCATGACATGGAACATACATTCTTTTTTGAAGTAAATAAACTACCAATACTTAGGTAGCTCAGTTATGAAGGAACTTTTTTGGTTAAAATAAAAGGCAAAAATTTGATTGCTCCAAAAAATATAGGTAAACTAGTTAGCTAATTTGAGTCGTTCAATTCATCGAGATTGATGAAAATTGATTTCTTAAAAATGCAATAAAAATTAAAATTGATCAATTTTTATCAATCTCGATAAACTAAATGCTAAAAACAGACCATAATATTCAGTTAAAGTTGATTACTCAAAGTTTTGCTAAAATAAAAAGTTACAAAAGGAGTCGTGAAACAATTGATGAAACAATTGATGAAGTGGTAATGTGATTTTAACGGCCTAGACTATTGTAGGCCTTGGGTGTATGTTGGGACCTAAAAGAAAGCCCAAGAGGACCGAATTCATATTCTCTGAAATATCTCATTGAAATGAATAACAGGTTTCTTCTGATTTTTAATCGTTCTTATAGCGTCGTACACTGTCTGCACAATAATTACTACAGCACCAACACATAAAAAAACTGTCCATTTTTATTTTGAAATGAATGATCATTTCAGGAGATACAGATTCAAAGGACCAGTCAATCCATTTAATATGGAAAAGAGATGCCGCGAAAACTGTAAAAATTAGAAATTACCTCATCACAGAAATTTACCTTTTTCGCGCCAGAAAAAGCGCAAGTTCTCGATGAAATTATTTCTCCTTCCTTTTTAGACAGAACTGGTCTAAGAGACCAAATCACTGACAGCTAGGCTCGGGAAATCCAAAAGGGTTTTCCTTGCTAAAGCCTCTCCCAATTATTCCCGCCATTACGGTGAAACGAAATTTTCCTGAGAAACTCCATTGCGTTTCAATATTTTGACTAAACAGGTATTTTACTCCTGTGCCACAGACCGCCTGACCCCACTTCCGGATTTTATGCTTTGAAACAATGGCGTACCAAAGACCAATAACATTCAGTAATTTCTGCTCTTCATCTCCCGCCAAATTTCCTGCTGTTAAAACCTAGAGAAGGGCACTTAATGTTATTTTTTCACCATTTCCACCATCTCCTTTCCTCCCTCTCTCCTACTCTCTTTGCTTCGCCTCTCCAATGGAGATTTCAGAGCTCGAAACGCCAGAACCCCAGATTCTTCTAGCTGAAGAGATCTCGACGGTCCGATCAGTGCTCGGATCAGAATACACAGATACCCATATCATCAGAGCCCTAAACGCATGTGGTAACAATCCAAACCGTGCAATCAATGCTTTGCTAGATTCACCCAAACAAGAGGTCCGCACTCCACCTGTTCGATCAAATGCTTTTGTGAGTTCTTTTGACAAAAAGACCTCTGTCAAGAAAGAAGAACCTGAGTTTGATTTGAAGAAACCAAGTTCCCAGACTGAGATAAAAGTTAAAGAGGAGAAACATTGTTTAGGCTCTCAGAAAAACCTTGACCCACCCATTGTTAAAAAAGAACAGCCCGAGTTTGATTTGAAGAAACCAAGTTCCCAGACCGAGAGAAAAGTTAAAGAGGAGAAACCTTGTATAGGTTCTCAACAAAACCTTGGTCAACCCATTGTTAAAAAGGAACAGCCCGAATTTGTATCTAAAAAGGAAGAAACCAGTATTTATAGCAGAAATGTTGGTTCTATTTGTCCACCGCGTGATGAAACATTTGAAGAATACATGGAAAGAAAAAGATATCTTGCAAAAAAGAAAGAAAGTGAAGCCTTTGATCCTCTACAAAACCTCACCACATCTAACCCCTTACCATACCTAAATCCACGCCCCATTCGGGCCATCAAGCCACCAGATTGTGTTGTGTCCGATAGGAGGCTCCGAATCGTACCTGACCCGAATGAGGCTGAAATGGGAGACTTCCCAGAAGAGCATGACTGGTTTCTGGTGGGGAAGGCTTATGTTCCAGGGCTGTCGACATGTCGAGGAAAGAAATTGTTGGATGCTGGTGAGGTTATCCACTTTGCATTTCCCTCGTCTGATAGGGATTTTGGTGGGATCCGTGTCAGGCCCAAGACTGCTGCTGCCTTCTCAGCAATAGTACGCTTTTCAACAAGACGATCTGGAGAGGTTAGTTCAATAATTTTGTCTAGAGCTCATAACTAATTTCTCCTTGCTTGTATGATTAAAAATTAAGAAATGTAATAAGTTGATTAAAAATAAAAGAGAACTTCTATTTGTAATCATTTTAGATTGGGAAGTTACCACCAGAGTGGACAAGATGTCTTGTGCCACTTGTCAGCTCATCAAAGGTGAAGGTCAGAGCGCTGTGCGTATTCCCAATTGTGAATCTAAGCCTCATGCAAGAGGTTGTACTTTATATGAGGTAAATGGTTCCTTTCCCTTTTTATGCTAAACATGGATTTTTTATGACCAGGTCTAAGAAAATGACAATCTTTACTATACTAGAGGTGCATACTTAGTTTCTCCCTTTGAATTATGTCCCAAAACATCTTTAACTGCTCCTTATTCCTAGTTCCTTTATTGAAGCAAAACTGAGTAAACACAGAGGGTGATTTGTCAGTTCTTTGTTTGTCGGAGTGCGTTAGTATTGCATGCCTTTTCAAGCGTGCATGCAAATTGTAAAAGTTCATCTACTTCCGAGTACTAGTTACTAATACTTTTTGAAAATAAAATTGCAGCTTCTATATCCATAGCTCAATTTTCACTAATTGTGACAAAGCCGTCTGGAATCTGCTTGCTCCATCAGACATAGATTCCAGAGTGCATCCTCTTCCAACACTATTTAATATGCTGAAGATGAAGCCTATCAAGGGGGTCAGTAAAACTATTAATTCTCTCATGTTTTGTCTAAATTAATGTCAGATACCTCTGCTTACATGAGTGTGATTTAATTATTTTCTTAAAAGGCTGAGTTTACTCCAAAAGAACTTAATTCAAGAAAGCGCTCCCTTCACTTAAGAGTAAGCTAGACTTTCTTATTTTTAACATTTTTTTCTTATCTAGGTTGAAATTTTATGATAGCCTGTGTTTAATACAATGTTCATTATATTGTGACACTTATTTGATAAATAATATATTCAGGATGATATGTATGACTTAGAGGAGCCAAGTCAGAAAGTGGGACCCCCGAAGAAGCGAAAATTTGGTGAAGGAGAATCTTACACTGACCTGGATAAGGATGAACAAGCTATCTCTGAGGCTTCCCTCAATAAGCTTGTTGGTGCCGCTGATCACTATGACTTGCTGGTGATTATAACTTCTCTAACTATTCATCTATCTTTCTTTGTTTCAACTTTGACGCTCACTTTCTTTTTGTTTTTATAGGAAGTAGAGCCACCAAGAACCCTCATATGTGATCTAAAGCCATACCAGAAACAGGCTCTATATTGGATGTCTGGGCTTGAGAAGGGAGTCACTGTTGAGGAAGCATCCAAAACCCTCCATCCTTGCTGGAGTGCCTACAAGTTTATTGACCGGTATGCAATTCTAATTCTAATTAATCTGGTATAATTTACCTTTTTGTTAAATTATTTTGCTAACTCCGCCTATGTTTTACATAGCTAGTCCCAAACCCAGAAAGGAGGAGGGTTGTGATAGGCTTGGTGAGCCAACGTAAAAAAATTCAGCCAATTTTATAGAAATGAAATCCAATATAGGCTTCATTTCTAGCCCACCCCAACTTGTTTGGGACAAAAGGCTTTGTTGTTGTTGCTGCTGTTAAATTATTTTGCTGATTTAGATAGTTTGTCTCATTATCTGTTACCAGGAGAGCCCCCACTATATATGTTATTGTTTTCTCTGGTGAAGCTACAACACAATTTCCAAGTGCCACACAAATGACAAGAGGAGGGGTAATCATCATTATTCTCTATGCATTTTGTATTCAAAGTTGACAAATTTCATGCTGAAAATATCTTTTATGATTTAATTTTGTTTCCAAGTATAACACAGATGACAAGAGATGGGGGGAGGGTATTATTTTCTATGCATTTTTATTTTGTTTCATCTTTTCTTATAACTTCATATATATATATTGTAAGCTTTTTTTTTTACTCCACCTTTGTTATTTACAAAGCCGATCCCAAGCCCGAAAAAGGATGAGGGTTGTGGTAGGTTTGGCGAGCCAGCGTAAAAAACCAGCCAATCTTATTGAAATGAATCCCAATATGGGTTTCATTTCTATCTTACCCCAATTTGTTTGGGACAAAAGGCTTTGTTGTTGTTGTAAGCTTTAGTTTGAGTCGTAGAAACAGCCTCTTGCATTAATGCAAGGAAAGGTTGCGTAAAAAGACCCCAAAGTGGTCCAACCCTTTCGTGAATCCCGCGCAAGCGGGGGTTACGTGCACCGGGCTGCCCTTTTTGTAATCTTTATTTTGCTTAATATATTGTTAGCTGCTAATAGCCAGCTGGCAGTCAAAGAAGCAAATGTTCTTTTTGGTCATCTTCATTGTGTTTTTATTTTAAAAATAACCCAAAATGTGCTGCTCCTCACTTCGATGACATGGATTAATCTTTTGAGAAAATAGTAAAGGAGAGTAATTCTATTGCTTCATGTAAATTGTGTCTTGACCATTTTCTAAGTAAACACAATTCATTTTTTAGTGATGTAGTTTCCTTTTTTCGTGGATGTAGATTTTGGCCGATGCGATGGGTCTTGGGAAAACTGTAATGACAATAGCTCTTCTGCTTTCAAATCCAAGAGGAGAGGATTCTGAAATTTATGACATCGATTCAGAAATTTCTGGAACCTACATCAAAGGAGGCACCCTTATTGTTTGCCCCATGGCATTGTTAGGCCAGTGGAAGGTACAGTGATGCAATTATTTTTAGGATGGCATTGAATTCTGCAATTAAAAATTATTTCTGACTGGAATTACTGCAGGATGAACTCGAAACACATGCAAAGCCAGGATCTATTTCTGTATTTATACACTATGGCGGTGATAGAACTACTGACCCCAGAATTCTCACTCGCCACCATGTTGTATTGACCACTTATGGTGTCTTAAGCTCAGCTTTTAGACCTGTAAGAAATCATTTTTAGTTTCTCTTTTGAGATTTTTTTATGATTCAATGTGCAGTGCTTTATGAAATTAGAAACGATCACTCCTCTTTTCTGCATTAGCTATCCATAATTTGGTTACCGGATGAATTACATTTGACATTCAAGGCAAGTCAAGATAGAGTTGACTAAATTGTCATGTTTTTTCATAATAACCCTGAATTGGTTTCTAGTTAATTAAGTTGAACTTCAGACCCTACATTTGACCACTCTTGTTCGGTTTTAGTTAGAATCAAGCTTGAGGAAAAGAACGGTAAGGTATTATAGTCTACCCCCTGCATTTATCTAATCTTTTTCTAACCTTTGAAAATATTTAAAACTAGATTTAGTTGCTAATATATGAAATACTTCATTTATTTCACACTGAAGATAATTGCAAATGAAATAATCACCTGTCGAGTCTGATTAATAGATGACTGAATTCTGACATTTAAGCCTTCTGCCTGTAACTTAAATTATTGTCAGGAAAAACCATTGGAAGCTGACAGAAACTAGCTGTAGGCAGACTATGCTCTGTCAGTGTACTTAACCATAATTTTATTATTTGCAGGGTGCAGAAGAGAATAGCATATTTCACAATGTAAGTTGGTACAGAGTTGTATTAGATGAAGCACATACCATAAAATCATCTAAATCCAAAGTTGCACAAGCTGCTTTTGCATTGAGATCACATTGTAGGTGGTGCTTGACAGGGACTCCTCTCCAGGTTTTCTTCCTTGTTCTTTATTTAAGAGATTTCACAAAAGCCACCTTGTCTTGATAATACGAAAGTGAAGTCTTCCATTATGCCAAATTAATTATGCACCTTGAATTTGGATAAGAGTCAATTGGTAATTCTCATTGTGTTTGGTTTTTCATTCATGATTTTATGGATGAGATCTGCTTTTCATTTATAGAATCTTCTTTTTTTTCTGAAATTCTGTTTGGGAGTTTTACAGAAATCACTTTTAACTGGTTTTGAAATTCTTTTGGTGCAGAACAATCTGGAGGACCTTTATAGTCTTCTTTGCTTCTTACATGTTGAACCATGGTGCAACTGGGCCTGGTATGTATGAATAATTTCTTGTTATATGCCTATTTTAATTAAGGTCAATAAACTTCTTAAATCATATTATTCTCCTTTTGGTTTAGGTGGACTAAATTGATCCAGAAACCTTATGAAAATGGTGATCAAAGAGGGTTGAATTTGGTGAAGGCAATTTTAAGGCCTTTGATGCTTAGGAGAACCAAAGAAACTAAAGATAAGGAGGGAAGGTAGGCCAACTTACTAACATATTTTATATTCAAGCTGAAGCCTTCAATTTTGCAGTTCTATTGCTTTTACAGTTTTATACAGTTTATATATTTTCTTTTTCAGGCCAATTCTTGTGCTTCCTCCTGCTAATGTACAAATTGTGGAATGTGAACCCTCTGAGGCTGAAAGGGATTTCTATCGAGCTCTCTTTAGGAGATCACAGGTTTGTTCATATCAGCTCTTTGAACAAAGATAAAAAAGCAGAAATGATGCAAACAAATGTCAAGCAGGAGAATTTTTTGGAGTTATTTGTGAGAATATTGTCTGTTTTAACAATTTCTAACATTGGGTGAAATACGTAATGTTTCGACTCTCATGAATAAACAACACAGGGAAAGTTTGATCAATTTGTGGCACAAGGGAAAGTTCTTCACAATTATGCATCAATTCTTGAGCTCCTCCTCAGATTAAGGCAGTGTTGCAACCACCCTTTTCTTGTTATGAGGTATGTTGCATTCTCAAACTTTGCAATCAAACTGTGGAAATTGATTACTATATCAAATTTTCAAAGGCTTTGTTGGCTTAACATTATTTATAGTAAGATTAGGTTAAGAATTGTCGGAGATGTATTAAGGTCTTTTGTGTTTCAAGGCAACTGTAGAGTAAATTATATGGACCTTAAGAACATCACAATTATCCCAATTGGTTCCCAAAATTTCAGGGTTCTATTTTTGTCACGGAGTTTTTAATTTGTATCAAAATTAGTCATATAGTTCAAATATTATCAAGCGTATGGATGAATGATTTGGTTGTATGATGTGGAAGTTCATGATAGTGTCCATATCATATGAACCTGATGAGATGATGATAACAATGTTATCCATGTCATTTTTATTAATTATGTAAACATTTGACTTTAAGCAATCATCACCAGGTATACTAAGACATTCAGTTTAGAGGTAATGTCACCAAATGGGCATTTTGACACTGATATGGGCTTATGGCATTTGTTTGGATCCATGTTGCAAAGGAAACGGAAATTCTAGAACCAATTTGGTAAAGTTGAAAGCTTTATGAATAAAAACAGGAACTCTGTGCCTTATAGATTCAAATGGGTAAAGGCTGATACTTAGACAATTTGTCTTAAATTTCAACTTCACTTTGGAACTTAATTGCACGTTGACAAATGCACAGCCAAAGGAGCACCCAGGAGTACACTGACCTTGATAAGTTGGCACGACGTTTCCTTGATTCTTCGCAAATTAACTCAAGTGCTGGCCCCACACCTGCCTATGTTGAAGAGGTGGTTGAAAACCTTCGCCAAGGTGTGGTTACTGAGTGCCCTATCTGCCTTGAGTCAGCTTCTGATGACCCAGTTCTCACGCCATGTGCGCATAGACTCTGCCGTGAATGCCTTCTCGCCAGCTGGCCAAATTCATCAGGGGGACCCTGCCCGATTTGTCGACGAATGTTGGACAAATCAGATTTGATCACCTGCCCACGTGAGAGCCGTTTCCAGGTAGATGTAGAGAACCAATGGAAGGAGTCGTGCAAGGTGTCTAAGTTGCTGAAGTGTCTAGAGGAGGTACAAAGGAAGGGGGAGAAGAGCATAGTGTTTAGCCAGTGGACTGGATTTATGGATCTTTTGGAGATAGCGCTGAAAAGGAAAAACATCAGCTTCCTGCGTTTTGATGGAAAGCTCCAACAGAAGCAGAGGGAGCGGGTGTTGAAGGAGTTTAGTGAATCCCGAGATAAGCTGGTACCAATTGCTTCATATTATTTTCTTTACTTGAAATTTTAACATATGCGATGTGAATATTTTCAAGAAATGAGTGTGAACTAACAAGCATTTTTCAAACATAAGGTGCTATTGATGTCGCTGAAGGCTGGTGGGGTCGGATTGAATCTGACTGCTGCTTCAAATGTCTTCTTGATGGTATTGTGTTCTCTCTTCATTTAAAAAATAAATAAATAAAGAAAGTAGATGTAAACATCCCAAGTCATCTCATCAATGGTATGCAAATTAATTGTATTCTAGTGGCTGCTCTTTAATCTGGACTTAAAGAGATAGGTTCAACCCATTTACAACCAAGGAGTTGTTTACCTAGTAAGACACTGTACTAAACCTTACATGTTCGCAACAGACTCACAGTTTTTCTTTTCTTTTTCTGCATTAGCTTTTCTCTATTTATCTGTTCATAATGAATTTGGTTGAGGATCCTTAATGACTTACCTGATTGATCTCAGACCTCTCATTTACATATTTAATCTGACAAATTATGCTTCCAATATAGGATCCTTGGTGGAATCCAGCTGTTGAAGAGCAAGCAATCATGCGCATCCATCGTATTGGGCAGAAACGACAGGTCCAAGTCAGGCGCTTCATTGTAAAGGTACATATAGGCAATTCTTTTCAAGACCCTAGCAGAAATGATTTATTTTATATTTTGTATACTAATGAAACCTTTTAACTCTGCCTATGTTTTACATAGCCGGTCTTAAGCAGGAAAGGAGGATTGTGATAGTCTTGACGAGCCAACATATAAATTCAGTCAATTTTACTGAAATGAAATCTAGTACGGGCTTCATTTATAGCCTACTCCAACTTGTTGTTGTTGTAATGAAACCTTTTGAGTCAGAAGTCTTATGTTTACATCTGTACTTGCTGATCGTTTAGGATACAGTGGAGGAAAGGATGCAGCAGGTGCAGGCTAAGAAGCAGAGAATGATATCAGGTGCCCTCACAGATGACGAGGTTCGCACAGCGAGGATCGAGGAGCTCAAGATGTTATTTAGATGAAGTTAAGGTTATTAACCTTAGTTATTTTGATGGGTATTTATCAAGCTAGTGGCGGTGAATGGATTAGCTGAATTATGAGCTATCCAATTTTGTTCGTAGTAAATTCCTAACTAGCATTAATTTTGATGTAAATTTTTCTGGCTATGCTTTGGTATATAGTGTTGGTGAACACTCTTAATAGATAGTATCAACGAATTCATGTTTACTTTACCACATATTTCCCATTTTCTTTTCCTTTTTAACTCGAAACCAGCAAAAATGAGCATAAAAAAGAAGAGAGGTTGCATATAAAAATGGGCTCCAAAGGATATAAAGGAAACATGAATACTAGCGCAACTTTTGAATTTACCAGTTATGTTCGGGAATTACAGAATTAACCTGAAGGACTTGAACGTTTTGTGGTTCAACAAAGTACTTAATGAACTAGTCACTTGAATGGTAAAAATAAGAAAACAAAGAGAAAAAGAATAAGAATAAAAATATGAACAAGAACAGTAATAATAATAAGAGTAAAGTTATGGTGTTCTTAGGAGCACCAAGTATTTTGGTGTTTTGAATTCAAAAACATTATTAGACATTTTAAATTTCAATTTATTATGCTTAATAATTCTTTTATATCAAAATATGGTAGGAATAAAAATAGAAAAGTTCTATTTTTAGAATTTTATAAGTGCTTGTATTGAATTTTTGAAATTGACTTCAAAATAATAATAAAATAATTAATATTTATATAGGGTCATTTAAAAATAAAATAAAACATATAATAAAAAATTCTAAAAATAGAAAAAATCTTACTAGATTTTGATATAAAAAAATTATTAAACATAATAAATCAAAATTTAAAGATATTTTTAAGTTAAGAGCACATGAGACTTTGGTGCTCATAGAAACACCATAATTTTACTCTAACAATAATAACAATAAGAATAAGAATAGAAACAAGAACACAAAAAAAAAAACAAGAACCATAATAATATATCAATAACAATAACAAGGACAAAAACACAAATAAAAACAATTACAATAATAATAATAACAATAAATAACAATAATAATAACAATAACAATAATAATAATAATAACAATAATAACAACAAGAACAAAAATAAAAACGAGTACAAGATAAAAAATAAGAATAATAACAACAACAAGAATAAAAATAAGAACAATATAACAAAAAAATAAAAAATTAGAACAACAATAAAAACAACAACACGAACAAAAACAACAACAACAAAAATAATAATAAGAATTAAAATAATGAAAATAAAAATAACAAGAACGAAAAATGTACGATATCAATAATAAGAACATAACAAAAATATGAATAAGAACCCACGTATGAAAATGATAGCAATCAATTAAATATTTAAATTGATGAGAGTTTGTAAAGCTTGGTGACAACAATGCGTACTTACAACAAGGTATACTAAAAGTTCGTACAAAGGCTTGAAAATGAAAGGGAAGCGGTTTCTTCTGTCAGGTGAACACCAGCCATTTCCGGTTATCCGGCTATTTTTGTCTCCCATATTTTTTTTTATGATGCTGCGTCATCGAACAAAATTGAAGAAACAGTTTATAATTATTGGGATAAGTATATGTACAATAGTGCCTGAAAAATATTAGTTCATCCTCCAATATTAACATAAATTGATCAAAAAAAATATTGGCTGCAAATGAGTTTACAAACTTAAAAGGAATTTATATGAAAATATTGATAGGTATAAGATTCGTTTGGTTGCAAAAGGGTATAATGAGAAAGTCGGTGTTGATTATGTCGAGACATATAGTCCAATAATTCGAGCAACAACCATTCGAGTGATTCTCTCTGGAAGTATTTTCTAATTGAGCAATTCGACAACTTGATGTCTCTAACGCTTTTCTCAATGAAGATTTAACAAAAAAGGTATTTATGCACCAACCTTAAGGTTTCACCGACTCTACACATCCAGACTACATGTGCTTGCTACACAAATCTTTATATGACCTCAAACAAGCGCTACGAACATGGTTTCATAAGTTGAGTGATTGCTTGGTTCAATTTGGTTTCAACCCGTCATGCTATGACCCATCTCTTTTTCTTTCTCATTCTCAAGGTAATGCAACTCTGATTTTGGTTTATGTGGACGATATTATTGTCACAGACAACAACAATGATCATGTTCAAGGCTATATAAACCAACTATGTACTCAATTTGCCATTCAAGATTTAGATAACCTACGTACACTATTTCTTAGACATTGAAGCCAATACCACAAAGACTAGCCTATGTCTTTCTCAAACCAAATACCTCTCGGACTTACTCAAACGAGCTAATATGTTCAACTCTAAATCTTGCTCTTCACTTATGGCATCTGGAACTATTCTTTCTTAGGAAATTCTCCTTGCCAAGACCAGTAGCTCTACCGTAGTGTAGTCGGTGCATTACAATATGCCACCTTAACACGAGTAAAAATTGCCTTTTCTGTCAATAAATGCTCTCAATTCATGCACCAACCAACTAAAGCAACTTGAGCAACAGTGAAACAGATACTTGGGTATATTTTTGGTACACTACAATATAGACTTCATCTTCACAGAGACTCTACAAACCAAATACACACATATAGCGATGCCGATTGGGCAGCCAGTTCTGATGATAGACGGTCTACATCAGGCTATAGTGTGTATATTGGAAAAAATATACCGTCATGGTGTGCTTAGAAGCAGCCCACAATTTCTCGTTCAAAAACAGAGGTAGAATATCGAAGTTTAGCTCTAACTTGCACATAAATCATGTGGGTTCAGTTTCTACTTCAAGAGATCAAAGTTCCTTCAAACACAACTACTTTGTGGTGCGACAACATTGGATAACGTTTCTAGCTTATCGATAATTTTCGAGTATTATTTTGAGTTTCAAGTTCAATTAGACAAGATCAGACCGTGTTATTGAATTGTGTTATTAAATCTTGACTTTCTTTGATGTAGGCAAGATAGGATTAGCTCGATTTACAAGTTGTATATGTTGGTACAATTTCAAATTAGGTAAGAGCCAAATTGAATTTCGAATTTGTAACTAACAATGGCAATTCAAACATCCAAGAAAACTTCGTGCAAGAAATAAGATTAAAATATAGCAGAAGCAAAAAAAATTTACTTTCCACTCCTACGATCTCCGTTGAATTTCTCTTCGAGTCGTTGGAGATGGTTGGGTAGAATCTCGGAACGGTACGCTAGCGAGTCCTTCTAAGCAATTCCTGGCGTCTTTGTTTTCTTCAAGTATACGAATATTCTGAGAAGTAAATTTCTTTATTGGAGCAAGAAATAGTAGACTATGCACATCACATGTGCCCTATGACATAACATATTGGTAATGCTCGGAGACTCAGCGCCTTTTATACTAGTGAAAACGTATCTTGGAAAGATACCGTAATTAATAGCAAATATTCTTTGATATATTTGATAATATATTCTCTCCAATTTTTTTTCTAAATTATCATATTTATTATTGTAAATACGTGCTCAAAATTTGATATTGTTTGCACAACAAGTCAGAAAATCATCTCTCAACAGAATTAATAAAAATATATAAAAAAATCTGGGCGGCTGTACAAAAAATTCCGCAAGAAATTTTGTACAAAAATGTATTATAAAAATGGTCAAAGATATATAAAAATTTAATATTCGGCAAAATATTATTCTGTTATATAAATCAATTTGGAAAATGACCACATGATATATAGAGATATGCTATGGTGCATTATGAAGTCAAGATTAGTTTTGGCATCACGTTCAAATTTTAAATTTTAAAATTTAAATGATCGATCCAAACCGTTCAATGTGGTCTCTATATTGGAATCTTACTATAAACTAAATTTTTTATTTTTTAGAATTCTTTTTACTATTTTTTAGAGGGGTGCAAAATGAGCCATATTGGATGGTTCAAAAATTAGTATATCAACAAAATTTCATATCCCTCTAAAAAATAGTAAAATATTCTAAAAAATGAAAAATTTGGTCTCTAGTAAGATTTCAATATGGAGATCACATTGGATGGTTTTGATCGATTGTTTCAAATTTTATTATTTGAAATTGGAGTGTGATGTCAAAACTAATTATGGCTTCGTAATGCACCATAACATTTCTCATGATATATATATATATACTAAATTTTGTTGAGCCCATTTTTGTTTCACCCAAATCAATTGATTAGACCCAAACAATAATCCTGACATTTTAACACTAGCATTAGTTGAATTAATCATAATCGGTCCATCAACAATTATAATTAATTCACGTTAAATTTCATATATATCCGTACTCAGAATCTTAACAAAAATACATATTATGTCTTGTATAAATTAATCACATTTTACACCATAGCTGATGTTACTCCTTGTAATTTAGGTGACAATATGAGATATATTAATCATATAACACGTAGTCCAAACTTTATTTATTAAAATTGACGTTTCAATTCCAACAATCTCCCTCATGGATAAGTGTGATCCTTTTGATTACATATATGTGAATTTGCATATTACTTTAACTTTTCTGCCTTATTCGTACTTCTTAACCAATTCGGTCCACCAGTTGTACCAACAAAAAACTTAAGCGGTGTCACCACATTTTCTGCATGACTTACCCGACTAAAATCATAGTGTCAAATACAAGTTGGATGACATGAATTAGATTCTGAACATGTAGTTCGGAAATTACACGAGAGTGTGATTATACGTGTCTATTTCCAAATGAGACACCCTTACTTTTTACTTTAGTGAGGTCAAAACTTTAAAGAGAGATATGAATGAGATTTCAGAACGTAACTTGCATATATCACATTTGTTGCAAATTACTTAGAACAAATATTTCCCCAAAATCACTCCCACATTTTCCACAAACATTGTAAATATGAAATATGTACTTTTATATGTTATATCTTTAACTCATTGTTTTGTATTCTTTATTTTATGCTACTAGAAAACTTATATAAAAATTATTTTGGTCTTATTAAGTTTCTAGCATTATTATCCATGACTCATTTATTTGTCACAATATAACTTGAGTGATATCTTATATTGAAAGCAAGTCTCTTTAATAATTGTAAATTATTAGAGATATACGAATTGAACATAAGAAATATGAGTAGTCATTTGAGTAAGTATGAATTTCCACTAAAGACATTATTACAAACCTGCAGAAAAAAATAGTTGAGACAATATAAAAATATTAGATTTTTTTAGGATATGGAGTTTTTTTTTTTTTTGGGGGGGGGGGGGGGGGGGAGATATGATTAAAGATAAAGTCCATAGACTATTTTTTGAAAATATAAGACATAAATTAGAATAATATGTTCGAACTGTGGGTGTTTTGGAATAATATGTTTTGTGTCATTAGATGATGATTCAATTAAATACTCAACAATACATTAAAAAACACATAAAGACCCAAAAAAATAGACCCAAGTAGACGCATTGCTCCTTACAATGATATTGGCCGGTGGGTATTTTGGAATAAGATATTTTGTATTGTTTAATGATAATTCATTTTCGGTTGTGGAAATACTCAAAGAAATGTTATACAAGTGCCAAAATATACTAGAAAGAAAATATTAGAACTATAAAGTCATGTTTTTAAGTTTTCTATAAAATATGACTAAATAAATAGTTATGTACTCTCAAAAGCAAATTTACTAAAGAGAAAGATTACAACTATAAAGTCGTTTTTTCAAATTTTTTTATAAAACATGACTAGAAAAATAGTTGTATACTCTTAAAAGTTATCTTATATACCGAAAAATGAAACTACTTATAATGACAAATTGAATATTTTCATCATTACCTTAAAGTATTAGACTCATTTTGATACAAATGAAAATTTGTACAATATCGAATTGAAATGGTAATGTTGAGAAATATAAAGTTGAATTTTGTCGGTAAAAGTTTCTTATATATAAGATTTGAGTTATAAAGAATTTTTTCTTAAAAATTCATTAAAATGATTAATGACGTCGTGTTTAAAGTTTTAAATAGATATTAAGAATGATTGTTTCTGAAATAGTAATATAGACGAAACAATTTATAAGATGCAACTTAAGATTTTTTTATTAAGTTTATAGGTTGCACAAAGAAAATAATATCTATGCAATTAAGGGTCTCAATAAAATATTATCAAATTGTGATCTCATTTTCTAGAGTCAAATTTGATAAAAAAGATTATTTAGATTATGTGGGAGAAAAACAGAAATAAGATATGTATTAGTAAACAAAGAATAAAAATTAAGATAAAGGCTCCTGACCTAGGTCGCTCGGATACTCCAAAACCATGCTACACCGCGTATCAGATACGTATCTGATGCGGATACGCATGCGATACGGGTGAGATACACACGTATACTTCACGTGACATATCGTATTATTTTAATATTGGGATATAGCAGGATACGATAGGATACGGCTAGGATACGACAGGATACGATCGGGATATTTTTCAGTGCACAATGGTCAGTATTTTGATCATAAGTCCTTCATCCGAACTCCGATTAAACCGATTCAAAGTGCGTTGGAAAGCTAACAAAGAGCTTTATAATCTTGGCATATTATCTAGGATATTATATCTCTTGATTCCTACAGTAAAATATACTAAATTAGAGTAGTATCTTGAATTCTTACATAATTTAATCTTAATTACTTCTAAAACCTACATAGCAATATATATCATTATTTTAGAACAAAATACTAGATAACATGTATCTATAGTGATAGTTGAATGTAAAAAAAATAAACATTTTAATATATAATGTGATTTTTTTATTATTCTATATATACACATGTATCCTATTTTTTTGAAAAATGGCGTATTCCCACACTCGCACCGTATCAGATACGATACCCGTATCCGCACCCGTGCAACATAGCTCCTGATCAATTTAAAAGCGATAAAGTCTAAGTATTTATATGTCATGTAGGCATAAAACATTGTTGATGTATACACATAAGGATATCGTGTTATATGCCAACATGATCAAGTTAATACTTAGAATAAAGGTATTTAGAATAAGATTTTTTAAAATGCAGATAAGAGATCTTAAAGGATTTATAGCGAACAAAAGAATAATATTCGCGTATCAGATGTTGGAAAAGTTTTTTAGATTTATCTGTGACTTTAATTATATAATTATATTTCCTTTTATTGTGAATAGAATCTGACAATATAAATGACACAAATTCATTTAAAATCTATTATTTTTAGAAGTCTTAACTTCAATGATGATACCAATATGTGTCCATATCTATATTAGGTGTCAAATAATACTTTAATCATTTTCTATTATCCATATGGATTATAGATATTTTGTATTATTTGACATCTCTTATTCTTGTTGTATTCTAATTTCATCATTTGATTTGTTGGTATTGACTAAATTCTTTTGATCAAAACTTGACCATATGTGTAACAACTTTAATGGTTAATTTTATCCATAAATTCTTTCGTATTAAATTGTGAAAAATATTCACAAATGATAGGTTTTACTTAACAAGTGTACTTAGATGATAATTGAAGTTAACTCATTTGAATCATAATGAAGAAATTTATATTTCAAATTAAGTGAAACTTAATACTTATCTTAATTAGAAACAAAAATACAATTGTGATATATATATATATATATATATATGAGGAGGGATCCGTATCCGCCAAACTTCCAACCGCTCGCAACCGCTCCATGGTAGCAAATGTAAATGACCGATCCGGACCATTGAAAACATTCTCCATATTAATATAGATTTGGAAACCAAATTTTATATATTTTTTAATTTTTTTACTATTTTATCGGATGGATTGAAAATTTATTTATCTAACGATTTACAAACATCCAATTTTCAACCCTTCCGATAAAATAGTAAAAAAATTAAAAAATATATAAAATTAAGTCTCCAAGTCTACATTAGTATGGAAAATGTTTCAACGGTCCGGATCGACGATTTACACTTGGTATGATGGAGCGGTTGCGAGCGACTACGAAATGGATGGCGGCTACGGATCCCTCCTCTATATATATATATGAGGGGGGATCTGTGGCCTCCTTCTCGTAGCCTCATCTCCGTAGCCTTCTGCACCATTTTCCACCAAAATCAATGAATATGGCCGATCCAGACCGTTCAAAACATTACTCATATTAATATAGACTTGGAGACTAAATTTGACATTTTTTTGAATTTTTTTACTATTTTATCGGACGGGTTGAAAATTGGATGTCTATAAGTCGTTAGATAAATCCAATTTTCAATCTGTCCGATAAAATAGTAAAAAAAATAAAAAAATCTAAAATTTGGTCTCTAAGTCTATATTAGTATGAAGAATGTTTTCAACGGTCCAGATCGACCATATTCATTGACTTTGATGAAGAGGCTACAAGAGGCTAGAAAAATGGAGGCTAATGGATCCCCCTATATATATATATATATATATAGAGAGAGAGAGAGTTTGGCTACTTTGCTTTGCAAAGTACAGATGTTTGGCTACTTTGTGTTTTGTGCCGTTGGATCTCGCATCAATATTCCAACCCAGATTGTCGCTGGATCAAAGAATGGATCCCTCCATTTCAGTTTCGATGTTTCTCACAACTCTTCTCCTCTCCGACATTTCATTTTCACAGAAACCCTAGCCCTAGCTCTCCGACACAACTCTCCGCTCCTCATTCTCTTCTCCGACAGGATGGATCGAGTCGACACCCCCTCCGTTTAAGGTAGCTTCGATCCCGCTCCTCATTTTCAAGGCAGCTTCGATTGGTACAGCTAAATCAAGGTCAGATTTCTGAACTCAGTCCCTTTCTTTTGCTTTCGTCTATTTTTGCTTTGACACAACTTCGGCACTCTTCGATCCCACTCTTCGATTTTTAGTCTATTTTTGATTCGATTTGATTCTGTTACATTCATTCTTCTATTTTATGCCAGTGATGAACTCAGTCCCTTTCTGAACACAGACTCAAATTAGTTCACTGACTTCAACTTAGTTACATTCTTCTATTTTTTATTTAGTCTAATTTGTTAGATTTTCATTGATTCCGGGTCAGGATTTTTGCTGACACGCTTCTGCTTTTATTTCAGCTTCGACACTCTTTGATTGGTACAGCTAAATCAAGGTCAGATTTTTGAACTCAGTCCCTTTCTTTTGCTTTCGTCTATTTTTGCTTCGACACAGCTTCGGCACTCTTCGACACAGCTAAATCAGAATTTTTGCTGCAAATTGTTCCCTGTGGTTTCGTTGTTGGTATTCTGCTTTAAATTATGAATGTTTTATCTTACAGAAATGACATCACATTCTCTTTTTGCTGAGATGCCTTGTGGAGGCACTTCAAGTAGTCTTGTTTCATCAATTGGGGAAGTTGCTTTCTTAGACTCGCCTAGTATTGATAGCAGCAAATCTGTGAAACTTTGGGTGAGTAAATGCACTTGCTATTAACTTTTTTGTTTTAGTGTAAATATTATTGCTGATGAGTTGGTACAATTTCAAACAGATGGATGGAGACGACCCCTATATTGGTATTGAAGGCTTTTCTGTTATGGATGATACTATAATAGAAGAAGAGGAAGTTCCACAAGAACAAGAAGAAAGTGATCAGCAAGAGAGGGTTGTTGTTGTTGGGGATAATTTGCATCCTTATATTGGTATGTCATTTGAAACAGCTGATGAGGCATTCAATTTTTACAATTCTTATGCATTACATGTTGGATTTAGCATTTGTAAGAATAGCCACACAACATCAAAGGTTGGTGTGTCATCTGTTAAATTTGTTTGTAACAAGGAAGGGTTTTCTAGGAGTCAGAGGGCAGAACAGAAAATGATGGGATCTAATATTAACCAAAAGACGCCTAAAGGGACCGTGAAAATACTAGAACCAATTGTAAGGCTTGTCTTAGAGTAAGGTTGGTAGATGGGGCTGTTTGGAAAGTATAAGTTTTCAACGAGGAGCACAATCATGAGCTGATTCGTTCTCCTTCAAAAAGGCGAAACCTTAGATCACAGAGAAAATTGAACTTAGCAGTGAAGGAGATAATTAATGATATGAATGCTCAAAATGTGGGTACCTCACAGATATTGGGGTACATAGCTAAAAAACATGGTGGACATGAAAATATTAACATAAAGAAGAAGGATGTGAGTAACCATATTTCAATGGAGAATAGAAAGCTAATTGGCAGGGATGTGAAAACAACCTTGGAATATTTCAAAAAGAAGAAAAGTGAAGATCCCGAGTTCTTTTATGAGATAGATGCAGATGAGAATGGTATTGTGCAACATGTCTTTTGGGTAGATGGTAGAGCAAGGAGAACATGGTTGGAATTTGGAGACGTGATCACGTTCGACACTACCTACAACACTAATAAGTATTGCATGCCTTTAGCACCATTTATCGGTCCCAACCATCATCGTTATTCATTATTTTATGGTATGGCGCTTATTAGATCGGAACAAGTCAAGAATTTCGAGTGGTTGTTCGTAACATGGCTAAAGGCAATGTATGGAAAACATCCAACATCCATTATTACGGACCAAGATCCTGCCATGAGGGTTGCTATCAAGAAGATTTTCCCAAATACAACACATAGGTGTTGTCAATGGCATGTAATGAGAAAAGCAAGGGAGCATCTTTTGAAGCAGTATAGTTCAATAGAGGGTTTCGAAAAGGAACTAAAGACTGTGATTAATCGTAGCCTAACGGTCTCGGATTTCGAGAGATCTTGGAAACAAATGTTGAAGGATTACAAAGTTGAAGATGTTAGCCATTTAGCAGTGATGTTCAAATCAGCCAGTGAATGGGTGCCCGCTTACTTTCGTTGCACTTTTTTCGCTGATATGACCACAAGTCAACGGAGTGAGAGCATGAATGCTATCTTGAAACTATGGGTAGGCAACCATACATCGTTATATCGATTTGTGCAGAAAATGGATAGTTTGGTTGAGGGTATTTGGCATAAAGAGAGTGATGAGGACATTAAATGTTTGAATCAGGTCCCTAATTTGTGGTCTCATTATGAGATTGAGAAAAAGGCTCGCGAGGTTTACACAAGAAGCAATTTCAGGATATTCAAAGAGATACTCAAAGAGAGCACCTTAGGCAATGTCATTGAGATTAAACGTGATATCCTTTATGAGGTTAGCATTAAAAAAAATTCTGTTTTTCGCAATTGGGTGCCCGAGTCATATTGCATTGAGGTTGATAAAGCAAATGAAAGGTTCAGTTGTAGTTGCAAAGGGTTTGAATTCGAAGGATTTCTATGTCAACATGCAATTAAGGTTATGCTTCATTTGGAAGTTGAAAATTTACCCGACCATTACATTCTAAAAAGATGGTGCAAGAATGCAAATGCAGCAGCAAAGAGACCTGTAGGGGAGAGAAGCATGCAGTTGGGAGTAACAGATGCTTTAAAAGCATTTAGGAAGACCTCATTGCAACCTGTTTATAGGAACTTAAGAGGAATTAGCATCAACATCAGCTGAGGCATTTGCATATGTAAGGTCTGGAATGTTAAAATTACAAGAGGGTGTAATGCCCATGGTTGTTAACAAAGAGATCGTTCTATCTTCCGTAGCTAAAAAACCAGATGCATTAGGGGACAAAGATGATAATGGCTGTAACAATGAACCTGCATATCTTGATCCTGTCGTCTCATCTTGCAAGGGAAGGAAGAAAAGACCGACACGTTGGAAACCTCCTACTGAAACAAATGCTAAACAGAGGCGTACTTGTAGTTATTGTCACACCAAAGAGTCGCATAACATTCAGACATGTCCTAAGGTAGCCAATTTCATATATGTTTCAAACATTAATCATTCAGTATTAATTTAATGTATAACTCAGCTTGGCATTTGCATAAGAATACATTTTCCATGCCTTTTTTTTCTTGTACAGATACATATATGTCTCACCAAATTTTACTATAGTACTGCCAAAGGTCTCTGATTCAGTTTGGAACAGCGCCAGTTTTACAGATACATATATGCTTCAAGCATTAATCATTCAGTATTAATTTAATGTATTAATTTCATGTCATGCCATTTAATTACCATATTATGCATTTGCAGCGCTTAAAAGACATCGCTGAAGGGAAGAAGCGAGATGAACATGTATGGAATGAAGATATGAGCAGTCAAGACATCAACAGTGAAGATTTGAACATCGCCAGTTATGCTAGTGATGCTTAAGGGGACAACAAAATTGATTTGAAATATTGACCAGCAGTGAAGAAAATTTGAACAACGCCAGTTAGAGCAGGAAATATTTTATGTGAGCAGGGTACCTTGTTAGCTTTTGTGATGTATTTCAAATGGTAGAGCAGTGAAGATTTGAACAGCGCTGGTTTTTGTCATAACATTAGGATGTTGTATTTTATGTATTTGTACTTCAATGTTGTAGTACCTTGTTAGCTTTGTGATGTATTTAATTTTCGAGTGATGAATTTGAAATATTTCAATGTTGAATGTTTCAATTAGTATGTTGTACCTCGTTAGTTTTACTGTTGAATGTTTCAATGTTTACTTTGATGTTAAATGTTTCAATGTTTACTTTGCATCGATAAAACTTGTACTTGTGACCCCCTCACTCACTTAGAACTTTCGCCAGAAATAAATCTTGATATTCTAATTGGATCAACTGAAGATAACTTGCTTTCGCCAGAAATAATTCTTGAAGTTGGAGTTGGGGTTGACAAAGCTAACATTTGATAAATTTTGTTTTTGATTTCTAATGTGACCTCCACATCATTTTGGTTCCCCACTTGCTATGCCAGACAGGTATTTTCAATTTAAAATTACATGTATTTGATTCAAAAAAGATACCCAATTACAATCAACAACATATGATCACATAAATCAACTCATTGAGTGAAATAAAATGAAATTGATTAAAACTACATGAAATCCAATTACAATCCAAAAGATTCGGAACATGACTTAAAATTACATAAATTCATCTAGAAGAGAAAATTGCACAATTAAAACTTGCAATTTTCAATTTTTCCAATTAATATGCACAATAAAAGTACAATCACAATTAGAATAATTATAATACCTACAATCATAACTTTAATAATCACTTGGTTGTCATAATGCAGCAATTCATTACTCTTTCGTGATTGGTGAGGAATGTGCTTTTTTGGCATGTTAGTTGGCTGAAAATGCATTTCGTCGCACCAAGCACGAAAGATACTGCCACCGCTACAATGACAAGCAAAAAATGGGCGATCGGGGTTGCTTTCTGTACCCGATATGATCACTTCGCAAGGAACTTTACATCTTTTGCAGATATACACTGTCTTTGTTGGTGAGGAGCAACTTCCAACACTCTTTGTTTTCATATCTTAAATGTCAGGGAATCTAACAACAAATAAATGAAGACAGTAAGTTCAAAAATGCTTTCTGTAAATTGAAAGTACATGAAAGTTAAATTGTAGTTAATGACAAGTCATCCATTATTGAGCATCAATGAACTATAGGACTCCCTGATGCTCTTTGTGACCTAGACTCAAATAGAACTATAGGACTCCCTGATGCTATCTGTAAATTGAAAGTTCAATTGGTATTTTAGTTAATGACAAGTCTGAACTTATGAAGTCAGTGAACTATTGAGCATCTGTGACCCTGACACGACTATAGAACTATTGAGCATAAGTGAAAAAATAATTTCAAGCCTGACACAACTAATTTGAAGAATGTGACTAATTTGAAAGGGACTGAGTTCAAAAATCCTCACCCAACTAATTTGAATCCTGACACAACTATTTTGAAGCATGACACAACTACAGCAAAAATCTTGACCCAGAATCAGTGAAGAACCTGATTCAGAAAGGGACTGAGTTCATCACTGGCATAAAATAGAGGAATGTAACAGAATCGAATGGGGAATAGATGGAAGAAAGGAACTGAGTTCAGAAATCCGACCTTGATTTAGCTGTACCAATCAAAGAGTGTCGAAGCTGTGTCAAAGCTGCCTTGAAACAAAGAGTGTCGACTCGATCCTGTCGGAAATGTCCACTAGTACGGAGGAGCGGGATCGAAGCTGCCTTAAACGGAGGGGGTGTCGACTCGATCCATACTGTCGGAGAAGAGAATGAGGAGCGGAGAGTTGTGTCGGAGAGCTAGGGCTAGGGTTTATGTGAAAATGAAATGTCGGAGAGGAGAGTTGTGTTGGAGAGGAGAAGAGTTGTGAGAAATGTCGAAACTAAAATGGAGGGATCCATTCTTTGATCCAGCGACAATCTGGGTTGGAATATTGATGCGAGATCCGACGGCTCAAAACGCAAAGGAGCCAAACATTTGTACTTTGCAAAGCAAAGTAGCCAAACTCTCTCTCTCTCTCTCTCTATATATATATATGAGTTAGACTATTGTGAAAACGTTTGCACTTCGGTCGAATTGCAAAAGTTACACATTTTATAATTTTTTGAGTTCAAAATTAAAATTTGAGTTGCTAAATAAATTCTTCATCTCAAAATCTTATAGGAAATCAAATTTCAAGATTTTTTAAGCTTTCTAGCTATTTTTAAATATTTTTTAAAAACAACACTGAAAAAGTCGTGTTTTTTTAATATTAAGCTAGACTATTTTTAAACAATATTTAAAAAATAGTAGAAAACTCCAAAATTCATGTAATTCGATTTTCTACAAGATTTTGAGAAGAAGAATTTATTGAGCAACTTAAATTTAAATTTTGTTCCAAAAAAATTATAAAATGTGTTACTTTAGCACTTCGGCCGAAGTGCAAACATTTTCACAATAGCCTATCCCTATATATATATATATCCTAACTTAAAAAATTACATATATGATATTACTTAAATATTGTGTTTTTAAAAACATTTAAGCCTACCCAATTCATTAAAATTCGAACTTTTTAATTTTTTTAAAGGCTGATAGTTTTAGCACTTTTATATCACATAGATTTCAATATTTCAATTTTCTAAAACAATTTTGATGTCTTCATTTCAATCATTTTCCTTACAAAATAACATATGAATTTTGTAATAATAATACATAAAAATTAACTCCTTAAATTGTCAAACGAACCTTTAAACTTTTTTTCAGCTTACTTATTATTTTACCAATCAGGTCATTTTGCTTTCTTATTTTATGCAAACGAGTTTTGTTAAGAATATATCTTATGTATCTTGTTATTCTAAATCAAAACAAGTTTATATAAATATTACTTCAGCTAGTTTGACCTTCCCTTTAATTTTGCTCCTTTAACCTTTTGATTTTGGATTCAGAACCTAAATGATATGATCATTTATTTTCCAATTAATTCTCACTTTATTTCATTTTGAATTAAAGTGTATTTCTTTACTTGAAATTTTTTATGATCATGCATCATTTTTCTTATCCATTCAGCTTTAAGCAATGTTATTTTTAATTTAACAATAAAAAAAAATAAACTTCACATCATTTTCAATTAAGGCTTTATTTATATTATCTAACAAGATATTTGATTCCTTTAATGAATCATCTTTGAATGATATCATTTACTATTTTTGTCTTGTAATAGTAAATAAGTGTCGACGATAAATGATCATAGTTACTATTCTTTTGGGCCGAGTAACTGATCATCTGAGAACTGTATTCATCACCACACTTATAACTAGCCTTATGCTTGACAATTAACTGTCTTGATAATCAATCATGATGATCATTATCCTCCTTTGGGTCGATTAACGATTACATAAAACTTAAGGATTATCATATATTTCATGCAAGATAAATGATAACTTGAAGCCTTATTCAAAAAAATATGTGTTTAATCATGAATTAATGAAGCGTCACGATTTCTTAATCACAATTTTGTGTCTATTTAAAGGCCTTGACAAAGAACTCTAGAAATTTCTCCATTAATTTCATATTAACCAATAATACTAACCAGCATGATGCTCCGAAGGGCGCGATCAATACTCTTGAGGTATTATGGTATTATGCACAAGTATAAAATGAGTCCTTTGTCGTTCTCCCGGAGGGTCATATTGACATACCCACATACTAATAACCAGGTTAGTCAAGTGTGGAAAGTGAGTCACAAGCAGACTACTTAAGTATCAAGCCCCAAATGCTTTTCTAGACATCATTAGCATATAGTTTTTCATTACTTTCTTTATGCACCTTACTTTATGTACATTAACAACTACTTTATATATTAATTCTTCGGAGCAAGAGATTAATAATTTGTTGTCAATATACGTCCTTTTAACTGTTCATGGTCATCTTGCTTAGAACTTTAGCAATAATATTCCGAAGCGAACAATATTGTTTAAAAAATGCGATGTGTTCCTAATTGCCTTTAAATAGATATTAAAATCATGTCTAAAGTCTACACTAGAACGAGTCCTAAAAGGAAATTACTCATCCTATATATATATGTATTAATTAATTTGGAACTTTAATTAGAATAAACTAATTTTCAATAGTTAATTATATATATATATATATAGGCTAGGGTGCTCCATGGAGCACCAAATCCCTAATGCTTCACACCGTATCTCCAATTTAAAAATTCCAACGACCGATCCGAACCGTTGAACATGATATACATATTGAAATCTACTTAGAGATTGAATTATTTTGCTATTTTTTAGAGAGGTAGGAAAATTGCAATTTTTGTTGGTCCAGAAATCGTTTGATTAGCAACTTTTCTACCTCTTTAAAAAAATAGCAAAAAATTTCAAAAAATGTAAAATTCAATCACCAAGTAGATTTCAATATGTAGATCATGTTCAACGGTTCGGATCGGTCGTTGGAATTTTCAAATTGGATATAACGAAGGTGAAGCACGAGCGATTTGGTGCTCCATGCACCCTAGCCTTTCTCTCTCTCTCTCTATATATAGAACTGGGCTATGGTGCTTGATCATAGGTGACATTATGAGATATATTAATCATATAACACGTAGTCCAAACTTTATTTATTAGAATTGATGTCTCAATTCCAACACTATCATGTCAAGTCGGTTCGGGCTCGGGTCCTCATGCGGCACTCCATCCCGAGTTACGGGTCAGATTGAGTTCGGTCCTCATGTGTCGCGCCATCTCGGGTTACGGGTTGGGTGAGGCTCAGATTGCTCATGTCGCTTCATGCAGGGGCGGATGCAAGTAGTCCCGCGGGGGGGGGGGGGGGGGCAAGTGCCCCCTTGGAAAAAAAATTTGCAAAATAATTTAGTGTATTTGTACGATTTGTCAATTTTTTTGCGAAATAACCATGTATATTTGAAAATCTGTGTTATTTTGCCACCTGGAAAAAAATTATAGATCTTGTCCCCCTGATGAAAATTCTGAATCCGCCTCTGACTTCGTCTTGGATTACATATCGTTTCAGATCGTGTCGGATCGAATTCGAATTAATTTGATTATCAAAGTATGAAATCAGATCGAATTCAGATCGAACAAACTTCTTCTATCGGATCAGATTTGACCACCTCTACTCAAGACTAGTCAACAAAATGAAACCAGCGGACGTACTGTTCAAAATATTTTACACTATTATCCTGTATATGTTGAGATCGAGGAACTACAAATTCCGAAGAAAGGACAAATTAAGAGACCCGTTCCTCTCACAAAAAAGTTTGTATAAGTGGCCCTAGCGGGCCAATCACAAGAAACATAAAATAATGTATGACATGTAATATTTATTCAAGTTAATTGAAGCACATTAATATGCACTGGCGGATTCATGATTCTCACCGGGGGTTCAAGATTTACGGTATTTTTCAGGGGTTCGAAATGATGGTTATTCTTGCAAAAAAATTATTTTACATGGTCATTTATGCAAAAAAATTTCAAATACATGGTCATTTGTGAATTTTTTAAAAAAATATATGGTCATTTTTGAAATTTTTTTTTCCAGGGGGTGCAGCTGCACCCCCCTGGGACAACGTGGCTCCGCCACTGTTAATATGTATACTACATTACTACCAAGGGGTATGAAACGTGCGAAACTGTGTCGGTACGTTGAACGTTTTGTTGGTTCACGTACAATTTTTTTTTGCATTGCACGTTTTGTTTAGTACGAAACGTGATGAAATGTAAAATTGACAAAAATTACACTGAAACGAAAGAAATTTTGTTTTGCGTTGCATGTTTTGTTTCTAAAACGCAACAAAAAATCGTCTGTTGCACGTTTTGTTCGAACAAAACGAGACGTAACAATGTAACACGTAGTTGCATTGACACTCTTGTACTAGCTAGTTCCTGACTGATGTGAATAAAGTTGAACCCCGCATTTGTTAACCACGATAAACTATTACAAATTTTAGAATCTTTTGTTTGACATTGTCACATTGATAATACATCAGTACCTCCACTTATATTTAACTCATACTTTAATACTACTAGGAACTTGTGCTTTATTTATTGAGGATCGTGCACAAATTTTGTTGGGTTGGTGAAAAAAATGAACTTTTATGATGAATTAATTTATAAATAAATAGTTAACACATCCACAAAATCAAATTATTATTTTATAATTATGCATGTGTTAAAAAGCACAAAATCAAATTATTATTTTATAATTATGCATGTGTTAAATAAATAGTTAACACATCCATAAATAGTTAACCCGTAGGTTCTTCATTCCAAATAAAAAAGCTTCAGGTACAATCAGTTACAACATTGCTGTTATATTTAACACAATGAGATCGAGAGGGGTGCAGCAATTGTAACTCTTTAGTATTGAGTATTGACCTTCTTTGATACTATATATATATAAAATAAATTCTTTGTACATGCTAGCTTTAATTTCCAGTTCTTCCTGAATATGCCTCTGAACTGTTTTTGTACAGGAACATAATTGAGCAAATGATAGTGCTATATATACCCTACTGAACCTAAGATATCTTTGTTTAAACCCAAAAATACCTCCTCCTGATAGCAAAGTGGCAACTGGCAAATAAAGAACATGTGACATTTGCATTTTTTTAAGACAAAGAAGTACTACTGCATAGAGAAAGTGCTAAATATTGAAGTCACCTCTCTCAGTCTCTCTCCATTCATTTCATGAAGACAACATAATTGGACATTATGCTTTTCGGTCTTTTAATGACATGTTTACAAATGCTAAAACCAAAATAGAGTTCCTAATTACATAGAGATCTTAACTAATTGTTAAGCTTTCTGCTTCTAATTAACAGGTAGATTGACATGTAATATATTAAGGTACGTGACATATTGAAAAATGAAAAGGATAAATAAAATGAATAGCTGGCAACCTCTGATATGAAGAACATGTTTTCATCAATATACTAAAATTAGTTCTCAAGAGGTTATAACAACTAGATTTTCCTTCGCGCTTTCACGCGATCTATTAACAGTTGTTGAGTGTTGACCGTAATTCTTACATGAAGCATATGATTAGGCAAACTAACATAAAAAATATATATGTTTTTGAGTGCCAAAGGACACAAATGGTTGCATTAAAATACAAGAGGTGAATGATAGGTCCCATATGGCGTTTAATCAATCTAAATGCAAGCCAATAAGGAGACATGCTCAAATTTGTTATTCACTAAAGAGTATGAGCTCGCCCAAGTGTTTATATAAGCCAAAGCTATGATATCTCATATTCTCATGTTTATAAGCAAAGCAACTTCTCTCAGTCGCATACTACTCACACTAGCACAGATCTTCCTTTCCTAGTAAAGACCTTCCTAGCTATCTCAAGCTTGGTTTTCTTTTTCTTGCACTTCAAAATGACTGGTTTTGGATCACCATGCGGCGCATGTAAGTTTCTGAGAAGGAAATGTGTCCGAGGTTGCGTGTTTGCACCTTACTTCTGCCATGAACAAGGTGCTACAAACTTTGCAGCTATCCATAGGGTTTTCGGTGCAAGCAATGCATCGAAACTATTAACGCAACTTCCTGCCTCTGATCGAGCAGATGCTGCAGCCACGATCGGATATGAAGCTCAAGCTAGGATCCAAGATCCAGTATATGGCTGTGTTGCCCATATTTTTGTGCTTCAACAACAAGTAAACTTTTACTTCCTTAATTTTGTTAAATAAAATAATGCACCATTATGTATATGTTTTGAGATTTTCAATGTATTATTATGAACAAGGTATTAGATACTAAAGATTTGAGAAATAGTTATGACTATGTTTCATATTATTATTTTTCACTTCTTTGGTAGCAATCAATTAGCTCAAAATAATATAATATAAACTCTTAAGCAGCACAGTCCCTTGTTTCTGGATCGAGTAGTAGTTTTCAATCATATATCAATGATGTTCCTCGATTAATTATTAATCATAAATCTGCTTACTATAAGGCATCAAAACTGCAGAAATGAAGTTTCAAAGTGCACATCAGCACATGGATCACTGAATGATCAACATATTTTGCTCTTAATTGTTGTTGAAGAATATTTAACAATATCTGACAAATATTCGTTCTCAATATTTAAATCAATTAGAACCTAATTTACTGCAATTACTTTCCTCTTTGCAGACTAAATATCTGTTAATTTCTAATTTATCTAATTTTGTGTATTAACTATATATATAGGTTATCAGCCTTCAAGCGCAGATAACAGCACTCAAAGCCCAAGCTGTGCAAAGGCAAGCTACCAACTACAGCACATGTCAGAACACTGGCACTCAAGATACCAAGTTTTACAACCATTGTTATGAAAGCATTACACCTTTATCCTTTCCAAATCTATATGTCAACACAAATGATTGTATAAATTTTGGAACCACCTTTGACCAAACCAGTGCCGATTCAAACAATTCAGGTGTAGTTGAGGAGGATTCCTCGGCTTCTACAGACATGGAAGCAAGTGCTTGGGGCATGGGGTACAATGGCTCAGAGGATCTTCAATCGCTCGCTTATGCATATATTAATCGAACATAATTTGC
Source organism: Eleocharis quinqueflora (assembly GCA_964058865.1). NCBI lineage: Eukaryota > Viridiplantae > Streptophyta > Magnoliopsida > Poales > Cyperaceae > Eleocharis > Eleocharis quinqueflora. The sequence goes on along the minus strand of CAXKVX010000108.1, from coordinate 227,929 downwards.
TTTGCTTTTTTCTACTGGTTTAAGCTGTTATATATATCTTAGTGCTGATGGCACCGGTTCAAGATGAAATTTTGTTACATCTCTGGAAATGAATTATGCATAATGCATCTATGGAAATGAAATTTTGTTACATCTCTGGACCAACCAAGAATATTAGACGGAGTATGATTAAGTAGATAGTCATTTAATTAGTACTTTATGAGGGGATGATGTCAACCTTTTCTTTTCTGAAAGCTCTTCTAGACTTTAATTAGTTGTTAACTATATTCTTAACTTCTCTGTTGCCATTTCTCAAATACACTAATTATGGGTGAGCTCTGAATTCTGATCATGTAATTAGAACAAACACAACTTTAATTACTTTTTGTCATTCTTCAAATATTCATTTGAGGAGAAATCATCACTGCGCTACCAAAGCTTTTGGTTGACTTTTGACATATATGTGCATGGTAGCACTCTGCGGCGATTTAATAATGTACAAGTATATAATATCTAATTAAAATCAAACGATAGAATTAGAAGAAAATCCAATCTGTCGTTATTGTTTGAACTGAATAAAAAAGAATTAATGTCACAAACAATGTACATATTTTCTTAATTATTTAATTTTGTGATAAAAATCTGGGGAAAACCTTTTGATTTCATCAAATGGGAAGTTTTCGTAGACACATATGAATTCCTTAATTAATTTATACATATACATATCTACTATGAACTTCATTACACAAATAAAAGAGTTTACATAGACAACAGGTGGTAGAAAATGTTGAAGAATAATTGAAAATAAGAAGACAGAATACAGCAGCCTAAAGAATTAAATGCAGTATATGAATTAACCCCTTAAAGGACTAAGACTATTCCAGTGTATCAATTTCTAACAGCACTTAGTCCAGGTCCTAGCGATGCTGGCTGCTGTGAATCCCAATTGCTCAATTTCTGCCTTCTTCGAGTGAAGGTGCGCTGGCACCTTCCCTTCCAAATTGTCCATAACAGGCACATCTCGTTGTTAGTTCGAGTGTTCTACCTGACTTGCAAATGGTAGTCAGGTTCTTGATGATCTGTGGTAGTGGTGAGAAATAAGGGATAGAGGACCATAGGTAACGGGACACTGAGCACCGAATGAAGAGGTGCCGGCTAGGCAGTCTCCATCGTGATGGAGCGACACATGCATGACACATCCCTCATTGTGTGGCCAGTTACGTTAGGCCAGGTTGTCGGCTGTTAGCACAATAGTTCCCTATTATGCATCAGCAGACACATGAATATGACTGCTTTCTTTGGGATTTTATTGCTCCAGATAATTTATACTTGTATCAATGTATTTTTCTTAATCAACTAAACTGAATTTATTATGAGCTAGATTCTTGCTCATGATTGAAGGATGTATATAATGTCACGATAGTTCACGTCTATATCATTCATATGAAGTTTCTGAAAAGATTGGGAATGGAATATTTCATATTTTGAATATCATATTCCTACTTCCAAAAGATCGAACATTTCTTTAAGAACTTTTTTTCCAATTGAACGGTTGTAGTGTATAATCTGCTACATGTATAACTCATAGGCACATAAGACAAATTCGCATCTTTAAGGCCATATGCAGTTTTCACTATAGCTAGCAGTTTTACTATCAGACTAACAACTAATAATATCACCTGATAAACTTTATTTTGTATAAATGTAAAGATATTTTCTAATCAGTGTGCATGTATTTGGAATCATCAAAAGATAAATATTTCCAAAAGGAAAAATGACATATAGATGATACCCTGCAAAATCAAATGAACATCCAAGAAAATGTGTAATATAAGACAATGAAGAAGAACTACATGAATATAGAACTGTTTGATATATCTATACTTACAATATTTTCTCATGTTCAATGGAGGTTGCATGCATATACATATATAGCTAAAAGCTAGGCCTGTAATACTGGACTGAAATTGTATCCATTAAATTACAGGCCTCCAGTTATATGGGCCTAAAAAGCCCATCACTTGAATCAAAGGCCTGACATATTTTGTACTCTTCCCAGGTAGAAAAAGAGGGGCAACAGTAAAGTGAAGTTCACAAATCACAAGCGTTTTAAAAAGGTTTTTACAAAAGTTTACTTTGCCATTTACCTTTTTCGTTCATTTTGTTTTCGAAGTAAGATAAGCCATGCGGAGCATCATGCACGGAGACAACTCATGATGAATATATATATATATATATATCCAAACTTTCGTTATTGCCTTTCTAGATAACTTTTTCCAAGGGGACAATGATTCGACCAACTTCCTGATACAATTTATCCAGACAACAACAAAAAAAGTGAAATTATGACTTGAAAAATGCAAAATGCAGTTAGAAGCAGAAATATGAGTTGCAATTGTAATACCTGGTACCGCAGTACGCCACAGCCCACAAGTGGTGAAATGGTAGTCAGTGTAGTAAAAGGCAGTTCATGCGCCCGCTTATGCACCTGCTTAGGCGTAGGCGGAATGTTGAGTGCGTCGAAGTTGATGTGCAGTTGATATTATGCGCTATATTTAAATATGAACTTGAAATCCCTGAATGGAAATAGAACATTAGAAAAGTTGTTGGTCAAATATTCAACAAAATGTGTGATAGTAACAAGTGGCGTTCTCTCCTCCTTGCATCTTTTCTCTTCCATATTTCTAATATAAATTATTTAATTGTCAAACATTAGTAATATTGAAATTGCAGTTAGAACTTAGCAAACTTCTCTCTTTTTATTTAATTGTATATTAACCTAAGACGTGTTTGTGAATATATGTTAATTAGCCCAGTAAAATACTACGATATTTTCAGCTCCGTATTGCAATTATTTCTGTAAAAATTATTTCAGCTTCAGATTTAGTAGTAAAAAAACATACTTTTTCTTTTTTCTTTGTTTATTTAGCAATTAGCAACATTAAGAAATATATATTTATAGTTTGATTTGAAAACAATCTAGGATTTCATATTAAATTACTAATTATGGACATACACATAACAACTCCAGTTCAAAACATAGATCTACTTGTTCAAATCGACGCATATATAAAACCGCATATAAATCCGCATATACGACCGCATGACGCATATGTAGTATGTGGTGCCTCTCCGCACCCATACTCAAATCCGCATTTGACAACACTGAGTGGTACTATTATTTGTTGTTTTGTTCTATGAGTTTTTGTTTTTCTTTTTTTTATTGGGATTAAATTAGACAAATTGTTTTTTCCAGTAATATATTTTATAAAGACCCGACTAACAGTCTCACAATCTCCGTCCTCCATTTTTATTCTTCTAACTAATTTTGTCAAAAAAAAGTCAAACAGTCAAAAGCAGATAAAAATGAAAAGTTGGAGCACGCAAATTCTTTCGAACATTTTCGTCTTACACACTATTCTGAATATTTTGCACAGAATGCATGAAATGCAGACTAAATAAATCAGATATGCAGACCAAATAAAATATGTGTTCAAACTAGTTGAAAGAGGTTTTCGTACTAGATGTTTCAAGTCTGTTTTTGCATTGTTTCAAGTCTGATTTGCACAAAATGCATGGGGTTCAGACTAAATAAAACATGTGTTCAGACTAGTTGAAAATAGGTGTTCATATTAGCTGTTTCAAGTCTATTTTTGCACTATTTCAAGTATGTTTTACACATAATGCATAACTTGTATACTAAACAAAATAAGTGTTCAGACTAGTTGAAAGGAGTGTTCAGGCTAGTTGAAATAGATGTTCATACCAGTTGTTTCAAGTCTGTTGCTGCATTGTTTCAAGTCTATTTTGCACATAATGCATGTGGTGCTGACTAAATAAAATAAGTGTTCAGACTAAATAAAGCAAGTGTGCACACTAGTTGACAGATATTGTTCATACTAGTTGTTGCAAGTCTATTTTTGCACTGTTTCAAATTTATTTTGCACATAATGAATGAGGTGCATACTAAATAAAATATGTATTCAGACTAGTCGAAAAATGTGTTCATATTACTAAACAAGTGTTTATAATAGATGCACGTCTATATTTTCATCTTTCTCATTCTCTTTCTTTTTTTGTGAAAAAAAATCATTATGAATACGAAGAAAGTCAGAGGTTGTTTCAATGTCTCATGGAGAAAGTTTTTGCATTCGCCTTTCCTTGCCTTTCCTCTTCGTTATCAGATCTGTCATCACTTCTTCGTTCTCATATCTATCATCACTAAACATTATATTTGCCTTTGATATTTTTCTCGTTGTTTCTAGCAATCTCTCGTCGAATAAGAGATAGAAAAAAAAAGAACGATAAAAGAAAAAAATTGAAGAAGAGAGATATAGTTGAAAGAGAAAAAATATTTTAAAATAAAATAAGAATAAAACACAAAGAAAAGATGGTGAGGGCATGAGAGAGACGAAAACTCTGAAATTAATTTTTTTTTCTCTAATATCTTATCATCTTAATGAGATTTACTGTAAGAACAATTTTGTATGAGAGATACGAGTTTGAAATTCAATAGAAGCAAAAATGCTAAAAAAATTTAGATCAAATTTTAAGATATTGAAAGCCAAATTCTCTTATTTTATTATTCCCAGAGAAAAAGAGATATTTCCGTAACAACACATTTCAGACTAGAACATTTCTTCATTAATTACTCAAACTATATAGTAATGTCTTTTCGGACATTGCTCCAAAACAAATATTTAGTAACCAAATTTTAAATTATAAAATGATACAATTTTTCAGAACAGATTTTCATGTGTAAGGCGCGAGAGCAAAATTGCAGAGCGGGGAAAAACTTTAGGACACACTTGAATTAAATTTGAATGATTTTCCCTAAATTAAATATGAGTATGAATACCTTCATTTCTATCTGAAAAAAAAATTGATACAATGTTCGTTAATACATACTTGATGTAACAAATTTTGAAGAAAAATTGAAATGTTAAAATTATATGGAACCAAAAACAAAAATTGAAATGTTAAAACTATATGAAACCAAAAACAAAGTGTTTGATACTCTATTTTATTTAAGTGTTTTGATAGTATAAAAGATATTGATGCAATATCATCCAACTTCTTGTTACAAGTCCTTAGTCCTGACTAGGGGTGTTAAAAAAGTTCATGGCTCGTGGCTCGCTCGAGTATGATTCGAAAAAAGCTCGTATAAGCTCGTTAGTTGACTTGTGACTCGATAGATTCGTTCGTATTCAACTCATATAGCTTGAATTACTTCTCAAACTTGAATCATCTCAGTTCATAATAGCTCAACTCAGAATATAATATGATATAATGTAAATTAATAATGTAATATACTCATTCATTTGTTAATGATTATTGATTTGTTTTATAAATTTTAATTTTAAACTCATAACTGTTTTTATTTAAGTAACAAAATATTTCTAAATTGTTTTCTTTTGTCAAAATTTTAAGTTATTAAAATGATAAATATATTATTAAATAACAAGCTAATAAAAACTAGCTGGGGATCGGTCTAAAAAAAATTTAAGACTACCAACTCGCTCGAAATCAAAGTAAATTATTGTGAAGCTCATTTAGACTATTTTCAACTCGTGAGCTACCTCGATTTGACTCGTAATTTCATGAGTTGAACTCGATTCGTATTTTCATGATCCGAGTCAGCTCGAACTCGACTGGTTTGTAGCCCTAGTCCATGTAATAGGTCCTTATCTTTGTTGTTTCTACCGTGTAGACCTTCAATATTGATAAAATATTTTGTATTTTAATAGAAGTCGGAACCTCATTGAGACTATTATGTTATAAAAAAAATTATGTGATATTCTCTCAAATAATTTACAAGAGGAGAGTAAATCATTTTAAGAATTTATTTACAACTGAGACACATCAAGCACACTTTCAAAAGGAGATGGAGGCAAGAAACATGAGCCATGATAAGATAAAAAGTAAAGTAAATATGATGTGACATTCTTAAAATCTTTAGAACTCAATCATATGTTTTTTCTGTATAGATTTAAAACCTCAAGTGACATGTGAATTGTTATTCTGGTGTTGGTGTTTGGCAATTCGATTCTGCTATTTATGTTCTATTTATGAAATATTCTGTCATAAAATTTGAGAAAAAAATTAATTGATTTTGTACAATATTAATTGATGCAAATTTAAATATGTAATGGGGCTCGTTTGCATGTTGATTTCTCCACCATTACTCTTGGAAAACACAAGAACTGTGTAGCTAGTTGTTGACATAATTTCATATTTATTTTAAGGTAAAAATTTAGATGCATCATTTTAAGTGCTATCTAGATACTACAATCAATATGTATCATTCAATTGTATTAAGATCGCATTATATATTTCAATCAAATGGTACTGATTGATTGAAGTACTTAAGAAGTATATAGAATTATGTATCTAAATTTTTGTCATATTTTAAAGTATAATAAGATTTAGAATGAATATATCACTTGCAAAATGAAATAATTGATATATAAGAATTAACTTTTATATTAAAAATGAATTTTAAAGAGGTTGTGACTTGTGACCTGAGGGATGCATAATTTTTTTCTATTGAACTCCTCCGGTTTAAATGGAACATTATTTCCTTTCCTCTTTCATCGCAGTTCCGTATGTATCGCCAGAGATTTGATGTGAAGACATTCAATCTGATGTCAAACTAGTACAAGAAAATAAATGTTCATTGTTCAATGTTCGTTTGTCAAACAAACAACTCATGACTCATAGCAAGGCTCCATTTATTGCTTTTGTTTACTTCGTCAGTAGAATAGGCAATAGGTATTAATTGTAATTTGTAAATGACATGGAAAAAGAATTCAACCTATGAAAGTTTGAAATATCTTACCTAAAGTTGCTATTCTACTCGAGGACGGATTCAGAAGTTATTTTAGTTCGGACACAATTAAGATCGAGCACTGAGGTTGAGATCAAATTCGAACACAAACTCATTAAAACCCACTAAAATATCGCTAAAAAATATTTTTCACTACAAAAATAATTAAAAATACACTAAATTTTGCGTTTTTTGAAAATAAAGTCCGAACACTTGCTCGAGCTTGCCCTTGAATAGCTCCGCCCTGGCTACTCTGCATAATAAATTGCATAAATCTGAATTTTGTTAGATTTTCAAAGTGGAGTGGGGTCTCTTGAAGCAGTACAGAGTCTTGAAGCAGTACAAAAATAATTAATAATAATAACAAAAGATGAGAGAGAGAGAAAAAGAGACGCTGCTAAAATAGTCCTTGTAGTTAAACTAAGCAACATAAGGACCTCTTTCCAATAAAAAAAAAGGACGCTGCTAGGGCTGTAATCCGTTTGATTCGTTTAATTCGTTCGATCTGACTCGTTTTTATTCGAAACTCGATTGCATACGAGTTATGAATTTAATAAATCTATTATTATGGATTGAATTATGATGAGTATGTTCTTGATAATCCGATTAAATTCAAACTCCGATTGTTTACTCTTTTTTTTAGAGTTGTACTGAGACCCGCAGGGGTATACCCGCCCGTGGATCCGACCCGACCCGCTTCGTGCTCGACCCGCTTCGTGGTTCAGATCCAATCAGACTCGTGGTTGGCGCATCCACGGATTTATGGCGGACCGGATAGGCCAAAAATCCTCAGACCCGCTCGAACCCATGCCCGACCTGCTCCCAGACCCGACCTGTGGACCCGCCAGACCCGACCCGTGGACCCGTCTCCAGACCCAACCCGTGGACCCGACCCGCCAGACCCGTGACAGAAAAATTCACCTTTATGTCACATCAAATTCAAAAAAATTCGAAAAAAATATATATCAAAATAATGTATAGATTTTTTTTTTAAATTCAAAATTTCAAAAAAATTCAAAAAAATTCGAAAAAAACAACGGGTCCTAACCCGACCCGCCCGGGTTTATCACGAGTCGGGTTGGAGATTTTGGGTTCGGATCCGTGGAGACCCGCCCCGTTGGACTCGTGGACCCGTTGAATCCGCGGGTCGGATCCACGGGTACCCGACCTGGCCCGTTTGTACAACACTACTCTTTTTAAATATATAACGTGATTTACTATTATTCGGTACAAGATATAGTAACTTTAATATTGATGATTGTAGAAATAAAAAAGAAATCATCAAAAATCAAAATGTTCGATCTCAAACTTGTTTTCTAAAAGGTAGAAGTGATAAAATACAATCTCATATTCGACTTTTTTTAATTAAAAATTCACATTCATTTTGATCAAACTTAAAGAATTACTTGTTGAGTTCAAAAAGTCTTTAAATGTTAAGGATGCTATGATTGATGATCTCAAATCAAAATTGAAATGGTACAAGTAAGATTAATGAAATTAAGACTGAAGTCAATTTTGAAAAAGAAAAGGAATTAAAAGAAGTACATCATTGGGCTTCTAAATTTATTAAGTTTGTTAAGTCTTCAAACAATGGTACTAAAATTGACTATGACAAGATGTACATTGATGAAGGTCCACATGATAAGATCGGTCTTGAATTTGTAAAAGAACAACATCCTATAATTGAAAAGCAATCTAAGACTAATGACAAACTTATTCAAGCTAAGAATTATGCTTATAAGTATGATAAATGAATAATAAGAAGAACAAGTTTACCAAATCTAATTCTAGAATGGTGGTACACAAACCTAGACTTTGATTATAGGATTACCAACCAACATAAAGCTCAATCATCAAAGCTTTATGTTAAGGATATGTATGATAGATTTCATGAGTTACACAAGAATAAGAAACTTGGGAAATTTTTTGAAAGAAAAATGTTTGTAAATGTTTTTCAACCAAGACCTAACCCTAGAAATGATATGAATAATCATAAGAATTTTAGTAGCAACTTTCAAAATAAGAAATTTAATATGAATAGTCAATCAATATCTCATCCAAAGAACATAAGAAACTTTCATGATAAATATAGATTAGTAATGAGTTATTGAAAACCAATTAACAATAAAAACAATTTTCATAGCAATTTTTAACTCTAAGACAACCTTTTGCTCGTTTTGTTTGAGATTTGGACATCATGAACGTTTTTGTCATTTTAGAAAAGGTAAATTTGTGGAACTACTTGCACTTCCTAGCACAAGTGATACCAAATCCATTGTTTAGAGGGTCACTAGACTTCTCTCATTTGATTCTCACTTTGTATATTAGTTTGAGAGGGAGTCATGTAGCAAAATGTATAACTCAATGTCTCGTTTTGATTGAATTATATGTTTTTGTGAACTTTAATTGATCTTTATATCCAAGTCACAATCTTATCCGAGTATTTGCATGAGCATGAGCATCATATGACAGCTGAACTGAGCCCTGTAAATGTTAAAGAATAAATTTGGAGCATAGCAACAAATTAAAAATGAATAAATAGCAAAAATTGTACCTAACGTTACCAGAGGCGTTGCAACGGGTCGGAATCCGTTATAACGACTGGGAACTCGTTATAGCGGGTTAGGAGATAAAAAAATAGCCATTAGAAGGGTTTAAATATGTGAAGAGTTACAACAGAGATGCGTTATAACGGTTGAGAACCCGTTATAATGCATTGGCAACTCGCTGTAACGAGTTGCTGTAACAGGATTTTGTAGTTATTTAAGACATTATTTCTTCCCAAATGTCTCTATTCTTGTCAAAACCAAAATTGGACTATTCAATTCTATTCTTGTTGCAACTCAAGTCCTAAAAACTCTACAAATTCTCAAGAATTCTTCAAGAGATCAATCAATTTCAGCAGTGCTCAAGCTTCTTGCAATTCTTCATCATGTTTTTTATAAGTTTCCTTCTTGTTCTCACTTCTATCATGGCACTACCAAAACTCCCATTTGTGGACAACAAAAAGAGAAAAAAAGGTTGAGAAACAATTGAAGAAGGAGAGAAACCAACGTGCCATGGCACAAAGGAAAAACATCCCCTCTCTTTCTTACCAACCTGGTACCAGTATAAGCTCTAATCCGGATGCAAATCCTAATCCTCCACCACCAAATTCGGAACAACACCAACAACTTCTCAACCAACACAAAATCCCTCTACCACTCAACCAAAAGACAACAGATTTTCATCCTTGGGCCAACTCATCACAAAATCGAATTTTGTATCGATCACCCATTGAATTCTCCAATTTCCATAACACCTTCAAGAATAGACCCATTTTTGATACCTTTGTGTTTTTTATCAATGGGAATAACCAAATGAGTGAATAGTAGTATAACCAATTGGTTCAAACTATTGACTTTTGGGCATGAAGATCTCTTATTGAATTGAACCAAAAATTGGCCTCGGGTCCTATTAGAGTTTTGTATGCCAACATAAGACTAACCAAAGAACCGTTTGGAGTAACCACCTACTTTTATGGTCAAGAGATACCTATCAATGCTGAAACAAGCCGAGGTACTAGGTATGGTTGAAAACAGTGAAGAGGTAGATGTGTACCACAAGTGGCCCCAACATGAGGAATCCTTCATCGAGTATAAGAGATGGTTAGGGGCCAAAGACCCTCACAAAGACCATTCCTATTCCAAATTACAAGCCTTTCATAGATTGTTGTTTCTCCTTATAAACAACATTCTAATTCCCAAAAGAGGTCTCAAAACCAACATAGAGCATACGGATGGATTTCTCCTTAGGCATCTTATTGCTAAGGACAATGACATCACAATATTCATCATCCTAAACCACATGAGAACCACTCTAACTAATAAACAAATGAGTATATCATACCCTCATCTCTTGACCCGGATTCTCTTGCACAAGAATATAGTCATACTTATTAACCCAAGGGAGCCTAATCCTACTATCTACATCCCGACTAACTTAATCACCTTCCTTGAAAAGAAGGATTAGATTAATAACAACTTGACTTGGAAATCGAAACTCAAGCCAATAAATTAATGGATTAAGAGGGATGGAGCAAAATCTAATCAATACACCAACCCGGATGCTCCACAAGCCATGGAAGAAGAGCCTATGTTGAGTATGCATCAAGCCGAAACCTCTTCATACATGCCTTCTCCATCATACTAAGGATATCAAATTCCCCAAGACCCTTCCTTCTACACTCCTCAAACCTTTAACCCAATAATGCCTTATGCCTTCTCTACGATTGAAGAAGGAACTCATTATGTCTCTCAACAAGTATATCACTTGTCACTCTACAACAAATACAACTCCGCAAGTGTGCATGGGAAATTTGATAACCAAAATGAGTTCAACTCCATTGTCCGGACCAATTGGACTCAACAATTTGTGTCTTAGAATGATTGCTCTGACCCCACCAGACCCAAAGAAAACATGGGAGAGGCACAAGTTGGAGTGACTCAACTCAATCTGGAGGATGATGATCAAGAGCGTAGTAATGAGGATTAGAAATAGGCTAGGATTGTATTTTATTTTTGCTATGCTCCTTGTATCAATTTCATGTTTAATATGATATTTTGCATGACTTATTTGATGTTATTATCATCTTTTTCTTTATGTCTCTTGATGATTTACTCACTCCCCTTACTCTTAATTGGAATATCTTGTTTGAACTTAATGAATTTTGCTATACTTGAAAACTTTAACTCATTAGGGGGGGGGGGGGGGTGTAATATAATAGCTTGACTTGTTGATAATATGCACTAAATTAAGGGGAAGCTTGATTGTTTGAGCCATTTGCCATTATTTGCAAAAGAGGGAGAAATGTTGATGTGCATCACTTGATATGCACATCTCAAATGATTTTGCAAATTGCCAAAAGAGAGTTTGTTGGATTAAACTCATCTTTTGTTTGGCAATTTGCAAAACAAATAAGTACTAACCTTGCACATGAGTTTTGATGAAGATATAGATTAAAATAGGTACATACTGATGTCAAACATGCTCAAACAATGCTCAAATATGCTCTAGACAAGTCAAGACATGCTCAAGACATCAAGGAAAGGCTTCACAGTGCTTCACATAGCACAACATTACCATAACGCTTCAGAACTCATCACAACGGGTCAGCTACTCGTCATAATGGGTGCCCAACCCATCACAACAGATCAGGAGGAGATGTAGTCCAAAAGATGAAATTGGATGGAATTGGCCGAGCACAGCGTAACTGTAACGCTTGCCTAAGGTGTTATAATGCCTTCCAACCCGTTATAACAGGTTCTCATGGCGTTATAATGGGTTCCTACTGAAGTTGGCCCACATGACAGCTGCACAAGAGAAGAATGGTATTTTTGGAAAGGTGCTAACCCGTTATAACAGATTCCACAATGCGTCATAGATATCCTGTAATGCTATGGGATATTTTGGAGGTATCAAGATCCCAAGAAGTGTCCAGCCTATATAACTGATGCAGAGACGAACCAGCATGATATCAAACACCCCTCATAAGCTTCCAAGCATCAAATTGAGCACAACAAAGAGCCTAATTCAATTCTTCTCCAGCTACCTAACCTAGAGCAGTAGGATAGCATCTATTGTCTTATTGTTAATCCGAGAACAAACCCTTAACTAGATTTTAGCCTTTGGTGCACCACATTTGTGTTGTCAAGTGGTGCATCGTTGTCCTTGATTGTGTTGTCAATCGGACCTTTAACCGTGTAGTGTGGTGTTGCCTTATACATTGATCTGGGAGACGAAGATTGATTTGCTTGTTTAGAAGAAGTCAAAGATTGGCTCAGCACTTTGTAAAGAACACTTGTTTTATAGTGAAATCGGCCCAAAAGGAAGATTTGATTCTGGGAGATCCGTGGACGTAGGCCTAGTTGATTGATAGGCTGAACCACATTACATAACGTGTTCTCTTTGTTCTCGATTATTCTCTCTTCACTCTCTATCTCTCTCTTTATTACTTTGCTCTATTGCTTCTAGAACTTGCTTGCTTTAGCTCTTGACTAGGTGATTAAGGTCTAAAAGCTTTATTTTGAAATTATTGATTGAAAACGCTTCCGCCTAGTAAATTGACCTTAGTCTTGCGCATTAAGCTCCAACCCTAATTCTAGCAATGTTGGCATAAAAGACCCTAACTACGGTTGGACTATACGGGTCTTCGCATTCAACAAGATTTCTCATACCCTAAAGATTAATATAGGCTTCAATTTTGTTATTTTCCAATTCCATCAATCAACCGATTATTTTACAAAAGTAGCATTCTGAAACCATTCTACTTTTATAACCTTCAAATTTTATAAACACACTTTGATTGGGAACATATACGCATTACCTCGCACATCTTCTAGGAAATATTAAGTCGAGTCTCGAGATTGAGGAAGTGGTGTCGTTTGATTGGTATGTTCTTGTAGAGAACCTTCATGCAGAGCCGTGCAAGAAGAATTGGTTCGAGCCGTAGGGTTAGGGTTTGAGACATCGCTTGCATGAGAGGTCCCGATCGACTCCTTGTTATTTTCCATGTTTGCTCTTACTTCAAATTTCATTTCTTTGGATGGATTGTTAAGGATTTGGGTCAAGTTTTGGTGCTAGGGTTTGGTTGGGATTATGGTTCAGGTATGAAATGAGAGGAAGATAGGTGAAATGGTGAAGAAAAGAGAGAAGATTGAGGGAGGAGATGAAGAATATTGAAGTTTTTTAGTAGATTTTAGAGAGGAGAAGAAGAGGCAAAAATAGAGAAGAAGAGAGAAGAAAGGAGGATTTGGGAAAGAAATGAGGAGGAGAAGGAAGGAGGCGTGGCCTATAGGCTGACATTTTGTTAATTCGTTGTATACCATTGTACTATGGGGTGTAACATTTCTGGATAGCATTGTGTAACGTTGCCCTTCATTATGTAACGTTGTGAGAGAATTTTCCCTAGTATTCTGAAGCCATATCGTTACAACACATTGGACAACATTCTGTATAATGTTGTACAATGTAATACATCGTTGTATAAAGATTCTGACGCATATTTCGACTCACAGGTACACAATGTTGTATGTTATAATTCGTTGTATAACGTTGTAGAATTTTTTTGCAATGCTCACTAACTCCAACGAAGCCCCATCGTAACAAAAAATTTTGTAACGTTGTATAACGTTTCTAATAAAATTTCTATAACATTATGTAACGTTATGATTCGTTGTGTACATTGTAAGAATTTTTTTTTCTCCTTACTTACTCCAACGAAGCCCCCATCGTTACAGAAATTTTTGTACCATTGTAGAACATTTTTGACAAAATTTCTACAACCTTGTAAAACGTTGTGTTCCGTAGTGTAATGTTATGATTTTTTTTCGGTTGTTCACTGACTCCAACGAAGCCCCATCGTTATAGGAATTTTTGAAATATTGTATGAAGTTTCTGACGAAATTTGCACAACGTTGTATAACGTTGCAGTTCATTGTGGAACGAATTGAACTTAGAATTTGGATATTGAGCTGATTTTGAAAGGAATTCAAGGGTAACAGTGTTGCTATGCTTCTAATTTGATTGAATCATGATTCTAAGACTCTTTTGCTAACTCAAACCATGGTGCAAACTCAATTGACATCTACATTTGCTCCCTTAAATTTACTTTATATAAATGCACATTTGATCAATCATGTTGAATAAACACAAATATATTTAAAAATAAGTGATAAAACACTCTCTTAGTTTTTGAGAAACTTGATACTCGAATTTATGTGATGATTTATTTCTCGATCAAGATCCTCAATTAACGCATTTGGCTCATCATATCTCTTTTTTTGCTCAATAATATCTTCTTGTGTTGGATTAAGCTCATGTTCTTCAACAATCCTTCCACACTTGAACTTTTCTTTCTAAAAAATCAATGTTGCCCTTCTCGACCCAATTATTTGTATTTGTATTGGACTTGATATAATTAGATTAACAATTCTTACATAACATTTGTTTATCTCCACCTAAATGTGTGAAAACTGGAGTTCATGAGGGGAATTATGCACTTCGATCCTTATATTTTGAGCTTAGGAACCCAAACAACATTTAATTGACTGTTTGGCTTTCTAAACTTGCACTCTAATGAGAAATGCCCATGACCACAACAAAAGTTACAAAAGGCACGAGTTGCGGGATTAACATTTTCTTTAACAAAATGAGTGTTATTGTCATTTCTCAACTCTTGAGTTTGGTTCCTTGGTTGATATGTTTAGTTAAATTCAGTTTGAGTATGCTTGAACCATTTGAAAGTTGAGAAACAACTCTTAGTTTTTCATTGTATTGAGTACCAAATTTAACAAGACCTCTATATTTAACCTCACATTTGCATATGTTTGATCCCTTATAGTAAGTATTGATAGATCATGAAGGGTTGAAGTATCTAGGGATCGATTTTGATTTGACATGATTTCCATTTTTAAGCCGGTATCTAAAGGCATTTGTGCATTTCTAACATTTCAGAATTTTGCATTCTTGTTCATTTGATTTTGTCATTGTTTGCCTGGGTTGTTAGAGGTTCAAGGAGTTGAATTATTTTTATACCCGAAATTCGATTTATCATGAGGTTTTTGTCCCTCATACAACTTACTCAGATCTAAATTGGTGTCTTTCTTAGGTACACTAGTGAATTTTAAAGTTTTATTCTCAATTTTCAACTCATTTATTTGTTTGATATGTTTAACACATTCCATTTTCTTTTCCTCAAAGTCTTTCACTTTAAATTCAAGCTTTTCGATTTTGGACTCATAATCTTTTGTTTTTAACTCAAACTCAAGAATTTTGCCGTTTGGTCCTCCAATTGTGCAATCCCTTTTCATTAACGCTGGATTTGTTTCAATAAGAAGTTTGTTTAACCTAAAAAAATTCAAGCCTTAAAGTTTCCTCACTAGTAACATCACAATCGTCATTGGATTGACATCCTAAACAACAATTAGCCTTATGTGATTTTGAGTCTAGGTATACCATTTCCTCCGCTTTGGAGGTTGAAGCCTTATCTTATTGTTCTTCATTGGAGAACGGCATGTTTTCTTCTTTATTCATCATCTTCTCAATTGGTTTTTTCCCCTTGCTCGCTTTGACAGAATCGTCTTTCTTCTTCCCTCCTAAGTCAAAGCTCATTATAAGTCCAATAATTGTCGAATTGGTCACCTTGTTCTTGGATATATGTCGTTGAGATTCTCTTCGGTCTTGCGTTCTCCAATGTTCTTGGTACTTACTCTTTTTCTGTCATGTGCCAAACATCTATGTTCTTAGATAATTTTCAATTGATACACTCCAATATGAAAAGCTACAACAAGTTTAGTCTAGTATTGGAGGTTCTTCTACATGACTATAAAAATGTCATTTTGGATATTTACTCGTGACTAAATGACACTCTAATTAGAAAGTTCAACTTGCTCTGATATTACTTTGTAGAATCCTAGAGGAATGAATATGGTTCAATTAAAACCTAGGGTTCTTTTTTCAAATTTGCACAATTAAATTTCTAATGAAATTCCAAGATTAACCAATACAATCGATTCAAACAATTCAATTGGTATACTTCTCGAGTAAGAATTACTAACAATTAAGTTGGAAAGTCTAATTACCAATTTGACTTAATTAAATTCTAGTTGGGAAAGTGTATTTAATTAGAGCAATTCAAGCAATTTAATCAAGAGTAATTCAATCAATTTCTTAACCAATTAATTTAAAGCAATTAAAGTAAAGAGAATTCTTACTCGATGTTACTCTCCGATGTTGCTTGACAAAGCGTATTGATTGAGTCTCTGGGATTCAAGCAAACAAAGCAATCACACGTGACACCAGAATTATAACGGAGTTCGGATATTGACGATCCTACTCTCCGAGACTCCAGACCCCCCGATGCGGTAATAGAGTCTAAACGATACACTAACACCAAATGTCAAGTACAAGGTTGAACTTTACCTCTTTGGACACAAAGATAGAGAATCAAGACAAATAACAAAAATCGTAGAAGATAATAACAGATAGATCTAATCTTTCAAGTCTTACAAATATTTTGAATTATTTTAGATCAAGGAGATTGAGTTTTGTCAAAGAATTAGCTAAGTTTTACTAAGCTCAATAACGGAGGCTGAAAGAAAATGATTTCAAACAATTTAGAACAGTAAAAGAGGAAGGAGAAATAGTTGTCTTTTATATTGAGCTGGAAAATCTAGAATTTTCGCTTTTCCCATTACAACGTTATATAACATTGTAATTTGTTATACAATATTGTAGGGAAGAAGGTACAACATGATTGTCAAAAAATTTGAAATTTGATCGTTTATTTTGCATAACGTTATATAACGTTTTACAACGTTTATTGAAGATTTCTGACTAGCTCACTGTTTCTTAAATAAATTACAATATTATATAACTATATACAACGTTATATAACTTTGTAGCTCGAGAACTGCAACTTTGTTGTTTTAACTCAATTTCATTGATTTAAAATATTTCATACATCAAATAAGATCATCTAATCAAGTTCTTGACTTCATGATGCTTTTATGCTTAATTTGAAATCTAATAAAAAACTAATAATTTGATGCTTTCATGCTTTCATGTCCTGATGTTTTTATGCTTCATTCTTGCATTTTTTTTTCTTTTTGCATAATTTGAAATCTAATAAAAAACTCACAAGCAAATTGTTAGATTCATTATTTAAGTTTTGCAAATCGACAAGTTCAAGACATTGTCTAGTACAACAACTTCATCCAGATCAATTTGAAATCCGACATCGATACATTTCTTGAAATATTCGAGGAATAACCGATAAGGACCTTGACCAACTTAAGGCAATCTAACATACTAGTTTCTCTTGCCATGATACAGTGTGCTTTGTCGCATGCATATAAGTTTGTTTTGGCTCAACATCTTACATAATCTATAATGTTCCTACCTTTAATATAAATAGTTTGGCTAGGACTAACTTCATGTTCTTATTTGCTCCAATTATTATTGAAAAATTGATCTCTTAAAAATGAAAATTCTATAGATCCGTTTGCAGAAGTAGTGATAAAAAATAAGAACAAAATTAGAGACAATAGAATAAGATCTTAATCTAGCAGCAATCAGCATCCGATTATATAATTTTACCTACTAAAGTAAAAGAGCAGAGGAGAACTCTTTAAACAAATTAATACATTATTTTAGTTAGATAATTCTAGTTATCATGTTGATGTTAAAAGTTGATTTCCTCCTGTTACTGCTATAATGGAGTTGATCGGAACAATTTCCAGATCTTACTCAACTGGAGGGTAAATTAATAAAAAACAAAATTACCAGCTTTGACACTGGCGTTGTGGTACTGGTATATTTGGGGAACAGAGCGCATGCATGCAAAGAAACAAGTAATAGAATTATTGTAGAGTGGTAGACCCATCAGGCCTTCGTTTGGTAATAAGCCTTTAAAGCATGGCCCACTTTCCATTGGGCCCATTAAATTACTTGTCAACAAAGCATGTTAAGAATCTTAAAGAAAAAATAAATGAATAGAAGAGCTCTTTTATCATGTCTCAGCAGTCAGCAGTAATTGTTCTTGCATCACTCTCAGTTGTAGTTGGGAACAATCCCACATAAAAATCATGTAAAAGGTGCAAAATTTACGAATTTTGTCTGGGACTACAGTTGGAAAATACTTGCAAAATTGCAATAGTTTTTATCTTGTTTTCTTACACGCAATCACAGCTTGAAAATGCACCTAGAATTATATAGTTTGAATCTACTTAGTATTATAATCAGATAATACAAACAAATAAGACAAAGTCAAGTGTAACTACAGCAATTATTGAGGCCAATGATAATGAGTGTGTCATGTGCATGCCCACCGCTACAATTAATAGCGACTAAAGCGCATCATAATTCATAAACAACGAAATATTCATAATCAACCAGCCGGGTATGAATTCCATCAATATGCAAAAAATATGCTTATTTCAATGTCTAGAGAATTTCATTGAAAAAATAAGGCTAGAATAAATTCTAAGATAACAAATCACATTAATGTTTAAACTGGAACCCATCATATCTCTTAAGATCAAATTATGTACACTCAAAAGGTCAAAACCCGTGTTCCTTCATCTGTTTCGTGCTTCAATAAACAACCAAAAATTACAAAAAAAGAATCAAGATCCAAAACCAAAACTAACACCATTGTCTTTTCAATTTACACTCTGCCTCACAATGGCAATTGCCACTCCATACAATCATCAAAATCCAAACTACTTGAGCAATCCAACAATGCATTTTGCTGCTGTTCATACCGGCATATGTAATTTAAACCAACCAATAGCTCGCAAATCACTGATTCGGCCTTCTCTCTATCAGCAAAGTACAAAGTTTCCAAAAGCAGAACATTTCCCCTAGTTACAATCTGTTGTTGTTCAATACTTCTCTCTGTTTGCCACCTTATCATATTATGTGCCATAGGTGCCAACCATGCAAGTGTTTTCTCCACCGTCTCCTTCCAATCATGCGCAAGGAACGCATCATAGATAGCCATGTTTTTCACATAAGACTTTAGGCTTTTTCGCAATCCAAGTCTAAGGCTGGAAGGAAGCATTTGGTATAGATCATCTCTGGCCTCTTCACCAACTAAATGGGGATACTTGAGAAGCTTCTCTATAATAATTATTATGTTTGCATAATGCAAAGCCAAACCTGATCCACCAATTGTAGGAGGAGGAGCTAACATGGTTAGCTGGGTTTTGGGTCCAAAACGAACTCGAGGAGTCACAATCCGACCACTTTTGCTCTGAACCGGCTCACCACTAAATGGAACACCACTGAAGGGTACCAGCGGGCCTGTCTTGGTTTGACTAAACCATGTTTCATCTTCAAAATTGTCTTCATAGGTATCCTTCCATGTAGCTGAGGTAGTCAAACTCAAACACTCCAGAAAGAGATGGCCTGGGCTGGTTCCACAGTTCAATCTTAGTCCGTCTTTTTTGAAATTAATTGGGGTAACAGGGTCTAACCTGATTGGTCCTGAATCCATTGGGAGGAGACCCGACCGCATGATCTGGTCAGAGACAGAAATTCTTCTCTTCTCCCTCTTTGGTTCCGGAAATAAACACTCCAACACAACTGGTATATCACCAAACAGCTGGCAGAGGCGTGAGTGAACCGCACAAACAGCACGTGCAAGTAACAGGACCGCCTCGTCGTATGTACGGTTCCACAAGGATGCACCTCTGAGTCGACGTATGTCATTTTTTCGCCACCGAATTTTGCTATCCAGTACCCGCCGGGCTTCCTCATTGACCGGTTGGTTCAGTTTTTTGGCTGTCTGTTCAAGTTCTGTCAAGGATTCGAGCTCGGTGTATAGAGAGACTGTAGATGTTGTCAGTCGGTCAATTTTTCGGAAAAGAGAAGCTGGGTCTGACTTAAGTAATTGCAACGAAGGAGAAATTGGGTTTGAAGATAGGAGATCTGAATAAATATGTTCAAAACCTAGTAAACATGGGAGAGTGCACCGATGTCGGCCGAGCCGGTAAGTTAACGCAGCAGCCCGGTTTAACTCGTCTAGTTTCTCAGCTAGAATTAGTGCCAGGAGGTAGGGCTCATGCGGTGACACAAGGAGGCGCACTGCATGATCTGAAAGTGCGCCAGTACGAAGGCTGATCAGGTCTGAGTCTGACAATGACCGGTACAAGCTCGCAACACGGGCTAGTGCATTGGCTAGTTCAAAGGATAAGATACCGACTGTTGGGGGAGATTCCCCACTGCTGGCACGGCCTTTCTTCTTCCTTTTGGAGGTGGAGATGGTGTCTAGAGAGAGAATCGTGCGCATCTTCTTTTACTGTGGATGGATGAGTAACTATTGAGACTTGAGAGGTATATAATTTACTTGAGGGGAATAAAAGGTTTAGCTAGAAATGTTGGTAAAGAGACCAGATTTTGGATTTGAATTCAAACATGGGCTATCTCAACCAGTCAAAGTAGAAGCATAGAGTTGAGAAAAGAAAACACGGAAAGATTTGAATTTTATAACACCTGAGATTGAAGCTTAAATTAGGAGAAAATTCAACAACTTGGGGTTGAATTGGGACGTAGAAAGCTAGTCATCTTAACAGTACAAATAATGGTAAAGTACAAAATCTAAAAATTGGAATTTCTGGAGGAATTTAGGTTTTCTGAATCTTGAATTAATCAGGGAAAGAGCAAAAGAGTGAAAGGGAAAGACAACGAACCAAAATTGGCGAGAGGTGTCTTGAATTCGTAGAGATAGATCTCCGTTGAAAAAGACCGATGGAGCTGGTTGCTGTCAGCATTAAAGAGTAATAAATTGGGGAAGAGGAGAAGCCTTTAATGGAGTTGGGGTGGGAGGAGAGAGAGAGAGAGAGAGAGAGAGAGAGAGAGAGGAGGGAAGTGGAGTGGGGAGATTAGTTGGTGTCTTTGTTGGAGGCGTTTAATACGACTGACTATACGAGCTTTAAATTTTGCACAGGGGTCACTCGGGGGTTATGTTTAGAGGAGGCACAACTCGACCCGACTTGATCTGAGTCCGTTCTGACCCGATTTGTTAGTAATAAGTCAAACTAATTCGATCTCGACTCGACCCGACACGATTTGTAATCCGATCTTACGCGACAACGGTTGATCCGTAACCCGACCCGACCCGACACAACCCGTAACCCGATCTTACGCGACAAAGGTTGACCCATAACCCGACCCGACCCGACCCGACCCGACTTGAGATGACCCGTAACCCAATCCGAATCGACACATAGAGATCCGACACCCGACCCCATTCCGACCTGACACGACCTACAACCCGATTTGAAGCGACACCTACGGACCCGAGACCTGACTCGACCTGCTTCGACCCATGACCCGATCAGAAGCGACACCCGTGGGCCCGATACCCGACTCGACCTGCTTCGACCCGTGACCCAATCTGTAGCGACACATGTGGACCTGAAACCCGACCCGACCTGAGATGACCCGTAACCCAATCTGAAGCGACACATGTGGACCCGAAAGTCTGAAACCTGACTTGATTTGATGTCAGATTATAAAACAAATATAAATATGTGTTTATAGTTTATACTTTATAATAATAAATTGGATAATAAATTAAGAAATTTCAATTAATGATATTAATTCATCAGCTTATAAATTCATTTGGATAAAGAAAATAATAGAAAAAATTAAATTAATATATGATGTCACTTTGGCTAAAATTCATGTATTAAAAGTTGTCGACCTGATGTCGCCCAATCCGACCCGTGACCCCAAGGGTGTCGGCACTTGTACGACCTTAGGCCCGAAACGATGTCGCCCGTTCGGACCAGTGATTTGAAAATTGTCGGCACTCGTCAACCCGAGGCCTGACCCGTTGTCGCCCGACCCGACTCAAGACCGAAAAGTTGTCGACACTCGTCGACCCGAGGCCAGACCCGACCCGAGACCTGAAAGTTGTCGGCACTCGTCGACCCGAGGCCCGACCCGACCCGAGACCTGAAAGTTGTCGGCACTCCTCGACCCGAGGCCCGACCTGATCTCGCCCGACCCGACCCGTGACCCGAAACTTGTCGGCACTTGTAGACCCGAGGTCCGACCCGTGATCTGAAAAATTATCGACACTCGACGACCCGAGACCCGACCCGACATTGTCCGATCCGATCCGTGACCCGACTTTCGCCAAAAGTCAAACAACCCGACCCGCCCAATTCGCACCTCTAGTTATGTTATGGAACCAAATGGGCTCTGCCTTCCGAGAGGTTCGCTGTTTCAAAAAGGGTACAGGCTTTCTTCTACAAAATGTATGGAACCGGATCTCCTGCTCGTAAATCCCTGCTTGCTTCCCTGCTTGTTTCGATCTGGACCGTTCAAAACTCATCTAACGGCCAAAGCATCTGCCCCATGAATCAAATCACAGCCGTCTGTGGCGATCGAGCGGTCGGATCGAAGACAAGCAGGGAAGCAAGCAGGAATTTACGAGCAGCAGATTCGGACCCAAAATGTATCTACCTTTGTACACATCTTTTTTCATGCACTTTTTGATGCATATCCTTCTTTTTAATTGGGGGGGGACCCGATTCTTCTGCCGCGCAGCACCGACAGACCGTCCAGATTTACTGCGATGTCAGCTACGGACGGTCCAGATTTGATTCAGGGGAGTGATATTATAAAGTTTAGCTTGCACAAATCTTGATGCAAATTAAAGGCTGAAATTTGCTGCGCAGCACGCACAGTACCGATGCCGCAGGATAGAAGATCTCGTTCCGAGAGGGGAGGGGGGTGGGGGAGGGGAGGCTTACAAGTTACAAGAAACTTTTCCAATATGAAATATGGTGGAAGAATAAAGTTGTCTATTTTTACAGATTTGTGTATGTGACTTTGCGGAGAAACTAAGGTTCTTAAAATTTTTGGTGTGATATAAATCATGTTATTAAACTGTAGTACGAATATATTTACTTAAAATATAAATAATATATCAAAAAATTAATATTCATACAACATAATTTTTGGATAACATAATATTAATATTGTTCTATATAGCTCAATTTGCCAAATTCCTAAATAATCTTAAGGTGTGTTGAAAAGAATACTTTAAATACAATACATGTATTATGTGTCATTACCAGGAGCGGAGCTACATGGGGGCCAGGGGATGGTTGTCGCCTCCCTTGGAAATTTTTTTTTGCAAAATAATTTTGTGTATTTGTTTGATTTGTCAATTTTTTGCAAAATAATCATATATATTTAAAAATGTGCATCATTTTGCCTCTTCCTAGAAAAAAATGATAAATCTTGTTCTTTTCTGACGAAAATTCTGAATCTGCCCTGGTCATTACTGTGTGACCAAGAGGTCTTATATTTGTTATCTACGTCTACTTTTCGACCAAGCAGATTGAAAGCCTGCCATATTTCATTTTTTTCGAAATCTATCTATGATATACATACTTAAATTAATTTACAAACAAATGCAACATTGTTTTATTTTATATAATTTAATATTATCTTATTTTATATAATGTTAGTTTCTACTAATCCGGCTTCGATGCTTGGTCAGGTCCAAAAAAATAAGTGAGAAGAAAAATAAATAAAGCCTATTTTGTTTTAATTCTTTTAAAAAAAATCGGAAGTCAATATTTATAGTTTTTTTAGTAAAAGATGTCAATATTTATATTTGAGTCTTTGTTGATGTAATCGACTGATACAGTATTTTCGTAATGGACTATATCAACTATATTTATTATTTTTCCATTGAAAGACGTGTGGTTTAAAAATTAAATTTATTATTTTGATTATATGTTGCAAAAATTAAACTTGTATGTTAATATTTTCCATTAAGAGACATGTGATTTCAATTTAATATTTTTAATATTAAATTATAGCCAAAGTACTCGAGTACTTTCTGCGCATGCAGTGGAACCTCCCCCACATCAAAATCAAATTTAACAATCGTTATTATTTCTGTAGTTAACATGGCAATATTAAAATATTAACACAATAATACATAAAACAATTGAAAAACAAAATCTAATAATCAAATTAAATTAAATTAAATTTGAACAATATACATACATGCATGTCCTTCCCCGTGATTAAAGAACTGAAAGTAACATTCACATATGATTCTTGCCTAAAATATGCAAAGAAGAAGACACATTACATAGCAAGCCATCAACAATTGAACACTTGAATAAATACCACAATACTGAGGGTTAGTATATTAAAATCTCATTTTTATATTTCGAGTTAATATATTATAATAAAATATTTATATGGAGCAAGCAAGACGTTGTGAGTTGTGACGGCATCCTTTTTTTAATTTGGTACCAAATGAAAAATGAAAGGTTTAGTTGACCTCTTAATGTACGGAATCAAATTCGTTGCTTATATAATTTCTTCTTGTTACTTACTTGTTTTGATTTGATTTGTACCGTTTAAAATTTATCTAACGATTAAAGCACATATTTTTTTGAATCAAATCACAACTATTTGTGACGGTCGATCGATTCGTGACAGTCGAATCAAGACAAACATAATTCTACTTTGACGCTGATTCAAATACAAACAGCAGATTCGGATCCTTAATGGACTAAGAACTAAGAATCAAATGGACCAAGATTTGACGCTGCGTAGATATTTGTTCCTAAATGTGAGGATCATGGAGTTGTTGAGTCTGTTTTGAAAAGCTTCAACACGTGCAATCACTCAAAAGTTATTGTAATTAGATCTGTCAAATATTCAAAATGTTCACGGAAGAGAGCTCTTACGTTTAATATTTCGTTTAAGAGACGAAAATTTTGTTTGTTACGTTTAACGTTTCATTTAATATACATAAAAAAAATCTGCTCCATGTAATGTTTCGTTTGAGTTAAACGTTACAAACGTTAAAAACGTTAATTTTTTTCCGTTTATAACATAGCAACAACATCAATTTTTTTTGTTTATAACACTTCAGACATCACAAAATTGCAAGCAAGTTGAACATAAAATTGAAACATAATTTGAAACGTAGTGAAACATACAAATACATCCTGACATTCATACAAGATGCATTCTAACATCCATAATACAAGATACAACACAAATTAAACAAGTAAATAAGTAGTTTGAAACTTAGAGCACATTAACTCTTTGAACTCAATCCAGATCTTAACCTATCTTCTCAGAGTAGTACCAATCTCAGCCAATGACAAAATATTTAATGAAACATATTGATCGTCACTGAAGGTCACAGGTTAAGATCCAAGGAGCCAAAGAGTTAATAAACTCCAGGCTTCAAGCATACAACACAACTTAAACAACTACATAACATCAACTAACCAAACTGCCAAGCACAACACATAAGACAAACTGCCAAGCACAACACATAGTGCAAACTGCCAAGCACAAAAGATTCCAAAATGGGACTAACAACTTACTGACAGGTCCTCAACCCTTCAAGTAACTTGTCATGCTCCACTGGTACCAACACCGGCATCCGGTACAACATCATCAGTGGACCAAAGAACTTATCCAAAGTCCCCACCATTTTCTGAATATAACACAACAATAAATAATTGTCAGAAATGATGAAAGTATAGATAATTAAACAATAGAAGGATAGGGTTAGAGAAAGTATCGGTAACTGAGGCTTTGAGCCAATCCTGAGCACATATAAGAGCCTCCAAGTAATGTAAAGCTAGCATAACAATTCTAGCTAGCAATAAAGTAACAAGCTAGCAAAATAAGACATGCCAGTGCCAATTTCAAACAGTTTCAATTATAGCTAGCAAAATAAGACATGCCAGTGCCAATTTCAAACAATTTCAACACCAGCTAGCAAAACAATTCTAGCTAATTTCAAGTAATTTCTAGCTAGCAAAACAATTCTAGCAAATTTCAAACAATTTCAACAGCAGCTAGCATTTTCAAGTGACTATCAGAGCATAAAAAGCAATTTCAAGCTAGCATAACAAACAATTCCGAGTTGATGCTAGCAATCAAGTAACAAGCAATCAAAATAAGACATGCCGGTGCCAATTTCTAATTCTAGCTAGCAATTTCAAGTGACAATCAGAGCATAACAATTCAAGCATTCAAGCAATCAACACATGAAAGTGCCAATTTCTAACAAGTACAAGCAAAATAAAAGGTTAGATATACATACTCATCATCCGAAAGATTAGGTTCAGATCCATCCCCTTCAAGTCTCACTAGATCAGCCATTTCACAGAGAGGTCGACAGGAGACAAGACAAAAGAAAAAGATATGCAAACTTCAAAGAACAAAAGACCTAAATAAAAGACCAGAAAAGGAAAAATAACAGTAAAATAAATTAAACAAAGAAAGAAGAGATAACTGATAGGTACCTTATATCTCCTTCGATCTCAAAGATCTGCCCCCATTTCCTCTATCTCTCTTCTCTTATTTCTTTTGTTCTCTGTCTCAATCTCTTTTTTCTTAATCTTTTTTTTCTTTCTATCTTTCTGACCTTCCCTCCTTCTAATTCCATGCATATAAGCAACGATTATATTAGAATCATGATTGCTTTGTGTTCCCTGCTGCTGGAACTGAGGTGACGAGACCCAAGACAACGATCCCATCACCGTGCCTCTCAGAAACCTAGCTATCTCGATACCTTTCAAGCAATCGGCCAAAGGGCTAAGGTAATAGTACACTACAGGTCTGGAAACTCGGTTAGGGATCGTTGAACAGGAATCGACAACCTCACAAGTAACAAGGCAGAATTGAGATAATATAGCAAGGATTTCCAGAGGAAACGGCGAAGCAATGATGGCTATGGGTCTTAAGGGGTACAGAGAGAAAGATGAGGCTTGCGAGAGAAGGAGTAAGGGGGCAGCGTAATCACATGGATTGTTCCCTTTTAACCCTAACCCTTCTCGTTATATCCACTAGAGAACCTCTGCAATCTAACATATTCGAGCATGGTGCAATGTTATATGTAAAAACGTAAAAATGTAAACGTAAATGGGCTTTGACGTTTCCGTTTTGTTTACCCACGTAAATCTCGGCCCATTTTTGCTTCGCCGACCCAAACGTAAAAAATATCTGTTCCGTTTCCGTTTCAGCAACAACGAAACGGAACGGAAAAACGAAAAACGTTCTATCGTTGCCAGGTCTAATTGTAATATATTCATTCGAGCTTTTATTTAGGTATTTAATTATAGAGAAAATTTTCTAATTTTCATACTTCATCCTTCATTTTATGTTTTCTGTCTTTTTTCTGTTTTATTCTTATTTTGTCACTTTATTTTTTGTCTTATTGTTTATTTTGTTTTTTTTTTTGAATATTTTTTGTGTTAATACAAACTTAATTAGTGTTCATACTAATTTTATTAGTGTTTATACTAATTTCACTGGAGTTCATATTAATTTTCGAGGTGTTCATACTCAGGGCGGATTTAGAGTTTTCGTCAGGTGTTTAAGATTTACGATTTGTTTCCAGGGATTCGAAATGATGCTTATTCTTAAAAATATTTTATCTTCATTTGTACAAAAATATTTCAAATACATGGTGGTTTTCGAAAAAACTTCAAATATATGATCATTTTTGAAAAAAGTGTTCATGTGGATCCGACCCTGCTCATACTAATTTATCTGGTGTTCAAACCAACTTCTAGTATGAATACCTTTTACAACTAATCTGAACACATGTTTCATTTAGTCTGAATACATGTTTAATTTACTCTGCACACCATTTTGTGCAAAATAAGACATACTTGAAACATCTAGTATGAACACATCTTTCAACTAATCTGAACACTTGTTTTATTTAGTTTGCATCTCATCTGTTGTTTGCAAAATAGACATGAAACAACGCAAAAACAAACTTGAAATAGCTAGTATAAATACATATTTTATTTAGTTTGCACCCATTCATTTTGTGCAGAACAAACTTGAAATAGCTAGTTTAAACGCCTATTTTATTTAGTCTGACCAATATTTTATTTAGTTTGCACTCCATGCATTTTGTGCAAAACATTCAGAATAGTGTATATGGCGAAAATGTTCATAAGATGTACGCGGTCCAACTTTCCATTTTTATTCGCGTTTAGCTGTTTGACTTTTCATTTTTCGAAAATTAATTAGGAGGACGAAAGTGAATGACTTATATTGAAGGACTGTTAATCGGTCCCGTTTTCTATGATTGCAGTTTTTATTTCTAGTTAATTTTATTAGATAAAGATGGAGTTAAGTCATTCAATTTAAATGTTCTAAAATTTTCTAATCGATTGTGAAATACATACACAAAGATAAAGTTGTTTTTAATCACTAGACAAAAAAATGTCTATTACATCTCTAGTCAATTATTGGTGCAAATTTAAAATGATGAATTTTATTTTAAATTAACTTTGAAAAATATATTTATTTAGGTCCCTCTGGTTATGGAAAATCAGGAATTGGCAGAGAATCAGTCTTTGCTTCGTTGGTCTGAGCCAGAAATAATTAAAGATGATTTCTCACGGCTTGTGCGATCGTTTTTAGCTTTGTTTGTTGGCTGTACTACACCGCAGCTTTTGGTTTGTGTTTTATTATTTGTTTTGGTTGCATGTTGATTTTTAGCCGTGATATTGTAATGTCTTAGGTTTATTAAAATCTAGAAATAATTAAAGATAGATTTTATACGATCCCATACTCATAAGAAGGAAGAGATGCTGCTGATAGTTAATGGCAAAAGAAAAATTCAATCGAAGCACATAATTTTTTCCCACAAATTTACACATGATGAGGAAATCTGATGGGAAGTTTTGTCAAAACCCACATTGAAATATGGCTGCCGAACCCAGCGTGGGAAGAAAAACATGTGAGTCAGAAAGTCGTGGAAAATTCCCATCAGGACCGTGCATCCGAACGGATTCTAAGAGCGTGTGCGGTAGGTGTTATTGTGCGTGTGGGAAGAAAAAAATTCAGTCTCAGTGAATTTTTTATTTTCCACACGCACAGTAACTTTTAGCACAAATTTCATGCACATTCTCACGCATGGGGAGGAAACGAACGGGGCCTAAGTGTGGTATTTAGTTTACATGATTCTACGTTAGGGCTGCTAATGAACATGACGGTTCATGAACAAAATAGGCTGGACACTATTAAACATTTATAGAATGAACTAATTTTTTTTGTCTTGATTCAAGTTCAGTCCAAGTCCAATTGATAAAATTGAACTGAACTAATTGTGGACAATCATGGACAAATTATGGACAAATTGTGAACTAATTACGAGCTCAGTATGGAATTAAATGACAATATGTTCAACCATCTCAATAGATCAACCAAGTTCTAACTCTCTGTGAAACAGAGAGAGGACTAAGTTATTCGTACAAAAAACCTAAGTTATTCAATACAGCGATGAAAGAACTTTCATTTAAAAAAGACGGTGCACTGTGGTGTTCAGAGTCATGTTCATATGGTTAGCCCATGGACAAATAATGAACATTATTCGGTTATAAAATGAACTGGACATAGACAAAATATTAGTAGATAATTATGAACTTGATTTGATTATGAACTTCAACCTCTCTTCAGCGGACTGAGTTGGACATCCATCCATTAGCAGCCCTATTCTACGTGTAAATAAAATAACATCCGACGAGTCTTATTTAGTATATTGTTACGAAACAAAATTTCTATGAAGAACGTCTGAACTCCAAATCTAATTCTAGAGTTCAAGTCTAATTTAGAATTACCCGAAACAACAAAAGGTAGTGTTTTCTTTTTTACTCTTTATCAGTATTAAGTCCCGTATCAGAGGTGCTATAGTATAAAATGACATCTTTGGATGTATTTGCTAATGGTGGTCTTTTGTTAGAGGCAAATATTGTCACGAGTCAAAACTCAAAAACTAACGCTAATATACTAATGGTTGTCCTTTTTTGTACTTTTTGAAACCACTCAAGAGTCGACGACTAATTGTGAGATGTCACGAGTTTGACGCGTTTTGTAATGAGAGGCATTTGCAAAATCAAGCTTTTTAAAATCTTTCATATGCTTACTAGTCATATATCAAATTACATGTTTCATATGTTTCATATATCAAGCTTGTATAACAAATTTCATATATAACAATTTTATAGATATCAATGAATTTTGTTGTCTTTTTTTAGAAAAGATAGCGAATAAATCTTGTAATTTTTGTCTTTGTATCACAAATGAAACTCATACAAACAGACCGGTAGTCTAATGATAGCTAGTTAGAAATTAGAATGACCTTCGAAATATGATTTTGATTGTCATGTTTTCGTGAGCTCATGATCTCTTGAAAGATATTTAAAACTAATAAATGTCGAATAGTAGTGCGTTCTTTTATATCAAGAAATATGAACTCGTGATTTTGATTCGAGTTATTCTAATTACTAAAGTTTTAAATTATTAGTTAATTTGATTTTACTTTATTTAGTGAATTCATATATTATGAAATACTTCTAATGATGAAGTAATAATCGAATGGTTCACACAACTTTGAAATTTGTGCGCTCAAATCTCAAAGTTGTGTGACTCATTCGATTATTACCGCATCATTCAATTCTGATTGGATTGCATCAAAATTTCATTGGTTTTTCTTATTTTGGCCTGTATTAGCTCCCTCGATCAAATATGTGCAACTCATCGTAAATAATAGATCATTATCGTTAGCTTTATAACTTTCTTAATTTAATTAGCAATTAACAAAATCAATTCACGAAAAGAAAACAATATACACAATTCAATTATGGATATGTCCGGCACTTTTGCATCATAAAATTTTCTAATTACTCAATTTGAACAGTCTAATTAGAAATAATGTTAATTTAATCTTCCTCGTATTTATAGAATCCATATCTCCTTAAATGATAAGTCTATTTCGAATCGAAAATGAACAGCTTCTACGCTATATATATAAAAAAAAAGAGATGCACTATAACAGTACTGTTCAGACAATTTTGATTTTGGGTGATGTTAGATTATAGAGGGACCATTTAAAGAGGATGTGAATCATATTTATATTCTAGGTCAGTTCGTCACATTCATGCTGGACCCGAATTTGTTGTAGCGCAGTAGCGTGCTATCAGGAGAGCTTTTATATTTTGACACGAATTTTGATGCAATCAGTGAACATTGAACGGTCTCAAATACTGCGCTACACCATCACGCGCAGCACCATATCTGATTCCGTGCATCAAATATCATGAAGACAATGGAAAACAAGTTGAGTGCGTATTTTACTGAAAAGGCAGATTT
Source organism: Eleocharis quinqueflora (assembly GCA_964058865.1). Lineage (NCBI taxonomy): Eukaryota > Viridiplantae > Streptophyta > Magnoliopsida > Poales > Cyperaceae > Eleocharis > Eleocharis quinqueflora. Next base: position 196,407 of record CAXKVX010000108.1, on the reverse strand, counting down.
TATTTGGTGATCATTTGTGCTCCAGAAGTATTCAGAGAAGGATAATGTTTCGTAGATACCACTTTGATATCAACTATTGATATTGATTTTTTTATACACTTTTAGTTGAGTTATCGTGCACATTATTTGAGTTATTTTGCATGTTATATCATTACTATTTCAGTACAAAAAATAACATATATAACTATTTCATTACAAAAAATAACGTGCATAATAACTCAAATAATGTACATGATAAATCAACTAAATGTGCATAATAAAATCGATAACATGTATAACTATTTCATTACAAAAAAATAACATGCATAATAACTCAAATAATGTGCATGATAACTCAATTAAAGATACATAATAAAATCGATATCAAATATGAAATGTACTTATCACCTTCCTTCAGAGAATTATTTCGATTCCAACAAGTTACATGCAACAAGCCAATAAATATCACCTCCGTCTGATGGGAACGAAACTTTGTACTCATCTTGTCAGCATATATTCCTTTGCGAACCAAAGTTCCCCTTTTGCTAATAAAAAAAAAAAAAAAAAAAAATCAGATTTCAGTTCCATTTCCCTTTCAACAACAAACCATTTCTGTGTGTCTGTATCCTTAGTGGATTTTGATGCCATTGCCAAGTAATAGCGAGTTTGCACAGTTGACCGACTTCACAAATCACAACACGAAGACTCTAAAGCAATTAATAAAAGAGGCGAAGAATTACGGAAGCTAATCTTCTCGCGCAGCACCGACAAACGGTTCAGATTTTCTGCGCTGTAAGCTACAGACGGTCAAGATTTGATTTAGAAAGAGTGATATTATAAAATTTAGCTTGCACGAATCTCGATGCAAATAAAAAGCCCAAATTTTCTGCACAGCACGCACAGTGACGGTGCTGCACGGTAGAAGATCTCGATTCAAGAATTACTATCATTCATTCATTTTGGGAATTCAGCTTAATTTTCTACCATTAAGCACGAAATAAATATCTCTTGATAAATGGATACTACAGTGACATAATGTTAAAAAAAGTTTCGGAATTTTTATTAATAAAAAGTAAGTTACAAGAGAAAAAGAAAATTTTTGAGATCACAAGTAGGACTGTCGACACAACATCGTTTCGTCGTTTTTCGTTTCGTGGTAGATGAAACAAAAACGAATGAATTTTTCTCTTTCGTCACGAAATGAAACGGTATGAACAAGAACGAAAGGGTTAACGAAACGAAAATTTTCATTCGTTTAAGAATTATAGTGCAAAATATCACGAAATTTCATATTTCGTGACAAACGAAACGGTTAACGAAATAAATTTTTGTTTCGTGAACGAACGATACAAAAACGAAACATAGCTATTTCATGATTGTTCTCCACATAGGTTAGACACCCCTAATCACAAGCATTTTAATTCAACTTTTATATCATCTTACAATATTTAAAATTAAAATTAAAATAGTATATTTTTGCAAATTCTTGTCAAATTATTTTAATTACTTTTCAAACATTTTAAAAACGTTTCGCGATTCTTTGCTCTAAGGCAATAATTTCAAATCAAAACGTTTAAAATGAAGTTATTTAACTAATTTTAAAGAGTTTTAACGATTTAAACACGGTTCAAAATGACCCGCCACAAAACAACTTTGTTTAAACATATAACTCATTTTTCAACTCATCATACAAAATAAAATAAAAAATATTTTTTTTTGCAATTTTTCATCACATGGCTAAAATAATATGCATAGTACATCTCATTTCGTACTATGCGGTCATTTATATTTAATTTGGTCATTAAATTGATATTTAAGTTGCTCAATAAATTCTTCATATCAAAATCTTGTAGGAAATAAAATTTTGTAATTTTTAGAGCTTTCTTGTTATTTTTTAAAAATAGTCCAGAAATGACATTTTTGTAGTATTAAATCTGAATTTTTTTTAAAAATATTTAAAAAATAGCAAGAAAGCTCTAAAAATCACGAAATTTGATTTCCTACAATATTTTCATATAAATAATTTATTGACCAACTTAAATTTCAATTTATTGACTTATATATATATATATGCATAGTATGAAATGAAATATACTATGCATATTATTTTAGGCATGCTCATTCTATTTGTGAGGGCGGGCAAAGAGAAGGAGAGGTGAAATTCTGGGTTGCGGCGACGCGAGATCCATCTAGAAGCGAGATTTGGAGGCGAAAAGTTTGAGAGCTAATGACAAGACTTCTCTGTGAATGGACAAAGAGAAATAGGTTTGAGAAATGAGAGAATGAAAGTGTACGGGAGTGAGAAGGCTTGGTTTCGATCATCTCGTCATTTGCCATGGAGAGGGATCGCGATGGAGCAGGGGAGAGATGGTGAGAGACTAGATTGCTCGGATACTTTAAAATCATGCCGCACCGCGTATCGGATACGTATTCAACACGGATTCGCGTGCGATACGAATGCGATACGGACCGGATACTCCACGTGGCGTATTGTATTATTTTAATATTGGAATACGACAGGATACGGCTGGGATACGACAAGATATGGCTGGGATACGACACAGGATACAGCAGGATACGGCTGGGATACGACACAGGATACGGCATGATACGGCTGGGATACGGCACAGGATACTGCTGGGATATTTTCAGTACGCAACGATCATTATTTTGGTCATAAATTCTTCATCCGAACTCCGATTAAGCTGATTCAAAGTGCATTGGAAAGATAAGAAAGAGCTTTATAATCTTGACTTATCATCTAGGATATTTTATCTCTTGATTTCTACAGTAAAATATACTAAATTATAGCAGTATCTCGAATTCTTACAGAACAAACTTAATTTAATCTTAATTACTTCTAAAACCTACATAGCAATATATATTATTATTTTAGAACAAAATACTGGATAACATGCATCTATAGTGGTAGTTGAATGTTAAACAAAATCAAACATTTTAATATATAATGTGATTTTTTTTATTCTATATATACTTCCGTATTCTAATTTAATTTTTTTTAAAATGACGTATTCCCGCACCTGCATCGTATCGGATACGATACCCGCACCCGCACCCGTGCAACATAGGTGAGAGAGAAAGAGATAGGGGATGGGAGACGGAGAAAACTTTGATTGGATCTAGAGCATAAGGTGATATGAAAAATAACGTAGCTTCCTTCTAATCTAATGTTCTGAGGCATATCAGTCGTCCTTTAAAACAAGGTCTGGCTCATAAGAGTCGTTTACTTGGGTTCCTTTCAAGCAACTCGTTATTTGGGCCTTAATATCCAATAAGTCGTTTACAATTAATGGAGGCCCATTTTTCTGGCCCACTTGCTGTAATTCTAAAGAGGCCATGTATGGGTTTTTAGAGAAAACAATACAATGTTGGGAACAATGAATCGTATGGTTTTGGGTTACTAAAAGAGAACAATACAATAAAATGTAGGGGGAGGCATGGCCGTACCAGTGGATTTTTTTTGTTATCATTTCGAATAGGCCATTTGATTTATGAATAAGGATATTGAAATAAATTGAACTCACGCCAGGTGTTTATTTTATCAGGTTGTAAATTAGTTCTAGCCCAATCTACCTCTCTTTCGCGCCTCTTCTTCTCGGTGGTGCAATTCAAATCTGGCTTTATCTATTCACTTATAAAAGTTAAAACTCTAAACAATTGCTAAATTTTGTGTAAGAAGTAAGATAAAATATAAAATCGAAGTAGAAGCAAACTTGTTTTTCATTTTTTAAGGCCTTTCGTCTATTGCCTCTCAAGCAATGTAAAAAGAAATCGATGTAGATGGTTGACTTGCACGTTTTGTAAACATGCATGCCTTTGTCGCTTGCGAGTCCTTTCAATGCTTGAATTCTCTCTTTCTTTTCTCTATTCACTAATTTCAATGGAATAGTATTTTTGTCTCTTATGGGGCAAGAATACTCAAATGACAAGCTATGGTGACCCAGCCTCTTTTATACTAGTACACAAACCTTTATTTAGCAAACTATCATACTAAAGTGGGAAGCACGGTAGAAATAAACCTCCTAGTTCATGCATATAGCATTACATGCAGTTGGTCAAGGCTTCTAGAAGATCTAAGATAAATCGAGACCTGTTTTGAGCTGAAAATGACATTTTCAAGAAAATATTAGAAAAAATCTGAAAATTATTCTAAAAATTCAAACAATATTTTCATAATATTCTAAACTAAATTTTTTAAAATTAACCCAAAATCTTACTATTAGCATTATATAAATTAATTATAAACTAAAAGTTTTCACTTTTTAGTACTGATTGTACATGTGCATATGCTCATCCTATGTTACTCGGATACTTCAAATACCTAACCTCATCCGTATCGGATACTTGCGGCACCTGTATCTGATACGATTCGCGTGCGATACTTCACATGATAATCATAGTGCATTTTTTAGTTGTTGCTTCCCCACATTGTCATAAGGTTGAAGGCAACATATTATCACTGTCTCTTATTCTCTCTTGTGTATAATAATAGATTTTAGTATATATATTCACTTATATATTATTTTTTAATGTATTAAATTACTTTTTATTAAAATTTAATAAATATTTAGCTGTATCTGTATCTAAGATTTTTTAAATCATCGTATAATCGCATCCGTATCGTATCAGATACGTTACCCGCATCCGTTCTTGTGCAACCTAGACTCATCCAAATAGAAGACTTACGACGTGTGAATTTCATTCCAAAGTCAAAACCGAAAGACTTTAAAGTAAACTAGTTACATTATTCGCGCTCCGCGCAAGAGACGAAGGACAGCAAGCATACAACTTCAGCAAAATAGACATTAACAATAATAAAATTAAGAAAATATGCCACTAATAATAATCATTAAGAAGATGTTACTGTGACCTAATGAAATGCCAACAAAACAAATCACCTCATAATTTTACAACTTCTCGCATTGAATAAAGCAAGCAATAAATAGTTTAGGCAAAATTTCTAAATTATTCAGCATTTGAATAACAAAGCTAAACAACCTGCCAATTTGCCAAAACATAACATGAATCCCAACAAAATAATAAACATCATACATAACAACCCCTCAACCCCTTGCAGCAAAAAATATTGAAACTATTTTCTAACTTAGTTTCCACATACCTGGTGATCAACAAACTGTCACAACATATTTAAAAAAATTAGCAGTTTACCCAAAGAATTTCTTGTGTTTAGATCTTGCCACCAAGGTAGATATCCTGATGAGTAGTTGTGGAAGAGAACATATAAGATTATGCACATAATTTTAGAACAAATACTCCTTCGTTAAAACAGTTTCAAATTAATGGTTTTAACACTCGTGGAAACCACTCTAATTACTCTTTTGGTGACTTTGAGCAACTAAAATACTTCTACTACTCAAGTGAAACGGATTAATAATATAATTTTCATCAGCAAACAGGCCTCTCTGTTCACATCCTAAATAACAAATAAACAAATAAAGAGTTTTTTATTTACATGAACATCAGAGCATTTGAGATTTGAGAGAACAAAGCCCCTTTCCTGAGCAAGCTCTAGACTCTTTGAAGCAAAGATCCCCAAAAGACCGCGTCTCAAATTCCAACTTATCCAAATCGAGCATCTTATCTTTTTTTTCATGTGCATCTGTTAAGAACTATAATTAGATTAAGAAAAAATATATAAGTAATTAGCCAAAGGTCCTTTATGGTCTCATTCGACATAGGCAAATAATAGAAATAACAGAAAATAATGAAAGGCTGCATTTAGGAAAAGGCAATTCAATTGACTTTTTTCTACTTTTATAAATAACACTATTTTTCTCAAATGAACATTTTATTTAATTTTGTGTTATTTGAATATGTAACTCTTAGACCAAGATAAAGTAAACAAAAAAGGAAAACGCTATGACAACAAAAATACTAAATATGACATCCATTAAAAAGGGGAAATTAATATAGCTACATTTTTTATTAGATTAGCCACTGTATAGTGAAAATGATCAGGGAAATAAACGAACACTGGCTCAGAATTCAGAAGATCTATTCAAACAAATTCCATAAATTACTTGTATTAGCTAAAAGACGAAGATTTTTTATAAAGGAGTTGAATCTGAGACTGTTAGTGCTGCCAAAAGCTTATTGTAACCTTTACTAAACTAAAATTAGATGTAAATCAAATAGCTCTAGTGCTAATAATATCCATACAGTAAGAGATCAGATCCTAACTAACTATTTTAATCCTAAAAGTAAAAAAGAATACTCACATAAATTTTGCTACAATGGCAGATGTCGCCTCCCTTATTGTAAACTCATGCTATTTCATACTTTTCCTTTCCATTTGTAAGGACTTGAATATTGCCAATTTATCAGTCTTAAAAGATGTATCATAATTTTCATTCTGCCAAAAAAAAAATCTACAAAATTGGATTAGAATCGAAAAAAGTTAACTTCTAACAAAAAGGAATGAATCATAACAGGTCTATTACCAACATCATTGCTAAATAGACACAATTTTACACATTGCTAATAGGTTTACCCGTCTTTAAAAAGAATTCTTGAAATCTTCGTGTCAAGCTCCATGCTAAATTTTACACATTGCCTCCTTTATGAAGACCAATAGCAGGCTGTGATTTCCCTTGTATACCAAAAAATATGAATTAAGTTCAATTAGAAACTAATTAAATTTGTACATATCTCATTAGAAACATAAAACTCGCTACTGCATAAGCATAAATCGTGCTTTATATTTGCTATGTTCCCAAATAAAAAGGACCTCAAATTTGACCATCATGCTAAAATTATCACAAAACTTTCTTTCTTTGTAGTATTCAGATTTTCATCTTCGTCCATGTCCTAGGAAAAAAAGAAGAAGCTTAGAACTAAATCTTATTCACAACATCAATTGACAATTAGCAACAAAGAATGAAAAGAAGATTGTTATTTTTACGCACATATAAGGAATGCCATATTATTGCTTTCAAAGTGCACAAAACCTGCACAAAAAATAAAATAGTTAGTATTTACCTGTTATAGATCTACTTATGATCAAAGTTCTTAACATATAGTTTTTACTGCTAAATCTGACGTCGCACTTGGTTCCTTATGCCTGATTTAAACATTCAACTTGTCCACTTTTCTAACAATGTTAGGCCTTTGCCTATGTAACAGGATTTGAGGTTTGGCTCACTTTTACTAACCCAAAATCTCATACTGTACTCATTTCTTAGAAACCTTACCGATGCCCTTTTGAAATCGCCTTCTACTGCTCCTTTGTTGAAAATCGCTATTAATATAACAAACTTTGTTCAACATACTATTGTAAAAATGTAGAAATGATAACGTGCAAATAGAGGATGTGAATAGAAAGTACCTTGGAATAACATGTCCTATTCGTGTCACTAAACTGTCCATTGTGAAGCGTCTGTTGAGATTGTGAAACTGTTCAACATACTTTTTGCTTTCCTTTTCTTTCTCTTTCGCTGCTCTGCAGAGAAAGAGAGAGCTGAAAGAAGAGAGAAAGGCGAGACTGACGCCAATGCTTCTATTAATTATTGATAGAACTTAAAAATCGATCGAAAAATAAAAAATATGGGAACAGAGACAGATCTGAAGACCTTTTGCCTGTTCGTGCAGAGGGAGAGAAGAAGACAGATGGAGAAACCCTAGCTGCCGGAGAGGAAAGACAGGAAATTAGCGCAGAAACCCTAGATGGGAAAGTTGGAAAAGAAGGGAAAAATGAATACCCGGACTATGCGCTGCCTCGCCGTCAATCTTTGTGTGTTGGCTTGCCGTCGCTATCACGCTCGGTTTAGGGTTTGAGGGAAAGCCATATCACAAAGGTACCGTATGGCTGGCACGCTCGGAGACGCGCCCTTCCCATAGCTGATCTCGCCTCCCCGGAACTCGCCTCCCCTCGAGAATTTGCAGAGAGAGAGAGAGGTCGAGAAAAGAACCGATCAGGAGCTTTCTTTGCAGAGAGAGAGAGGTCGAGAAAAGAAAGCCGATCGGGGACCTTGCAGAGAGAGAGAGGGGGGTCGAAGTTTGTTTGGCATAAGGCGAAGAAGGCAAGACGCGAAATAAAAGCCACGCGTTACAGCGAAAATAAAAAAGACTCGCGTCGAAATAAAAAAGCCACGCATCGAAGAGAAAAACGAACAGAAAATGAAAAAGCACTGTTCATTGAATTAAGGAGGGTTTTGAGCCGCTTGACCTTTATACATACCAGATCTGACAACCGAACAACAAAGAGCGCAGCGAACGAAAGGAAGAAGGCCACAACGCCAAGATGAGCGCAGAGCTGGCGTAGAACATACAGGAAATCGTACGGAGAGACATAGAGAACATTTGACATAAGCGGCACCAGAACCCAAACAATTGAAGCCAAACAGGCAACAACAGAGGCAGCAGAAAATCTGCACGCCACATAGGCACCAACGCAGACAGCCAAAGTAAAAAGATGGCGAGAACAGTGAAATTCCTGTTGACAAACATTCCTGACAGTGCATAAGAGTGGGAGATGACTTTTTTCAGCCGAAGTAGAGCAAACAGGGAAATAACTGTAGGAAAGCACATTGAAATCCCTGTTCATTGCCCAGTAGAAATGAACAGGAGACCCCAATGTTCAGACATGATATATGTTCTATATTGTTTAGTAGTTTTTGCTCAAAAAAATAATATTGTTTAGTAGTGAAATTATCATTTCTGTTATAATAAACAAATATATATAGATCTGAGATTTGGCTGCAGTGTTGCACCCATGCACGTGTTGCTGACAGATCAAATCGTATTGCAACACGTAATGTTAATGTATATATGTTTCTGCAAACATGAGTAAGTTTATCCCAAATAAAATATTAAAAGAAGCATATCTTTTCTGGTAAGAATAATATGATTATAAGATAGCAATTTGGCCACTTGGGAAGGAGATAATCTTTTTCTTCTTTGGTACCAGAACCTCCACAAGGCCATGCCTCCAGCCTCCATCGCGATCATGTCTAGGTGATGAGAATACTTAGCAAACACCAACCACCGACAGCTACATTTTCAAGAGCATATGAATTTAATATGCATTTGCATTCCCACTTGCCAATAGAAAGATGAGGCATTCGTTTATTCAGCGTCATCATATATATAGAAAGTGTTTTATCAAAATCAATAAATAATTATGCAAATCTTATCTAAAACGTCTCCAGGGAAAGCTAGTGAATCGGAATCGCTTGCAATTAAGACTTGATAGCTGTTTGACTGGTGCCTTTCACGTGCCTCTCATTGTGCTATTCACAGATCTTACGTTCAAAATTTTCTAATCATTATCATACACTAATATCAATTTTTTCTTTTTGTTGTGGTCGTCGTCGTTTAGGACATGTGTATGTATTACTTGGTGCCCCTTATTAGTTATTAGCATATAATTATTTCTTAAACAAGCAGAATCCAATTAGTCTCTAACATTAAGTTCACTAGCTAGTTCGGGTTCTAAATGGTGTCGTTCCGTGTCGAACACGACTTGCCACAATATGGCAAAGATATTTTTTTATTATTTTTACTGTGTCGTGTCAAAAATTGAAGGAGTCGGCACGACTCGGTTAAGGCACATCGTGTTAAATGGGTCATGTTTTAATTGTATCGTGTCTGATCGTGACGTGTTAATTCGGCACTACGTGTCTAATTCGAGCTAATGGTGCCAAAAAAAACAGAAAAATAGAAGAAAAATGAAAAAAATATAAAATATGAAAAAAATTCTTAACATTTTATGAATTTTTTTCTTCTATTTTTTCAAAATTCTGATGAAATAAAAAGTTAGCCTAAAAATAGAAAAATTAGAAAATTCAGAATTTTACCTCAAAAATTGATTTTTAATATTGAAAAGAAAATTTAAGAAAAGTAACTAAATATTTTATATACTATAATAATATTACGTATTTATTTTGAAAATTCATAAAAAAATTAAAAAAGAATTCATAAATGCAAAAGAAAGAGAAAAAAGATACACTCCTTTATTTCGGGCTCTGGACCGACTATGTAAAATAACCTAGGCAGAATTCTAATTTTTTTTTTAGTATAGTCTAAAAAAATAAAATTTAAATATTAAAATTAAAATGAAAATTATATCTTAATCCTTATAAGTAGTGTTGTTGATTGTATGAGATTTTATGTCTAAGTTCAAGATGTCGAAAATTAAAATCTTTCTCATCTATGTGACTCAACAATCTCTTTTTTATTTTATAACAATAGGAAGTAAATTACACATATACATTGCATCAAGCACCTCATGTGCATCAAATAAATAGCTAATAAACTTATTTATCATCTACACAAGAGGTTAAAGATTTATACCTAAAGAGATTGTCAAATCTCTTGGTAGAGAGAAGTTGATTTCTCTTCTAGATCTCTTGAAAGAATCGTCGTCTTCTTCATTAGTCTTGGAAGCATCTTTCAACCTCTTAATTAACCTTGAAGCTAAAAAAAACAAACCAATACATATTTTAGATAGATGGATGTATGTGACTCAACAATCTCTTTCTTATTTTATAACAATAGGAAGTAAATTACACATATACATTGCATCAAGCACCTCATGTGCATCAAATAAATAGCTAATAAACTTATTTATCATCTACACAAGAGGTTAAAGATTTATACCTAAAGAGATTGTCAAATCTCTTGGTAGAGAGAAGTTGATTTCTCTTCTAGATCTCTTGAAAGAATCGTCGTCTTCTTCATTAGTCTTGGAAGCATCTTTCAACCTCTTAATTAACCTTGAAGCTAAAAAAAACAAACCAATACATATTTTAGATAGATGGATGTATGGTTTAGAGCTTAGGTTCAACCACCTAGAACTTCATTCTTCAATGAAAAAACTATTTCATTTGGTGGCTAACCTATACAAGAGATAAAGAGAATAAAGGATTTGTTTTCTTCACACAAGAGAGAAAGAGGGATGGGCAGTTACTGTTCATAGGTACTGTAGCAAGAGAGAAAATAGTTCATTTTTCACCTCAAGCACACCCCTTATATAGTCAAACCCTAGGACAATCTTTAGTGCTAATTTAAATTAATTACACCAATATAAGAACATTCTCTTGTTACTCTTTAATCACATTTTGCAATGAGTTTAAATAAATTATTTTATTATTCAATAATACAATTATATTATTCTATATGTGATGTTGATATTATTATAATGTTTTCCCAACATTATGTCAAATAATACTCACATATTCTCATAAATTTATTCATTGACTAACATGTCATATAATGACATTTTATTTTACTATTTTATCACATGTATTTTCATTTCATATATCTTGAAAATAAATACATCATATAAAATGCAAAATACTTATTGTTTCTATTCATTTTGTGTGACCTTACAAATGATCTATGTCGTGTTGGGATATAATATAAAATATTTTATATTATTGACTATAGAAGGTTCTATCATTACATTATAGTTACCCAAACAACGTAGTAATTATTTTCTCTATCCATTTGTGTCTATCCATGTCGCATGATATTATGAATAGTATTATTTTTGTATTATATTATTTTCTTGGTCTCTCAAGTGAATTACAATTTTAACTACATTTGTTATATTGCATGCAATATAATTTTACTTTACCAAGGGACTCAGTAATATCATAACTCAATTAATTGATGGACAATGACAATATTGATACATAAATTTCTACCGCGCAAATCATAAAAATGGATTACTATTGTATTCCTATCATGAGATTGTTTTTAAATAATAAACACATTATATACTTATCATGTGAAAAATCTATACATTTCATATCTTAGATTCAAAGACACTATGGAAACATTAATGACACAAACACATTCCATATAATATTTCATCTAATTAGGTAATGTTCAATATATAATATATATTTTATATATTCATGTCATTAAATGATAATCATTTATCAATATTTATAGAACTACAATGTACTTTAATTGACATTACAATCTTATACGATAATTAATGTTCCTCCTCAATTATCAAGATTGCGAATATATTTAAGAGTACTTGTTTTTCATTTTGAGGTTCTATGGTTCAAGATCAAGCACATCTTCTTGAACACTTCTAAAGATACAACATATTAATCTCAAGGAACAAAATGAATGATAACATTTTAAATCATGAACAATACATACAATTTATTATACAAAGATAACTTTCAAAACACGCACCCTTCAGATTTTACATTGAGTATATGTATTCTTTGTAGTTTTACATGTATGTATTGGAAGCATATTGATATTGTACCTCCTCGAATTGTTGGCTTGACTCTAGATTAAAACTAGATGCGCGAGTAATTTGTTCGCTCACTTCGTTGTCAATTGCATACATCCAAGTCTTATGCTCAAGTCTTTTTTAGCATTGTACTAATCCTTCAGTAAAACTAGTGCCTCAAACATGTCCACACACAATCTCGTTCTTCTGTCAATTAGAACTTTGTTAGCTGCACTAAAATAAGATTCAAAAGCTAATGTGAAGACTGGAACGACAAAGGTATTCGAGAGCCATGGACGATAAAATCGGAAACAAGCCATTGACTTGATGCCAAAATTGCAAAATGTAGAAATTTTCATCGTCAAATTTTATGTTGGCTACACTTGACATGGGTGATGTGTAGAGTTATATTTATGTAATAGTTGTTGTCGGGGTTGATGGTGAAGATGCGCCATTGTATCTTCTGATAATAGACTTGATACGAGAAATGGTATTCCATCCTCTTGATGAAGGGTTGGATGTTGTCGCATTTGATGTCACTCTAGTATGATTCACACATATAATTGATTTAGTTTGAAGTGGTAATTAAAATAAAAATCAAATAAATTACATTCAAAGTTGTACTCATTATAAAGGAAACAAGTTTATGAGCCATACAATGAAGTTTTGGGAGAGAGTGATTGATCATCGTTTAAGAAAGATGACAATCGTTATGAAAAATTAATTTGGTTTTATTCCCGAACAATCAACTATGAAGACGATCTTCTAGACAAGACAATTGATGGAGAGATATAAAAAGCAGAACAAGGATCTACACATGATATTCATTGACTTGAAGAAAGTGTATGATAAAGTACCGATGAAGGTCATGTGGTGGACACTTGAAAAGAAGAAAGTTCCAACAAAGTACGTCAATCTTATCAAAGATATGTATGATAACGTTGTGATTAGTGTCAGAGCATGTGACAACGAGATTGATGACTTTCTCATTAAAATATGATTACATCAATGGTCAGTCTTGAACCCTTACATCTTTGCCTTAGTAATCAATGAGATCACGAAAGATATACAAGGAGATATCCCTTGGTGCATGTTCTTTGCGGACGATGTGGTCCAAATTGACAAAAGTAAGGTTAGAATTGGTAGAAAATTAGAGTTGTGGATGAAGACTTTAAAATCGAAAGGTTTTAGACTTAGCAGGACTAAAACTGAGTATATGAAGTGCGAGTTCAACAGCGTTTGATCAGAAGATGAAGATGTCAGTTTAGATGAACAAGTAGTGCCTAAAAAATACATTTCGATATTTTGGATCGATGCTACATAGTAATGGTGAGATTGATGAAGATGTTAATCACATAATAAGTGCGGATTGGATAAAAAGGCAACAAGCATCTGACATCATATGCGATAAAAATGACCTACAAAGATTGAAAGGTAAGTTCCATAGGACGGTGATCAGATCGCAAAGTTGTACGGAGAAGAATGTTGGACTACTAAAGGACAATACATACAAAAGATGAGTGTGGCAAAAATGTGTATGTTGTTGTGGATATGTGAGCATACAAGAAAAGATCGCATTAGAAATGACGATATACGTGACAAGGCCGGAGTTGCACTGATTGAACAGAAACTTATTCAACATCGTTTAAGATGATATGAACATATCCAGCGAAGGTCTCTAATGCACTAATACGTAGTAGAGTTTTACGTCGAAAACACGAGAAAAGACGAGATCAACCTAAATTGACATGAGATGAAGCTGTAAAGAGGAACTTAAAGACATAAAATGTCTCCAAAAATTAACGTCAAATAGAAGAGCACGAAACTTAACAATTCACATATCAATACCATGACATGCTAAAATTTAATAGTGATATAATTATACAACTTTAGTTCAGAATTAACGAGGTAAGACGCTAATCTAAACTTATAATTTGTAGAATATATTATTATTATTATTATTATACTTCTAATTTTACTACTATTTTACTATTTATTATATTATTATTATTTATATTGATTTTTCATTTCAGATCGAAAGACTTTGTTGTTGTTTGAATTATTGACAGTTACCAGAAAATTGGCAACAAAGGATGCTGTGATGTATAACTCCTGTGCTGCAAAGTTCGTTTAACAATTTAATATGACCAAAATCACCTAGTCAAAACAAAATAGATAAAAAAATTAAGAAAAAGGAGGGAAGAAAATGAAAAACTAAACTACAAATCAGAACCACCATATACTCTCCTAAAAATGCCCTCCTATGGAATATATATAATCACTTGAACCCTCTCAAGTGTTCTGAAGCACCCTATACAATTCATCCGCTAAACCCATTAACGTCACGGGTTTCCGGATCAACCTGTTAATGCCTGCTTGCACACATTTCTCCCACACATTGTCCTCTGCACCTGCAGTTAATGCCACAATCAGAGGCCAACACCCGCTTCGGAATTTGCGGATACGGTTTGAAACCTCAAATCCATCAATCTTTTTCATATTTAAATCAAGAATCAGAAGTTGAAATGGGGTTGCACCGGCGCTGAGAGAGGTTAAACATTGTGTACCAGATGCAACTGAACATACCTGACAACCCAATTTCTCTAGTAGTTTACGGGTTACAACCCGGTTGCTACCATCCTCATCAACTAAGAGAACTCTAAGGCCCTTGAAACTAGGTGTGTTGGAGGCGGCACGGCGAAGCTCTGTGGATCCAGACCCAGTTGGGGCCAGGGAAGGAGGGATCAGTTGGAGTTGGAACTGGAGGACCGTGGTTAGGGTTTGCAAAGAACCATCTGAGCTTGAAGCAGACCAAATGTTCCCATTCATCGTCTGCAGACAGAAGAAAAAAAAAACATAAAGATGAAAAAAATGTCAAGAAAGATTGGTTTTACCAACCTACGACTAAAACTAACACGAGTTTGAGCTCACCAAGAAGTCCATCAGCTTACTGTCAATATTACTTGGATTGCTTCAAATGACAAACTTAAACCATTGGCCTTAATATACTTGCTGAGACGATTGTTCGGGTTCCAAAACCTTAATTTTCCAGTTAATTATGTAGTACAAACAAGAACTCAAAGAAATAACCTTGGTTCTTCATTTGTCAACAACTATCAACTCCTGATGTTATACAAAAACACGCCAACAATTTAAAACTTCGAACATTAATGTTTGCCTCGTCAAGTAGATCAAGATCAGCCAGAGCCTTGGCTTTTTCATTAAGCTCATTAACCTATTTTGTAATTTTAAGCTCATATTAGGATTGCTCCAACTTTTCTCATTTACCAGTACGCTAGATTATATTAAATGCAAACATAGTCGGTACAGCTCTGACCTGAACGAGCTTTTTGCACATATTAAAGCTAAGACCCATCTCTGATGCTTTTGTACTAACTCTCCCCAAACTCCGACCATATGAAGGATATGAACTGGCTCCAGAACTCCCTGATGATTTCCTAACTTCAATCTCAAACTTAACACAAATGTATCTGTCAGAAATGCTCAATTTCCACGGGGACCACTCCTGGCCTCCCATATCCTCACTCCCATCAAACCCTGAGACATAAAAGTTAACAGACCCCCCTCCACTACAACTGTTAACCAATGTCCCAACCATATGTAAAATTACGTGGAACACCCGTTTTTCATCACCAATAACCTTATCAGGCAAAGAATCCACAAGCTGATACTTGAACCCAACATCCTTGCTATCACAGAGACCCCTAGTTACACAAACTGCCTCCTTGACCATCGAGGTAAGATCAAATGGCCGCATGACAAGAGAAGAGTGCTCCTGTTGCAGAGTGGACATGTCCATTACATCACTGACTAATGTTGAGACAACCACACTGGTCTTAGCAATGGCATCAACCACAAGCCTCTGCTCAGGTTTCAAGTTCTCCATTTGGAGCATGGAGAGGAGGCCCACAATGGAGTGCATTGGACGTCGCATCCCTTCACTCATTGTAACCTGAAATGAACTCCGGGTTTTACTGGCCCGCATTGCCTCCTGCTGTGCCAGGAGCAAAACCCTATTTTGCTCTTCTAATTTCTCTCTCATGAGTTGTGATTCCTCTAAAACAGATGCATGAGAAAGAGCTACTGCAACTTGATCAGCTACCACCTCTACAATATCTAGTTCCTGGTCGCTCCAGTTACGAGAATCCTCTTTAGGCAAAACCAGTACAAGAATCGCATACTTCGCCTGAATAAATTCAGGGGTACCACCTTTGAAGTTCGACACTCTCAGCATTGGCATGCGGATTGCAGCTACAGGTCCAGGTTCCAATATGGCGGATCCACTACTTGCTGATTCGAGAACTGAACCAGGCTTGAGAATCTTTGCCCTGTTGGATTCTAATATATCTACCACATCAGAGTCAGCAATTGGTATTGACTGAGAGTATGGATCTGATGATGAGCTTCTCTCTATAAGCTGATGGGTTAGAATCATCTCTTTCCTACTCTCATTTGGCATCCAAACAGCACAATTTTGCAAATTGAGAGTTTTCGAAAGCTCAACCATAGTAGTGTACAGTATGGTGTGTCTATCCAGAGATTTCCTGATCTCATGGGTCAGCATGCGAACATGCCAGCTAGCCTCTTCTTGCCTCTTCATTAGCACCACTTCTCGATCTAATTCCCTTGCCTTGGTTCTGAGAAAATTCTCTCTCACTTTGATTCTCAACAACTGAGGGATGAGGGTCAGAAGGGTAATTGTTGTTGCAAAAGAGACTAAAGCTGTCATGAACTTGGCTATGGTTAAACAAAGAACCAGCAAAAATGAGTGGGGCTCATATGTAAACACTGTGAGCAAATGTGTAAGGCCACATAAAACTATGAAGGCGCCAAATTGCAATACAATCCATTTGAAAGGGAAGAGATTGGCACAAGTTGCAAAATAGAGAAGCTCGAGGGGTATTGAAAAATATGCTGCAGCTATCAAAAAGTCACTAACTTTCTGGCATTGGAGAATGCTCTCTACACTCCATGGAATCAGATCCCATCCATCACAGTTGCACCGGCCGAGACCAAACCCAATATCCAGAGCTGCGACGGGGAAGAAGTAGGAGGAGAGCAGCAAACTATAGGACAATGCTCTTGCTATCATCTCAGTCCACAGGTTGGTTATTTCAGTCCATGCCTACAAGCTTTTATACATGTTCTGGGAGATATTTCTTGGAGTACTGTGTAATATAATAAGGAAGAGAAAAGTATTAATCAGAATTCAGAACTAAAAGCTGAGGTACTGAATAACTCTTATCAAAAAGAAGGCACAGAGAATGCACTAATTACTTTAGTATTGTAGTATTTCTATCTTTGATCAAATAAGATCCCCTTTGCTTAATTCATGAAGGCAGCTAATACTCCTCGATTAAAAGGCAATATTCCAAAACTAGCAATTCTGTTTTGATCGGAGAATAATCACCTAAGTACACAGTCCACCAAATTCAAACCGAAACAAAACCAAATTCAGACCAAAATAGAAAAAAACCATGAAAAAATCTTTAACCCCTAGAGAAAAATCCAAGCTTCTTCTATTTGCTAAATAATAGGGAAAACAGATAATTAAGAACAATCAACTAAATTTTCTGGGGAAACGGATCAATCACACTAAAAGTCCCAGCGACAGATCCAAAATCCCATGAATAAACAACAAATAAACCAAAAGATCTCACCTTTTCTCGTCCAGTCATGCTTGTACTCGAAGTTTCTTCGCTCCTCTCGAGTAACAACAGTTCTTCCCTAGAACAGGTCCAGGAGGCGCGCATGCGAGAACATCGCTTAGCTCGGTTTGGAGGGGAAAAAGAGGAAGACGCAGCGACGAGGCTACAAGAGAAGAAAGAGAAGAAAGGGCAGAGAGTTCTCTTGAGACCCCTGCAAAAGAATAAGGGGTTTCTATTTTCACGCGGCGTTTTACACATTCGCACGCTTTTGGCTGTTATCTTGGTAGCAAAAGGAGAAAATCGGACTGTCGCGTAGATAGTACAGCCAGGAGATGAAACCAACGAATGAATATCCAGTGAGCTAACACCGCTCTGGTGCTTGTATGTATACGAAGGTTTACCAAAAAATTGCTCCTGGATATTTTATCCCGTGAGAAATGTTTCGCATCGCCTGAAGAATTCGCCCACAGCATAGCGCACAACGTATTCGCCAGCTCCAGGAGATGTATCCGCATTCATAATTTTGATGGCAAAATATTGTTGTTGAGAGGCTGACACGTAAAATTCACAAAATATTGAAACTTTCTTAATCGAATTACAACCGTTCAGTTTAATACAACGGTCCAAATTAATCAATGACATCATTGTGTCATCAAAATAATGACATCAGATGCAGATCTCCATATCATCATTTATTTTGGGAGAGAGTTCCAATATTTAAAGGATAAACTAAAGAATAAGAAGTAAAAGAAAGAATTGAATTATGTAAAAGAATAGTTTATTTCTAGGGTTGTTAATGGATGAATTTCAACTCATACCAAGTCCAATCTGTTGATGAGTAGTTGAAGTTCATAATCAAATCAATTTTATAATTATCTATTAATATTCAGTCAGTTTTTAGTTCATCTTATAATTGCATAAGCTAACTATGCAGGTCTGATTATGGATATCACAGTGCACAGTCCACTTTAAATGGAAGCTCGTTCATCACTATATTGAACAAATTAGGTTTAGGTTCGTGTTTCTCTGTGCGAATAACTTAATTCTTTCTTTGTGGAAGAGAGATTTAGAACTTGACTAATCTATTGAGATGTTTGAACATATTTGCATTTAATCTCACATTGAGCTAGCAATTAGTCCATAATTTGTCCACAATTAGTCCAGTTTCGTTTTAGCAATTGGACTTGGACTGAACTTCAACCAAGACCACGAAATAGTACATTCCATAAATGTTCAATAGTGTTTCATCATATTGTCCATAAACCGTCATGTTCATTAGCAATCATATTTATTTCATTAGACCTAATTGAGTACATTGTTCTATTTTTATAATCAATATTGTTCAGCTCTTAATTACATCATTGTCACTAACTTACTTCCTAACAAACTATTAATTTCCTTACAAACTTCACTAATCACTTTTTCTCTTCTCCATTTGAACATGTGCTGGATTTATCCACTTCTTCAATTTCATGATTTCCTACAGACCCCCTCAAGTATAATGGGTCTTAAGACACAATAAGCTTGATCACCAGTTCCTTGAATCGAATAGAAGACAAACTTTTTGTGAATATGTCAGCAAACTGATCAGTTGAGCATAAGAATTGAACACTAAGTTTATTTGTTGCAATTTGCTCCCTAACAAAGTGAAAGTCTAGTTCAATATGCTTGGTTCTCACATGAAAAATATGATTTGCAGTCAGAAAAGTTTGCTCCTAGATTGTCACTCCAGAGAACATATGGAGAGTTCAGTCTAACGCCTAATTCTTTTAGTAAGGACTGTAGCCAAATTAATTCAAAGGTAGCTATTGACATGCTTTTTTATTTTGTTTTAGTGGAAGATTGTGGTACAATAGGCTACTTCTTTGATGATCATGAGATAATGTTTTGTCCCAAGAACACAACATACCCAGTTGTTTATCTTTTGTCATCAAGGCATCATGTCCACTCTGCATCAGTGTAGGAAGCGAGAGAGAGAGACTAATTTTTGTAGTTGGATATCATGATGAATGTTTTCCTTGAGGTATTTTAATATTATTTTCACAGCTTGTCAGTGAATGTCATTAGAAGAAGACATGAATTGAGACACTTTATTGACTGCAAAGCTTATCCCTGGCCTGGTGAGTGTAGCATATTCGAGAGAAACCACAATCATCATGTATTGATGAGGATCAGAGAGAGTAACACCAGAGAATTTGGATAGTTGTAGGTTCGATCAGATATGGACTTACAAGGTATGGCACCAGTCATGTTTGTTTTGACTAGCACTGAACTAAAGTATTGTGATGGAGTTAGATACAAAGAAGTATCAAAGAAAGAGACTTGAAGTCCCATAAAGTAGTTCAAAGTTCCCAGATCTTTGATTGAAAATTGGGTTTGCAAGGTGAGAATCAGATCAGTAATAGTTGTGAGCTTGTTACTCGTAATGACTATGTCATCTACATACACCTGCAAATAAATGACAATATCATTATTTCAGAAGACAAATAGAGAATTGTCAACTTGTGAACATGTAAATTCATGATCAATTATGAATGCCTTGAGTTTATAAAACCAAGCTCTTAGGACTGGCTTGAGTCCATGGAGTGCTTTTCGGAGAAGGCAAACTTTATTAGCTTGTAGTTGATCTACAAAATTAGGTGGTTGTTGCATAAAAATAGTTTCTTGCAAGTCTCCATGAAAGAATGCATTATTAACATCTAACTGGTGAATGTGTCAATTCTTAGACAATTTAATGGTCAGTACAAACTCTTATTTTGGTAGGTTTGATCACTGGACTAAATGTCTCAAAGTAATTCAAAACATCTTCTTAAGTAAAGCTCTTGGCAACTAATCTAGCATTTTAGCGTTCTATGGTATCATCTACATTTTTCTTCAACTTATACAACCATTTGCATCCTATGATGTTTGCATCAGGAAGTGGATCCATTGTTGTACTAAGCAACTTTCTTGATTTGACAATATGCAAAACAAATGCAATCTAACATGTATTTGTTGAGATAATGCATGTAGGTACACAACACATACAAGGCAAAGATAATACAATCAACCAGAGTTGAATTATCGCCGGAAGAGGTCTATGCGGACCTACGTTCATTAGAGGAAAATCTCAAGCAATCGAGCAATTAACAACTTACCTACAAACTCGTAGTATTTTTTACTCAACACTCCAACTTCGTCAACTCAGTTCAAATGAAGTCAAGTGGAGGCCTCTCTCAAAGGATGACTATTGAAGCATTCAAAGATGAATGCTTTCTCTTCAAGCTCATTCAAGAAAGCCTCAACTTTGAAAAGATAATGAATTGTGAGCGCCAAGATGAAAACAAGAAACTTATTTGCCTTGGATGTAATAAAGAAGGTTATTCTTTTACTTTATGCTTTACTTTATTTCCATCTATGAGAACTAACAATGTATGACAAGGAAACTGCTTCAAGGTAAAGGAGAACAGATTAAAGAAAAGAAGAAGACACTCAATGCTATTTGGGAAGTCGACTTTGACATAAGCGATGATGAAGGCATCGACTTAGGGAGAGAAAAAGAGGTCAATCTTGCATTGATGGAATTTGTGAATTCCTTGTCCTTGTCAACAAAAAATCGACAATGCAAAGGAAATCATCAAAGAGAAGAGGATTACCGATCCAATCTCAATTGACATGATTATGGAAGTCACATATGCAAAGGTCAATCAAGTCGACTCACTTCATGAGGATGGAGAACCCATGAAGGACACTCAACCATGCATAATAAGGGAAGCTTACTCTACTTTCATTTTAAATAAGCCAACCGTAGTTATCGAGGAAATCCATAGTGATGATGATGATGATCAGGATAACAAACCCTTAGTTATTGAGGACACGTGTCAAGATATTGGATTGAAAAATGAGTTACAAGAATGCAAAATGATTCTAAGTGAGAGAGATGTCATTATTGTAGATTTGAAGGAAATAAAAGAATTACAATCTAAATTGGGCACTATTGAAAAAGAAAATTCTACATGTATCTTGCATCAAGAAAAGTCTAGCAATATTGTATCCCAAGAAAAAGATAAGCCTAAGAGTAAGATACCCAAATGCGCTTCAAAGTCTAAGTTTGCTTATGTATTTTATCATTGAAAAGTGTAGATTATTCTAGTATGTACATTGAGCAAGGACCACATGATAAAACTGGTTTAGACTATAAAAATGAAAATGACACTTGTAATGTAGATTATTCTAGTATGTACATTTAGGGCAACATGTTGAGCCTTGAAGGTACAATACTAGACCAAACAACAAATATGCATTTATGTATAACAAGAAATATTTTAGTAAAACCAATTACGAGAAGCTTGGTGAAGTTTAAACTATTAAGAGTCAAAATGTAAATATTTCTAAGGTAAATGATAATCAACATAGGTATAAGAAACTTTACTATAGAGCGCCTAATGGATATTTTTATGAAATGAAAAATTATAATACATTACATTTCTATAGACCAAATAAATTCACCAAGCCTCCCACTCAAAAAAAGGTAGAAACAATAGGTCATTCTATAAAAATAAGTAGTTGGGGTTGAAAACCAAATTACATACAAACAAACAAGTGTCAATAAAATAAACACAAACAAAATTGTACATTTTGATCAAATGTGCAACATTTTATGCACATTTTGTGGGAACTTGGGGCATGCAACAAATAATTGTGCAATATGGAAAGACAAATATGTGCAATATATTAACACTTTGGATAGCTTGTCTAGCATTGCTAGTACAAGTGGAACTGAATAGACAATTTCATAATTAATTAAAATTTCTCTCCCAATTCAGTGTCAAATTGAGGGAGAGATAAACCAAAGTGTGTGTGTATGTTGAGTCTCTTTGTATAAACTCTTGTCTTGAATTGAGCACCAAAAGAATTCAAACCAAAGTCTTGTGTTTAAACACTTGAATTGAATCTCAAAAATTTAAAAACACAAAATTGGAGCATAACAAAATAATTTTTTTTTTTTCAAAAATCTCTTTAAAATGCGCAAAAATTAGTTTTTTTTGTGCATATCGATATGGGATCAATATATTGATTGGTATTTGAGAGGTGCAACCGTCATGTCAGAGAATTTAATGTTAGCGAAAATGGAGGAAACAATATAACGATAGGGAGAATTGTTGTATTGATAGGGTTCCAAGTGTCGGGATCTGAGAGAGATCAAATCTTCCTTCTAGCTTCCCAACCATTATCTAATTATATATTCTAGAAACCATTTGAGAGATAGTTTTGAATTGAGCGATTAGGTTCCAAGTGCCGAGATCTTGTGGAAAGATAGTGTCGGGATCATCCTCAGTTTTTATCCCATCTTGAATCTTTGTTTTATCCCTTTTGGATCCTTGTTTTGATCCCTTTTTGAATCATCACTCATAGTATCCCATTTGTTGTAAGGGAACTTGAATCCAACCTTGTAAAGACTTTGTGATAGTGATTTTGATCTCGTTGCGAGGTCGGGAGTCCCATGGAGGTGTCACATTTCTCTTACTCTCTCATAATTTCTCTATCTCTCTTTATTACATTCTTGCAATTTCTGGAGTTTCTTGTTTACAATTGTTTGAATTGTGCCTAATCTTAATAATCTTGAACTTATGCATTAACCATTAGTAGTAGCATTCTTATTTCCAACATTCACAAGCTGTCAGGTTTTGTTTTTGGTAAGTCCATCAAGTTCACTAGCCACGTCTTGTCTCCAGTGAGGTATCTTCACTGCTTAGGTGTAGCAGGTTGGTTCTGGTTCACTGGTTAATGAGTTGAGTGGGTACTTGGTAACATTATACAACTCATGATTAGAAAATCTTTTTTTATTTCAAGTTGTTTGTATGTGACCTAGTATTCATGTGATAATTGATAAAGATGGAAAGAGATAGAGAGATAGGTGCAACATGTACAAAAGCATTTGGTAGATAGGCATGTACAGGTGCAGGTTGTACAAGAGAGTTTAGTGTAGATGTATGTACATGTGCATGTTGTGTTGGAGAGTTTGGTGGAGATAAGGCAGTGTTGTTAGGAAGCACTTCCAGTATATGGGGAGAATTGTGTGCACAATTAGTAGGCTCGTCATTAGGGATAGTTCTGTAAAAAGGAAAGACAGTCTCATTGAATGTAACATGTCTAGAAATATAGATTCTCTAAGAGGGGAGATGAAGATACTTGTATCCCTTATGAATTGATGAATACCTCAAAAATACACATGACATAGATCTAGGTTCCAATTTGTGACTATTATAGGGTTTTAGTAAGGGAAAAAGCTCACAACTAATTGTATGCAAGATTTGATAAAGTGGTAAGTGAGTAAATAGATTCTTAAAAAGAAAGATCATGTTCATAGTTGGTGTGGGTAGTTTATTGACCACAAATAGTGTACTTTCATATATTGTATCCTAATAATTCAAAGAAATTGAAGCATGATACATGGAGGCAAGTATCAATTCAACAACATGCCTATGTTTTGTCTCAAGCAACCCATTTTGCTCTAGAGTACATGGGCAAGAGATGTGTGATAAAGCAAATTATTATATACTTAAACATGGATTAATTTTGTTTATTTTGACCAAGTTTTAGTATAACTTAAGTTAATTTAGTTTAAATCATTCAAGAGCTCAAATTACTATTCTAGATTTATCTTAATTGTAGAAAACAAGTATTTTGAAGCTTTTGGAACTTAATTTGATGATCTTGATCAATTCGGAATATTGCACAAGTCAAGAAATGATTCTTGCACTTCATCTATGGCCTTGGCCTTGTCTATTTTGGCTGAAGCAACCTCACAAGCCTTATTCATGACTTAGGCAAATTTCCACACCAACTCTAGCTCACAAGAACTAACCTTCGACTGAAGCAGAGCACCAGTTCGGTCGAAGTCCAGTACTCAAGACCAAGCTTCAACAACTTAGCCATTTCCCCATGCCTTGGAGCTCCAAAAGAGTCCTACGGCTAAAGCAGAGCACCAGTTTGGCTGAATCCCAGTTCAACAGATTAGAGAAGCCCTAGGAGTTAGATATATGTGTAATTTTGGAGTCATTTTAGCCGAAGCCCAGTATTGCAGCCCAAATCAAGACATAAAATTTGCTAAGTTATTTTTTGGGCTTTCATTACTCACCTTCGGCCGAAACCTAGGCTTGGTTCGACCATAACCAACATCGTCAGACAAAGATTTGGTTCTTTCAAAGTTACATTTTTAAGGATTTGTTCGGCTATATATATATATATAATTTTGGAGTCAGTTATAACATAATTTTGAAAGTCTAGAGCAGTTCTAAGTTCTTGAGTGAAAGGTTATCCAGCGGAAGACATATTTCTAGGATTTGGAGAAGAAGAATAAGATCAAGATTAATTCATTGAGAATGTTTTATCTCTTATTTTCTTTTATTTATCCTTGTTTTGTTGTTTTTGTTTCTTGATCATGTATGGCTAAGTTTTATGCAATTTTTTTAAGGACTGAGTACCTGAAACTCTATAATGTTTGTTTAGTAATTGATCCGTATCTATTTGCTTGAAATGTGAATTGTTCTTTATTTTTTTTATTGTTGTTTCTTGATTTATTAAAGAATCAGAGGTTTTAGTATATTGAACTAAGAAGTTGAATATTGAAACTAGACCTTAAAGAACGGTCTAATTGATTGACTAAGTACCAAATTGTAATGTTGATTCATTAGGAGCTTTATCTAATTGTCTAGATTAATTGTACAAAGTATCGACAGAGTGAAATATGATTATTTTAGTCAATTAGAACAATCATAAGAACTTAATGAATTCAGATTAGTATAATCATTTACCGTAGGGTGAAACCTTAGGAAAATATGTTTGTTGTTATCATCTATTTTCTAGATTTTGACATTGTTATTTATTTAGGTTTAGTTTAAATCAAAATCAACCAAACCAAATCTATCTTCTAATCAATTTTTTTTGTAACTTAAAATTTAATTGCAACAATCTGAAATAAAATCAGTTATCACTTGTAATTCGATCTCTAAGTGCTGAACATAGTTGTATTCTTGCAACTATAAAACCAGTGGAAAACTAGGGTTTTATTTCTTGTCTTATGTAAAATTTCCATAAATAAATTGGCTTTTGTCGGGGATAACTGTTATTTTATTTTCATATTGCAGTTAATTAGTTTAGTTACAATTTCTAACAACCTTTTGCTTTTTTTTTTGTGTTTTTTCTAGATATGAATTCTAGCTGAGGAAGAAGTAACCCACCAGTTACATCTTTGGTTGAATTTTTCTCACCAAGATAATCTAATTCGATAAATGCACGAAAGAAGGCAAAAGAACAAAAAAAAACCAACTCAACCGATTGCAGCAGGCAGATTAAGGATGAGTACGCAATTAAGTCCTAAGTAGAACTTGCCGCAGTTCGTGTTGAACGAGATGCCATGGCTCAAAACCAAAGTCATTGGCACAACCAAAGAGTCACACCAGTTTTTCTAAAGGGATGAGTAAATGAGGTTAGCATAAATCATGATCTTGTGCAGAAATTGCTGCATTGAACCAGAAAATTGATCAATTAAGGGTCAACTCGGTAACAAAGACGTCTCTAATCTCTTGTTCTATTTGTGGTGGATTTGATCCTTGCAATTAACTGTGATTTAGGTGTAGATAATGAGAGTTACACTTCAGCAAATTAATGCCTTAAATCAAGGTAATTTCATACCTAACAACAATCCTTACTGAAACACCTACAACATTGGTTGGAGAACTAACCCAAATTTCAGTTGGAGACGAAACAATGAGCCAATTCAAGATAATCAAATTAACCAATCAAACCAAAACTAAGCCAAAACTTCAATTCAGGTGATGGTAAACAAGGAAATGTCTCATATATGCACAATTATCAAAGTAATACTGCTCATCCCAAGAGCAAACTTGAGAAAATGTTAGAAGCATTCATGACAAGTAAAAACAAGATATATGATGAACTCGACAAAAAGATAGATTTGCTAGCAACACAAAACAATTGCTGGATAACCAAGTAGCCCAACAAGTTGTGCAATTAGCACGCCAACCAGGCACTTTGCCACCCAAATCTGATCCCAATCCCGAATTGACTATGACATTATGTCAAGTAAAAGTTATCTTAATTCAGAAAGTTGACGAGCAAATATCTGCATTTGAGGATGAAGCCTTAAAGGAAAAAGTGAGCAATGGCGTTGAAAAGGTAAGTTCAAAGGTACATGTATCTTCGCTCAGGTATTAACATTTTTCTCAAGGTTTAATTCAGTCAACCAATGATGAAATTGTTGGATAAAAATACAAAGGAATTGTATGTGAATCAACCATTTGATAATTTGGTCGGGTCGTTAACAAAGGATTGCAATGTAGTAATTGTCAAAGAAATGCCTCCTAAGTTAAGAGACCCCAGTATGATCACAATTTCATGCACAATAGGATCTGTTGGCATTAAAAGTGCATGGCTGACCAAGGATCTGGTGTTAACTTAAAGCCTAAGTCTATCTATGATAGGATAGGAATTAAAATCATTCAGCCAACTCATTTTTCATTAGAATTAGCTGATGGTTCAACCAAACAACCGTTAGGAATTGTCATTCACTTGCCAATTAAGATTGGTAAATTCATGACCCCCTATGATTTAACATTGTTGAGATGGAGGTAGACCATGAGGTAATCCTAATTTTAGGCATGCCTTTCTTGGATAATGTCAGTGCAATTATAGATGTCAGAAGTATGGTACTTACATTGAACATAAGTGAAGAATAGATTAAATTCAATACTAAGGACAAAGTTTTAGAGTTCTTTAATGAAAATTCTTATTCAAGAATAATTCTTACTTTGAATAAGGTGGATGCTCTTACTACACATATTATAGCGACATTATAGCTATAAATCTGTCGTGAGAAGAAGCAACTTGGGACAAATTTGAACCTTCATTATTTTTGTTGTGTTTCTCCTAATTATACCAACTTGGACCTTGATTGTGATTCAGATGAAATAGAGGAGTCAAATGATGATGAAAAAGACAACTAGTTCAATGTTTTAGAAATAGAAGACAAGGAAGATTTAAGGAACGATGCAAATCTGTTTGATGTTGAAGGACTGATAGCCAAGAAAATTGGTGGAGGCTTGTTAGCAATGAATAAGAGCTTGGGTGGACTTGAAGGTCCTCCACACTATTGGAGGTTGATTAATTATGGGAGACCAGAAATGAGAACTAACATATGATTCTTTATCCACCACTACTTGATCTAGAATTCAAGAAGGTCATATGTGTACTTGTGTTGTTGATTGATTGAGGTTCTATTGCATGAATTACTTAATGATTTTTTTTGAAATTACGTTGACCTTCTGGAACATGAGTAGTGATTCCTTCAACTTCAAATCTCAACCATATCATAAATCACCCCCAATTTTCTAAATCTTCTTTTTCAACAATTCTGAACACAAGATACAGAAGCTGATTCTCAACATTGTATCCAACAACAATAAAAAAACCTTTCCATAAATGTATGCATCTGTGATGATAATTGATCATAAATGGGAGAATGCTGGAATGCACAGAGAAAAAGCCCAAACAGCACGCTTGAACATATGTTCATCGAGTCGTGGTAGTGGAACTGGTACAATTTGAGCTATGCTTCTTGGGTTTGATGAAATTATGGCATTCAAAAGTCAAGGCAACAATGCGTTGGATTCTAACCAACTGCCATATACATAAGCAACAACAATTTCTTTCATGCACCATAATTTGTTATATTTTGGATTTACTCATAGAAAAACATTTATGATTAATGTCCAAACATATCTAATGGTCATTGTTTGGTCATTCTCCATGTCTTCGTGAATAATATCCATGATCATCATAGCGGTTAGCTGGACATCATTAGCTTCAAAAAAACCGCCCTACCTATGTGTTGGTATAGGCATTTTATTATAGCCCACACATTACCGATTGCTTGACATACAACCGTCATTCACAATTTGAGTTCTTACACATTCCCTATATTTTGTAGTGCTACTGTCTACCACCTTATACTCTCTTATCTTTTCGATATGCCACCTGGAAAGAGAAAATTGAAGGTGTTTCTTTGATCTGAAGGTCTGATTATCTACTATTGGACCATCAGCAGATAAACGAGGCTCATATAAATTGTAGTCAGGAGGAGCAAAACCTGAGGTGTTGTGCATGCTTCTGATCGGATGGATTTCTCCCAAACCAATAAATGGATTGTAATGCTCCCTATGCCTGACCGCAACATCTACAATCTCATCAAGATCATTATCATCCTCAAGTTCTCCATCTATTTCTTCTGAATCAAAACTCTTACTATCATCCCGTTAATCCCCATCCTCCTCCGCTTCATTATCATCACCAACATTATCATCATCCTCATCGTAATCTTCATTATCATTATTATTAATTACCGAGTAAGTGGAAATTGGAACATAGTTTGATTGTTCTGTTTTAGGATAACCAGTGGTATCCGAGACATATTCAGGAATGAACTGAGATGCATTGTTGCCACCAGGTTGGCTTCCCGTTAAAATGTGATTTTTGTGAATTGGGATCATTTTTACAGACAATTGAACAAATCCCATTTTAGGCACACACATTTCGCATGCTACATTCAAAGAACTTTTGTCATAGACGCTTATCAAATTATTAAAATAACATGTATGTCCAATATTCACTCGACACTGAATTTCAATCCAGTATTGAGATTCTTCGTACTTTAAACACTGAAAGAATGCACTATTAATGTCTTCGAAAGTAGTATCTTAGTTACCTCCGAGTGTGAACATCGCGGGTAATGTGTAATTTGTATCATTTGTGGAGAGTATATTGCTTTGCCGCTATAAAAAACAACAATCCCTAATGTTGCCATTATCTACAAATAAATAAAATATCTCAAAAATTACTCAAAAATAATAATTTTAAATTTATTTATAATAATTCGAATAATACATACCTTAGATTGCAACCAATCTACAAATTTTGCACAGAAAAAATGTTTCAATGACAATGGAGATGTAGAATAAGAAAAGAGGAAAGTGTTGTACAAAATAAATCTTGCACCTGAAATAAAAAAAATGACCGACAGGGATGAGGAATAACAGAGATGAAGAATAAGCAAGAGAGAAATGAGCCGAGCTGATATAAAAAATGATTTCTCTAGGCTCGCAGGTCCCACCTGCATGTATAACTTCTAGGGTCACAACCTTTGCCTGCTTGCCTAAAAAAGCCTCAATTGTTGGTGCATTTAATGACGAGGTTGGTGGGAAATTTAATGCATCTTATACAGGCAGGTCCCACCTGCGTGTATAGGATCTATACACGTGAACCCATATGCGTGTATAAGTTTTTAATTTTCTTTTTGAAACGTCGGAATGGAAATTAATCCATATACACACAAGTGTCATTTGTGAGAGAAGTATATTTTAAATTTCATCTGACATTTTCTCATATATTTAATTTTATATATTAGTATTATTATTTAAAAAATTCGGGTAGGAACACTCTATACTCTTTTCTAATTATTTTTATATAAGAGGTTTTGTTACTTTTCATATTTATTATTTTTCGGATGTTTTCGACAAAATTTAAATACGTGTTTCCGTAAGAAAAGAGGTTCAACGTCATCTGTGTTAGATCTAGTTTTATTTAATATTTATTATTATTAATACGTAAGTTTAAAACTAGTATGTTTGTCTTTTTTGTCAATGTTGGTTATCTCTCTTTAGTGTGCAATAATTTCAACATTAATTCACAAATTAAGAAAAATAACATTAGAGTGAAATTTTCAAGCTTTAAGAAAATTAACACTGATTATCTTAGGAAAAACTTGCACAACAACAAAAAGATGAGAGATTAAAAAGTTCCAGAATCCCAATTTAAATTGCATTGTGCAATATTTAATCCATTTTAATTTCATGTTCTTAAATTCTTAATCAACATGCTTTCTAAAGATAATGAAGGTCAAAAATTAAAGAGTAGCACTTTGGAAAAAAAAATGGCTTGGCCATGATGTTCAATTTCCTAAGAGAAGGGTGCTTTTGGATGGTTTAGAGAGACAATATATAACTCGAAATTCAGATGGATTCGTATTTCTCCGAAGAATTAGCTTTTCATAATATGGAATGAGCAACGTTTTGCTGTAAATAGTAAAAAATGTTGTAACAATTACTGTGCATATAATGAATTTGACTGAGGAACAACATTTTTTTTTACTGATCCTTCCGGACCGAGGTATCCCACCACCGAATGCAAATTCAATTTAGATTAGGTGACACGCAACACACATTCTGAATAGTACTTCAACATGCTTCAAAATTCGTATCTTGATTGCGTTGTATTTTATCTAGGGAGCTGATACATAGATACTATATTTGATATCAACTATTGATACCGATTTTATTATTATGCATCTTTAGTTGAGTTATCATGCACATTAGTTGAGTTATTATACAAAGAGATTAATTAAAGATTGATAACAGAAATTAGTTAGGCCTCTAGTTACAGGGGCGGATTCAGAATTTCCGTCAGGGAGGGGCAAGATCTATCATTTTTTTCAGAGAGGAGCAAAATTATGCACATTTTTAAATATACATGATTATTTTGCAAAAAAAAATTTAACAAATCTTACAAATACACAAACTTATTTTGCAAAAAAAGTTTCAGGATAGAGCTCCTCCCTGACCTCATGTAGCTCCATCCCTGTCTAGTTAGTTAGCCATCTCTCTTGTACTCTATAAATAAATAATTCCTTGTAACATCAGAAATCAAGATGATCAATAAAAAATTACTGTTACAAATCAAATTCTTCTGTCTAATTCTCTATTTACCAGGTGCAGTGTACCGACGACGTGGGTTTTGGGGTCCAGTTTAAAGGCACACGACAACAAGTACCAACTTGACTCCTGTTCATTGTATCGAATTTGATCGATTTAAATTTTATCCAAAGCATTTCTAACACGGTTCATGCC
Organism: Eleocharis quinqueflora; assembly: GCA_964058865.1. Taxonomy (NCBI): domain Eukaryota; kingdom Viridiplantae; phylum Streptophyta; class Magnoliopsida; order Poales; family Cyperaceae; genus Eleocharis; species Eleocharis quinqueflora. The sequence continues at coordinate 164,563 of CAXKVX010000108.1, read as the reverse complement.
ACTAGATGTCTAGAAGGACCAATAATAATTCACCAAATTTGCACCATTGTATTTGGGAATGAGATCTTCCGACGCACAGCAATTGCTGTGCATGCTGCGTTGAAAATTTTAATTTTTAATTTGCATTAAAATTCGTGTAAATTAAACTTTATAATACAATACAGAAAATCTGAACAATCCGTAACTTACAATACAAAAAATCTGAATCACCCGTAACAGATGCGCGACAGAAGAAGAACAGCTTGTATTTGTATCTCTCAATCACATCACATCCCGTTCTGCCAATCTTTTGTCGTTTTGGTTGTCTCAATTGTCTGCTTTTTTTTTTCTTCAGAAACATAGACAGCAGTGTCATTCAATTTTAAGTATCTATTAATATTTTTTTTAGATTTGAAACGTAAGATATTTTACAAGAAAATATTGCCTTTACTATTAGAATAATAATTAATTTTCACTACTTACTCATTTTTTTGTGGTCACTATTTACTATTTCTTTGAATCTGAATAGTCAAAATAAATGTATTAAAACAATTCATAAATGTTATTTTTTTAACCGCTAGTTATTATACAAAAATATTTAAAAATATAACGTATACTTATCTCAGTAAACTTAAGTTCATACCTAGTACTAGATTCATTCACATCATACAATGAAATTCAAGTTCACCTGTTTTAATCCTCAAAAGAGAGCGTACAAAGCAATGTTTTAAAATTGTCCGTCAACACTTATTAATCGTCCGATTAGTCGTAGTCGGTGAATAGATCTTCACGTATGGTGTATATCTGTGTTTATGATATGTCACAAAATATGATTATCGTATGTCAAAATCAGTTAATATTGATATACCAAATTATTATATATTTAACATAGGTTAAATGTGTTAATTTGACCCAAGTTTTAGTTTAATAGGTTAATTTAGGTTAAAATTGTGCAAGAGTTCAAATTACTGCTCTAAATTTATTTTAATTTAGAAAACAAGTATTTTGGAGTCTTTAGATCAAATCAGAATATTGAACAAGGCGGGACATGACTTTTGTACTTCACCTACGGTCGAAAGCCTTTTCATGTTCGGCCAAAATAGTGTATTGACAAAATCCGACCAGATCCAATCTAGCCCTTAAAATCCAAGGCCACTATAATGATCGGACTGACTCGAGGGCAAACTCATGCGAACTCGTCCAAAAAATGGGAGTCTAAGACGGATAGCGGCCATGATTGTTGAAAAAAACCCACGTTAAATCCGACCGACCCGTCTAACCTGCAAATAACTCATGCAAAACCCATGCAAACACATCCAAACTCGCGCAAACATTCCAAACTCATCCAAACCCATGCAAAATCCGACCAAACTCGAGAATAACCCGAGAACAATCCGAGTATAACCGCACAAAAACCTTTAAATTAAAAAAAATCAAATAAAATACAAAATAACAAATTTCAAATAAAATTCGACCAAACTGACCAACCTGATCCGAATCGGACCCCTTCTAATCCGACATAAATCCGCCGGTACGCCAACCCATGATACTTAGATGGGTTACAACCGGCCTAAAAAAGTTTGACCTGTCCAAACTCCCCATCTAATCCGTTGGACCGGCCAACCTGTTGACCGGAGCAGGTTTGGACCGACCTGATCGGAACCAGACATATTTCAATACACTAGACCGAAGTCACTTCACAAGCTCCATCAATGCCTTAGAACCATTCCCTACTCAATATATTGACATACGACACAAGGAAGAGATCAAGTTCGTCTGAAGTCCAATTCAGTAAGGCTTCAACACTTAGCCAATTTCTCCATATCAAGATCAAGAACAAGAACAAGCCAACGAATACTTAGACAATTCTTCTTAGTATCTAGATGAAGTACTACAGTTTTGACCTACGACAGTAGCCATTAAAAATATTCGGTTGAAGCATGATACTTGAAGACAATTCAATAATCCAAATTTTGCTAAGTTATTTTTTAGTGCCTCTTTACTCAACTTTGATTGAAGCCCAACTCTATTTCCACCTTAGTCAACACCGCTAAAGCAGAATTTTGTTATTTTTAAGTCTAGATTTTCCTATAGATATATGCATTTCTGGAGTAAGTTACAATAAATTTTATAGTCTAGAGAGCAGTTCTAAGAGCAAAATTAGGAGTTTCAAGCAGACAAGTTTTTCAATAATTTGAAGTAGGAAGAAGGATCAGATTCTTTAATTCCATTAACATGGTTTACCTTTTCTTTTCTTTTTTGAGTATTTATTTTTATTTAGTTTCTACTTCTTAGTCATGTGTAGCCAAGTTATTAGGTTTTTTTAGGGATTTAATACTTGAGATTCTCTATAACGTTTATTTGATATTGATCTTTTTTTAACTTGTTTAAATTATGAGTTGTTCTTTATCTTTATTGCTGTATCGTAGCTGATTTATATAATTTAAGGTTCCATTATTTTGACTAAAAGGTTAAATATTAGATCTAGACCATAAATAACAATTTAATTAAGGTTTTAACGTGATTACTTAGATTAATTTTGCAAGGTACCGCATGGTGAAAGATAATTATCGAAATTAATTAGGATAGTTATAAAAACTTAATAAGTTCAGATTGACATCAAGTATCAAACGGTGAAAATTGATTAGTTTGAATAATGTATAAATATAGAGATATTCCTTAGCATCGATTATGCACCAGAACTGTGTCTTAATAATTATAAAGAAAACCTCCTCTATTTGCTAAATAAACAGAACAAGAGTGGATAGAAAACTCTGGAAAAATCTGATTATTCTCATCTGTTTTCTAGATTTGCTTTAGTATTTTCGTTTTAGTTAAATTACAACAACCATATCCAAATCAATCTTTTAATTAATATTTTTTAAAATTAGATTTAATTACAATATTTGATAATTAGCATGAGTTATCTCCGTTGTTATACCCTTTTTGCTATACGACAGTTGTATTCTGACTAAATCGAATCTGAATCGTTCGCTGATTACAATACATAAAACCTTACGAGTTCTTTGCTGCTGCGCAGTAGAGGATAGACTTCCGCCAAACACCCTTAAACCCATATTCTCTAGATGTATATATTAATTTCTCCATTTTGATTCCCAACACAATACAAACTCGTTTATGGGAAAAAAATTTAGTCGGACTGAATTATTTTGTTAATTTGTTTCCCACTTGCGAGAGCAACAACGCTTATCTTGTTTCTCTTTTTTTGTCATTCTATATATTCATGGCGCGATATGTGGTACGTACTGTTTATTTTCATAGTGGAATAAATTGTATTTTTACTGTTCATTCTACAGTAAAATTATTATAGATTATATTTTTTGCAAAAAAATTTCTGCTGCTTTTTTATTTTTTATTTAAATGATTTATTATAATTTTATTATTGCAATACGAAAGTTTAAAATTAAACTTTTTCGCACGGAATGCGAGTCGTACGGTAGTTAATCATCAGTGTCAGAGAAAAATTCTTTTTCTAGAGAATATTTTCAAGCAGAAAACTATCAAAGTATCACAGAAGAGACGAAACCTCTCAAGTATAATATTATTATACAATAAACCTTACTTGTGAAATTGTAGGGGCTTCTACTACTTGCCTATTATTTTTTTTTTGAGAAGAAATATGAGGGCTCGTGCTCTCAAATTTGTATTGATTGAGGTATATTTACAAGTATTGTATGAAAGGAAACTGAAAAAAAAAATACAATTTTATCGGTCGATATGCTGTGAGTAGTACATGTGAGTACATTCATGTGACGAAGAAAATAAAAAATAACACTTCCGCCTGCACAATGAGTTTACTATTTATTGCGAAGACTTCTTTAGTCGGTGGCTTTGTTATGTATTGCCTTGTTATGTTGGGAACTATAGTCTTCGTTCAAGCAGAATTTCTCTGATGATTTGCACAATTGACTGCTCCTCATTCCTGAATATCCTTCTGCATCTCTCTCTCCATATCACGAAATTTGTGACTATTTCTGTTTTTGCCCAGTCTATTTTTGGGTGCTCTATTAGTAGAGTGTGATGGTGTCTTCCTTTGTATATGCTCATTAGGTTGTTGTTGTCGTCCTTTAGGATCTGTATTAATTGTAGCATTGTGCTTTCCGTGTATGGACATGTTGTAAAGAGGTGAACCTGCGATTCGCTATCTGATTTGCACGTGACATAAATTTGGCAAGCACCATCCTCGTCTGATTAGATTATCCAATGTAGTCAATCTGTTGAGCAGCATCAACTATGTGAAAACCCGTACCCAATTCGGGGCCTTGATTTTCCAAATTGATGAAGTTTTAACTTTTTATTGATAGAACTTGATTAACTCAAGGTCTTATAGAGAACTTCTAATCTGAAAATTAAAGTACTTCGGTTCATAACTTTTGATCTTCCGGAGAGACACAACCACCGTTGATTATTGGAAGCTTTTAGTCTCCAAATAATCTCTCTCAAGTTCGATGAAGAGAGCGAGAGAGACGACAATGACAATATTTTCTACACAATCAAATATTCGAATTACAAATTCTGAACCAAATTTGCCTTAGTACTTTATTACATTTTTCTCTGGATAATCACCTAACACAGTATTGTGTATTGCTTTGTTTCTTCTTCTTCTTCATCTTCTTCTTGGAGAGAGACCAAAAAGAGAGCTTTTTATAAAATGGAGAGAGATACTTTTATATCCATATACACGCTGGATTGAATCAAATTTTAATTCAATATATTAATATATAGATGCATTTGTAAAGGCGCCTGTATAAACCCAAGTGGTGCGACCAAAAAAACTGTACATCAAGGTACAATGGATATAAAATGTCTAGCGCCTCTGTACATCAATGGAAAGAATTTAATAATCAATTAATTTAATTAGTTAATTAATTATTTCTTTAATGGATCCATTTTCTAATTGGGTCTTTAATGGATCTAAAATCAGAACTTGCCTATATCGAATATTCTCTTATTTGCAGAATATTGTCGTATTAAATTGTGTTCCCCGGGGACCAATAGCATAATTGTATTATTCGGATAACTTTATATAATTAGATCATCACTAAATCATAAAGTTATTAATACACATTCTACATATTAAAGGCCCCACTTCTTATGACACATATTGGACCTGTAAATAATACTTAATTTGATCACTTCGTAACGGATCTAATTTTATAATTGACGGTCCATTGTTCAATATATATTTATACACATATGAGTCCATATATTATTGGAATTAATTAAATTAATTCCAACAATTCCTCCTACTACATTTTTATTTAACTTTTTACATTTTGTTTCTAGTGCATATTACAATTTGGTAGATTTGTCATGTGTATTGATAAAAATTGTTATTTCAATTAAATTTTGTCAATAATAATTCATAAAGATTTATATTGCCAACAATATTTGGAGCAAATATATCATCTTCTAAAAATCAAAATATAGACTTCTCATAATTATTATAATTTCAACGCTCAGATTTAATAATATAAAAATCCCCCTAAATCATATCATCGGTGGTCGAACGTTGGTCTTTAATTCGATGGTCCATATTTAAAGTAAACGAAAAAATATTATCCCCTCAAATTTATTATATTTGTTATATGAGCTGTATTAATTCGGACCCTGATTGATCTCTATAACATATTATATTACTAACAATAAGTAGTTATAACATTTCAGAAAGAAATAAATATTTGTATTCTTTTCAAGTTCACTGTAAATAGTTCTAAAATTATTTCAATAATGCAATAATTAGATATTTGATGGTATGTTTTAAATAATAATTAAACTGGTGAAATTTATAATATTGTTTTGAAACTAGTTAAGTGCTTCTTTCGGCACAGAAAATGATTAAGTTCAAATTATCATCATTCTCGCTATTGCTAATGGGAAAATGTGGTGGCCGAACAAGGATCGCATCGTCTGCTGTACTTTAATCTAGACCATTCAATTAAAAATCAACGCTCGATCATCACTGGTTTAATTCTGAAATTTTTTTACTTTATATTAAATCAAGACCGTCAGTTTTTATTCGATGTTCAGATCAAAATTTCTGTTAAAAATTGCAGTAGAGAATTAGGTTTCGGCCGAACAGGCCGGCCCGAAGTGATTTCTCTAAACACTTTCCCTTTGTTTGTAGGGCATAATCAGAACATCAAATTAGAAGAGGTCGATTTGCAAGTATAGTAGAATTTTAATGTTATATAGATGGTAAAATTTAATTTTGATCAAATTATACAATTTTTTATATATTTTTTCAATTTTAATCAAAATTTTAATTAAAATCTTACCGTTTAATTAAATTTAATTAGAAAATTAAACAAAAAATTCAAATTCATATGCGGATCCATACCCAATCCATATCCAATTGTATAGTTGTTTTTTAAGCACGTTCCATTTTTTCGGGTAAATTCTGGTTGGATAATCGGATTTTGGATATCCTGACATTTAACAGCCCTATCAGAAAGTATTATGTGATTAATGTTTTGCTCTTACTAACAAATTAAATTTGTAGGCACTAGACACATAATCTAAACCGCTAAAACAATAATCTATTAGAACATTATCCGTATAAGAGAGCTGATACGCAGATATCATATTTGATACCAACTATTGATATCGATTTTATTATGCACATTTAGTTGAGTTATTCTATACATTACTTGAGTTATTATGCATGTTATTTCTTGTACAGAAATAATTATACATGTCATTAATTTTATTATGTATCTTTAGTGGAGTTATCATACACATTATTTGAGTTATTATGCACGTTATTTTTTGTATTGAAATAGTTATACATGTTAATTTTTTTTGTACTGAAATAGTTATGGTATAACATGCATAATAACTCAAATAATGTGCAGAATAACTAATTAAAAGTGCATAATAAAATCGTTATCACTAATTGATATTAAATATGATATCTACGAAACATTATCCATATAAAATCACAAGAATTTTACATATCTATATTTATTTGTTAGCTCTTCGTTATCCCCGTTATTCAACGAAGATCGAAACAACTATTGTAGTTTCATCTAGGTAGAGCCAGAGAAGAACAAATAGCACTCTCTAGATAGTTTCAAAAATATTGCATGAACCATGCAGTAAATTTTCTCAGGATCGGCATCCCAAACTCTTAAACAAGAAAATATTTAATAATCATCAAAATTCGATGTATTATGTTCAATAATTTATTTATATAATAATCTTGTGAGATACGTTAACTATTAATTTTACGAGGTTTTAAGGTACTTATTTAGAATTTTTCAAGATGACTTCAAAATAATGATGAAATAATTAATGTTTATACATAAAAATAGGCTACTTTCAAAATTCAAAATAAAATACTTAATAATATTTTAAAAAAATTGCATATCACAACATTTTGATAAAAATAAACTATTAAGTCCAAAAAATTGAAATTTGAAGATGATTAAATATATGTTGCTTATTGAGAAAATGATGAAAAAGAACAGTTGCATTCGTTCTATTATGATTCTAAAAATATACAGTTACAATGTTTTATAGTTGTGTTTTTCCTTCTAGTTGTTATAAAGTGTTTTTTTATATGAAAAGATGGGGGTCAAGCCTCCAAATTTTATTAGCATTGATCACAGGCAGTGATCTTGTAGTACAGTGGTTATTTACAATGTAAAAGAAATATTAAAACTTCAAAAGTCAGAAAGAAAAACTGAAAAATGCAAGAGAATGCGTCTCATGGTGTCTGCAGCCGATGCTCTGAATCCTATCTATGTATTAGCATTATTGTTGTACCAGTATCCAGTTTCCTGTAGGATTTCCCTACTCGTTTGAGTGATATCCTGCCTTGTCTCTGCAAATTCTCCTGCACCGCTTTCTCCATATTACAAAACAGGTTGTGAGCTCTAATCTTCTATCTGCTATGTTCTCCTGATGTGATGTCATCAAATGGTGCAAGTTTTGAGTGGTATATCTATGGCTAATCGTTCTGCTTTGTGCGAGGATGTCTTTAATATACTTCCTGAGACCCACTACATAGCTGCATTGATGAAATAAGTGCAATGCACTTTCTTGCTCTTGCCTACACATGCAGCAAATGCTGACTAGTTGCCATCCCCTTTTGTTCAAATTGTCTAGCGTTGCAAGCTTATTCTTTAACATGAGCCATCCAAATATTATCACCCTGTGTGGGGCTCCAAGCTTCCATATTCTCCTTATCTCATCTTTAGGCGATGGTGTTTCTGTCAGGAATGCATATAGTGATTTGGCAGAGAAATGACCTGGTTTTCGCACCCACCTGATTGCATCTGCACCCTGCTGTGCTTGTGTCTGTTGTATCAGTTGCAGAAGCATGTTCTTTTGCTGATGTATCAGAGGCTCCATTGGCAATGTCTTTGTTTGGAGCAGTGCTTGTTCTATGTATTGCTGTATTGATTATGTTTTGTGTCGTGTGGCTGCATACATATTTGGGTATGTATATTTGAGCGGTTGGTGCTCCCATATATCGTGCCAGAGTTGAACGGTTGATCCTATGCCTATTTCAAATTTAGTAGAGCATTCCATGATTGGCACAAGTTCTGCTAGTTGCTTCCAAAATGGTGATGCGTTTGGATCATCCCACGGCCTTTGACATGGCCTATGCATTGGGGCTATTTCTTTCCACCATGCCCCCTGGTCTTGGTGCCAGTGCCAACACCATTTTAGCAATAACGATATGTTTGTCATTTCAAGATCCCTGATACCAAGCCCTCTCGTGGCCTTTGGCTTGGTTGCTAGCTTCCAACTCACCATGTTTAAACCCGTTTTGGTGCTTGCATCCTTTTTTGTGTCCATGCCATAGAAAAACTCTGCAGATTTGATCTAATTTTTTCAGTGCCCATTTTGGTATCTTAAACACAGCCATGGAGTATTGTGGGAGTGCTGAGAGTACCGAATTTACCAAAATGACCCTGCCTCCTATCGATAGCAGCTAGCTTTCCATCCCGCCAGTTTGTGCTGTGTTTTTTGTATTAGGAATTGAAAATTAGATCTTGTGAGTTTTTTGTCTGAGAGTGGAAGACCAAGGTACTTCATCGGAAAGCATGTAGCCTTGCAAGCCAGCATTGCAGCTAGTTGATTGTTATAAAGTGTCTTGATTGTTATACACAAACTTCAGCCTTTTTTCTATTTTTTTTATTTTAGAATTTTGTCCATCATTTCACTTCTATTCTCAACATTTTTCTTCGAGTTAGGATTGTAAATGTCAAACAATACTAGCTTGCTTATTATCTTCTCGAAAGGTGAAGGATCGAGGCCTTTGGTAAACACATCGGCTAATCACTTTTAACATATGTTGTTTCAATCTACTTGGATTGCACATTTTCTCTCAAGAAGTGACAATCAACTTCTATGTGTTTTGTCCATTCATGAAAAAAAAGGTTGGAGGCTATATGACTTGTGGCTTTATTATCACAAAACATTTTCATGGGCCCTTGATTAAGTATGTGAATATCTTTCAAGAGTTGTTTTATCCATATGAGTTCACATGTAGTGGATGTCATTGCTCAATATTCTGCATCGACGCTCGATCGAGCAATCACCTTTTGCTTCTTGTTTTTCCATGTGACTAAATTTTCTCCTACTAACGTAAAAAAACCGGAAGTGGACTTTCGATCGCAACTTTCGACCCAATTTGCATCAGGATAGTCACATATCATTAGAGTTATTATATTTCGTGAGTATCCTCTGACTAGGAATACCCTTTAAATATCTTAAAATTCCATAAATTGCATCTAAGTGTGTGGTTCTTGATGCACATAAATTGACTTACTTGATTTACCACAAATGATATATTGGGTCTAGTAACTGTTAGGTAAATAATTTTCCTACCAACATTTGGAGAAAGTTTATGTCATCCAAGGATTTTCCATCCTAATTATTGTCTATGGGAGTGGATATAGACTTACATCCTATTTATCGATTTCCTTAAGCAAGTCTAAGATGTATTTTCATTGTGAGATAAATAAGTCATTATTCGAATATGCTACCTTTATTCCTAGAAAATATTTTAGTTACCTCAAAATCTTTTATTTCAAATTTATCTCTCAATTGTGCTTTGGTTTTTCTAATTTCTTCAAGATTGTTTTCTGTTATAATTATGTCAACAACATACACAAGTACAATCGCGGTGTTACCATTTTCATGCTTGCTAAACAACGAGTGATCGACACTACTTACATGAAAATTACAAAGTAAAATAAAAGATGAAAGTTTGCCATACCATGCACAAGGTGATTATTTTAGGCCATAAATCTTCTTATTTAATTTGCAAACTAGGTTGGAGTTATTCTCATGCTTGTGACCCGCTGGCAACATCGAATATACTTCTTCCTCAAGAATGCCTTGAAGGAAAGCATTCTTCACATTCATTTGGAAAAAGTTCAATCCATTATTGACGATAAATGAGAGTAGAATTCTTACCGTGTACATCTTGACCACATGTGCCAAGATTTCATGGTAGTCTATACTGATGTTATATGTTGCACCTGAGTCTAACCACCAAGATATCTTGATATAGTACTTAAATTAACTTTAGAACAAACTAAGTCATGGCACATACCTTTCTTTTTCAGCCACGAGGGTAGTTGGTATAATGTATCTTGATGTGTCCCGGTTTCTTGCAAAAATGACAAATAACCGTATCTTCCGATTTCTCGAGAGTATTGTCTGTCTTTTGCTTCTTGTTTTCTGCAGCTTCTTTTTAACAGATTCTTTTCCTTTCTTATTCTTGTGCCTTTTCTTCTTACCCTTAGAATCAGGTGTTACAACATGAGCCTCTTCTCCCTTAGCCATCTTTTGTATCTCCTCCTCCTGTACCAGCTGAGGTTCAAGCGCAGTCACTGTCCTTTTTTTCTTCAGACAGTTGTAAGTCATACTGAATTGACTAAAGGAGGGAGGAAGAGACATAAAGATGTATTCAATGAGAAGATCATCAAAGAAATTGAACTAAAGAAATTGAACTCGTGCGACGGAAGTGCACGTTTAAGCTTGATCATTTCGTGATGACTCCCTGATTCCAGTTTTCTCCTTATACTTTAGAGTGTGAAGTTTGGTCATGAGTGTACGAATTTGTGTCCTTTTACTCACAACAAACTTCTCCTCTAGAGCATCTAGGTACTTTTTAATGCTAAAACCTTGATCAGGTATACAACCTTGGAGCGTTTCATGGGATGTCAACTTCAAGATCATTAAGCACATTCTGTCGTTATGGTCCCAATCCTCAATGTCAGGCTTTTCAAGAGCGATGGGCTCTTTATCAGCTGGCACTGGGCGATTATAACGTAGCGCACAATCATGCTTCATCATACGCAGAAACAACCTCAGCTTAGACTCCCACAACTTGAAATTTGTCCCATTTAGAGACGAAAGCTGATTCATCATTGCCAAATTGTTTGAAAATTTTTAAAAAACAAGAGAATTATCAACTTATGCATCACGTTACTTAATCACAATTTAAAGTCTATTTGATGTCTTTGACAAAGAACTCTAAAAATGTCTCTATTAATTTCATTTTTAACCAATAATACTATCCAGCATGAGGCTCCGGAGGGAGCGGTCAATACTCATAGGTATTATTGTGTTATGCACAAGTATAAAATGAGCCATTTGTCGCACTGCCAGATGTCAGATTGACATACCTATGTACTAATGACCAAGCCAATCAAGTGAGGGAGATGAGTCACAAGCGGACTACTTAAGTACCAAGCCTCAAATGCTTTTGTAGACATCATTAACACATAATTTTCATTACTTTTCTTTATGCACATTACTTTATGTATATCAACAATTACTTAATTTATTAATTCTCCGAAGAGAGAGATTAACAATATGTTGTTAACACACGTCCTTTTAACCTTTCATGGGTCATCTTTCTCATAACTTTAGCAATAGTGTTTGAGAGCGAACAATATCGTTTAACAAGATGAGGCATACATTCCTAATTGCCTTTAAATAGATTAAGATTGTGTAAAAGTCTACATTAGAACGTACCCTAAAAAATACTACTCGTCCTAAATATATATATATATATATATATATATATATATATATATTTATTTATTTATTTATTTATATCAACTAATAGGAGCTCTAATTAGAATTAACCAATTTTCTATTTTCAATAAAAAAATATTTTTTTATAAAATATAGACTTTAAACATATTTAGTATTTACTAAAATCTTTAGAAATTACTAAATATTATTAATACCACATTTTAATCTTAAATGAGATCCTTTTAGAATTTAGCAAATTTATCTTCTATTTTTTTTAGTATTTATACCAATTATAGATATTACCTAAATTCTATATTAAGATAAACAGTACTAATTTTGTAGCCAAAATTAATTATATATATATATATATATAGAATCCGGCTAACGTACTAACGTTAGCAAAATCAAAACCGTGCTAACGAATGTTTATCTCGAATTCGAAATCAGAAAAGGCTGATCCGAACCGTTGAAATTGTTGTCCATGCTAAAACCTACGTAGGGACCAAATTTTACATTTTTTTGAATTTTTTTAATATTTTATCCGAGGCATTTAAGAATATGTTGAAATTGTAAGTGTTTATGAATCGTTAGATTAATTCATTTTCAATGTCTCAGATAAAATAGTAAAAAAATTCGGAAAAATATAAAATTTGGTCCCTACACAAGTTTTAGTATGGACAACAATTTCAACAGTTCAGATCAGCCGTTTTTGATTTGGAATTTGAGATAAACATCCGTTAGCACGGTTTTGATTTTGCTAACGTTAGTACGTTAGCCGGATTCTATATATGTATATATATATATATATATATGAGCATGGCTAAAATAATATGCATAGTACACCACATAACGTACTATGCATATAAATATAGGCCATTAAATTGAGATTTAAGTTGCTCAATAAATTCTTCATATGAAAATATTGTAGGAAATTAAATTTCGTGATTTTTAGAGCTTTCTAGCTATTTTTTAAATATTTTTTAAAAACAGTCCAGATTTAATACTACAAAAGTGTCATTTCTGGGCTGTTTTTAAAAAAATATTTAAAAAATAGCAAGAAATCTCTAAAAATCACGAAAATTTATTTCCTACAAGATTTTGATATGAACAATTTATTGAGCAACTTAAATATCAATTTAATGACCAAATTAAATACAAATGGACGCATAGTACGTTATGTGGTGTACTATGCATATTATTTTAGCCATGCTCTATATATATATATATCCTAATTTACAATTAATTTACAGCTACTTCTAATTAATAGAAAATTAAATTCTGGAAAAATTGCACAATAAATCTGTCAATTTCGCAATACTTCCTGTCAATTCAATTTGTTCTCTGGATTTTCCAGAAAACCACAGAAAATCAACTCTATTGCGGGCGTAATACTCTAGGTTACGACCGCAATTAGACCTGTCAGTTCAATTTTTATGCAGGCAACAACCCAGAAAATTCACCTGTCAATTCAATAGTTTTACCCAGAAAATTTTTATACTCTAGGTTACGGCCGTAATGGTTTGTCTTGCGGTTGCAAGACACCTGTCAGTTCAACTTTCAATTTCCAAAACAGAGCACAATTACTAAATTAGGTTGTGACCGTATGGAGAATTTTGCGACCGCAAGAGAGTTCATTCCAAATCAAAATTGCTCTGTTATGGAAATAAACCATTCTGAAATTTTCTGTTTCAAATTTATGACTTCAATTTATATCTTGACTTGTACATGCATGTTTGAGACTTTGCATCAATATGTACTTGTTTAAATCTGCAATTCATCAAAACTCAATTGTGCAAAGTTAGTACTGATTTATTTTGCAAATTATCAAACAAGAGATGAATTTGATCCAATATATTTGTGTTGTGAGAACGCAAATATTCAAAATTGATAGAGGGGAGCTCGCTCTTTGTCACATGATGCAATTTCAGAACGTGCTTTAGAAACAAGAGTTATTTTGGCATAATATTAATTATTCTAAATATTAATAAACACAAAATTTACTTGTACATGCGAATTTAGACGCTGTATGAATCATTCGATTTCATTTGATATATGGAAAGAACTTCACGAAATATGAATTTCTTAAAACCCCATAATTTTACTCGTGAAGCTAGTGTCGAGAGCATTCAATTTATACAATTAATTGCACAGATCTCCAAGACCAATTCATTATTTATCATCCGGTGACGAGCATTGTCTGTGTTGTGGTAAAGTAGGGAAAGTCTAAAAATCGGCCGAGTTTTATAAGGGTTGGATTCAGAGAGTTTACGAAAGATCTTTCGGACAAGGACGGATTTAAAGAGGGCTTAATAGGAATCGGATAATAATGATTTTGTTCTAAGAAATAGGTCCGGTCTTCTAAGGCCTGGTCCTTGTCATGTCCTCGGAGTTGCAGAGGGCCGGATCAGGACCGGGTAATAAGGGCTTTGGTCATTTTTTATATTTTTTTTTAATTGTGAAAGGGTTGATAAGAGTTGAGGGGCTGGCGTGGGTAAGGGTTGCAGAGGGCCGGATCAGGGCCGGACGGGGTCAGGGCTTGAAAGGGCCGGATAAATAGGAGCCTGTATTTTTGGATTGAATCCGGCCCTTAAGCGCTGTAATAATGTCTCCGATTTCTTTGAATTTTAATCTAATATAAGTAATTAATAATTGTTCTAGTACTTCGAATGCGAAACGATATCCTCTGCACTCATTTTTTGTGGGTGCTCTTTGCACCGTTTAATCTGGATCATTGAATTAGATTTGAACGGATATGATTTCACAATACAAAAATTCTTCCGAATCATATAATTAACGATCAATCGTCCAAATTTAATCAGACGATCCAGATTAACGGACGCAGAAAGCACCAATAAAAAATCGTTGGATGATAATTTTTTAGGTCCAATCAACTTCCGATATAGAAAGCCTTCTTCATTATTCTTAAAAGTTTTGAAGGATAATAATTTAGGCCCATTTTTGAAAAATGGACGACGTTAACTTTGTAATGGGCCACAATGGACGGCTTCGATAAGTCAAATTTTGGTGGATTTGATTCGTTTTGTCATCAACTCGACATGTTTCGCCATCAATTTGACACCTACTGTAATACATTAATTTATAATTTATCTCTATCTCAAAAGTAGATTCAATAAGATACACTGTATTTCGTATTAACTGTGCATTTTTAAGGTTTCTCATTACTACTCTAAAATGTTAACAATATTTTTATTGCAAGAATGATTGGCAGATATAGTCGAACTTTTAGTATACATTCACATATATTTTTTGTTAACTTTATTAAAATAGAAATTGATAAGCCGATTTTATACGTGTGAAAACACATGGTTCATGGTTCTATATACAAATTTAATCAATATTTATGGATTTCAAGTTTTAGGTAGATTAAAAACATGCAAGTTCGTGGTAATTTCTTATTTGTCCAATTTCAATGCAAGTACAAGGGACTCGGAGCGAGACAAGCTCAAATCAAGACTCAGAGCATCAAGACGTGCAAGCTGGATCAATACATCATATTCTTACGGACACAAAAATATTCTTGCGGATGCAAGTATTTGTTGCACTTGGACAAAGAAGTCCTGAGCAAATTTTGCAGACACAAGAATTTGCTGAAACTTGGACATGAGAGGCTAGAGCACATCCTTGCGGACACAAGAAAATTCTTGTGAACGCAAGGATTTAGTATTGAGCCACATTTTCCTTGCAGAGAACATGAACAAAAAACTTGCGAATGCAAGAATTTGGACGGAATTGCAGAAAACCAAGATTCAAAAGAGGAAATGGGCCACAACCTTGCCATATCTGATTTTCTTCTTCCTCTCTCGTTTTCTCTCTTTTCTCTAGCGGCTAGGGGAGGAAAATGAGATCTAAGCTTCAAGCAAAGCAAAGAGATGATCACGGAACATCCAAGAGTGTTCATCGGTTTTGTTTGATCATTTTCTATCTAATCTCTCCCTCTTGCTTATAATGAATTGTTTTCTTGTATTTGCTTGTGTCTTGAGAGGCTAAACTCTCTCTAGAGCTAGGGTATAATCATGAAACTTACTTACTAGCAAACATATGATGAATTGTTGTTGACTAAAGTATTGTTTCTTTTATCTCTTATTTGATTGATCTTAGGGTTTGAGTTTAATGGTTGAGAAATCTATGACTAAGATTCGGAACCAAAAAGAAACACTCGGTTGCTTATCATACCCGAGAGGAACATTAGTTAATCGAGGGATATTTAGGCCATGCTAAGTTATTTTACCATTACATAATTGTCCGATAATTTGGTTTAGGGACGTTTAGCCACAGTGTGCACGATAACCCTAGTATATTTCAGGGTTCGACTAATCATCAACCTCGTCTATACTAGACAAGGTATTAAGTTGAGAAATCATCCTTTAATACCCAAATTTGATCACCTCAATCCATACCATCAACAATAATGACAATTACCCGTTTGACAACGTAAGTAAGCGAATGGTGAACCCCAAAACTTAGGTCTCCTTATTCTTGTCAAAGCCAACCATCACTATATGTTTTACTTGTTTCGAACAATTGTGACAAACCATCCTTTCAACCAAATCATTCTTTACTTGCTTAGGGTTTTTTGTACGGTTCCATTAGAGATCGAGTTTTTCCTTGTGTTTGACATCCAAATTTGTACCAATGATGATTGTAAACTTGCGATAAAATACAATATTTGGGTAATTAAAAATTGAATAATAAAAGTATAGAAATATCACATCAGAAATCATAATTGTTGATGTACTTTTAATTATTTAGATAAGATTTTATAAAATTTTTGAGTCAAATTGGAATTTGTTTGGACAGTCATTAAGTTATTATAATTTCACAACGAAAATCAAAATTTAAATTGTTTTATGGAAGACAATTTTTTTTAAGTACCTGAATTTTATAAATGTCTTATGGAGAAATTCCATCTAAACATTTCTCAAAAATACACGAATTTATAAATGTCCTATGGAATTAATTCTGAACACACCTACAATTTGAATTATTTATTTCAAAAATATTTCTCAAAGTTTTGTTCGGAAGGATCAATTGGATGTACCATAAAAGGGGGTTATACTTTAGATATATTCAATTAATTAATTATGAAATCCGCACTTTGTTCCTAAAAGGATTTTTAATATGGGTTTTACTTCCATTATCTTACTTAAAAAATTAATTGAACTAAAAAATAGACTATTATTTTTTTTATCAACTGTTATGATTTAATTTTTTCTATTTTTATTGAGAGTATGGAAGTGCATCCCAATTAATATCATATATATATGAACGTTAGCAAACATAGAGTAAAATATGCAACGAAAATGAAGCCATGTACGACGTCTGCTCTCTAGCTTATTCTTATAACCAATAAAGCATGATATTGTATCTTCTTGCAAGAAAAGAAAAAAGATGCTCTTCTTTTATATACTTCAAATACCGTATATATACCTATGTATTTCTCTGTTTGGTGTAGTTCATCACTAGCAACAAACCAAAGGATCTTTGCATAGTAATAGCACAAACATAAGGAAAATCGAGATTTTACAAATTCAAATCATCGACTATGTTTTATTTTCATAATTCTAAAACAAAGAGCAATATTTAAAAATATTTTTAGAATTATTATTCATTATATATACAAGACATCTGTATTTGTTTTGGAGCAGTGACAAGACTGATGGAATGTCTTCATGGTATGAATGAGACCTTGACCAATGATGAGAGCTCTGTCTCTGCCAAAGATTCCTTTCATCCAATCAAAAGTTAGCTCAACCTCATAGACATACATTGACACACCAAATCGTAACCCTAGTCAGGTCTTCTCTTCATATCAAGGTACGTACCAGTATCTCATATCATGACTGATATAGATAGTAAGCTTAATCACACACTTTATACTCGTTCAGTCTGAGGGGCTCAAAATTTGGTGAAAATGTGCAAAGCAAAGCCTGGGTTTTGAGTGGAGACGAAGCAAAACCCAACGAATCAGAATCAATTTTAATTGGGTAACAATCTGAAATATTGGCTGGAAGTGTCTAATAAAAATCGTTTGTATTGAGAAAGTCAAGAGTACTGCATGTAATACAAAATCTACGCCGAGTGATTGGTGTAGATCCTTTTGTCTCTTATCCATGACTCATTAATGACAAATGTTCTACGTACCATTAGTTAATTTCATTGATATCTCATGTGTGTGGTTATGCATGTTAAACAAATTATTATGCATGTAGTTATCGCTTAATAAAAAATAATTATGCATATTAGATAAGTTGTTATGTATATTAAGTCTATCGACATCTATATTTTTCGCTTAACATATATAACAACTTTTATTTCTAACATGCATAATTATTTTTAATATAAAATAATATGTATAACAATACATTTAACTTTATAAAGTTCATCTAATATGCATAACAACGCACATATCAATATAATATCGATTAGTGTATCTGTATATAAAATATCGATTAGTGTATCTGTATATCAAGTGCAGTCATTAATTATAATTCAAATAGCAAATCTCGAATGTTATTGTTTATACCTATATATAGTTTCTTGCCAAGTTATTTTTGGATTGCTTTATATATTACGAGGGTTTGTCGCACACATTTCTGAATATTTAGACATAACATATATACTATTATCTAATACAATAAAGAGGGCCGATAACACAACTTTTTTCTGCGTTCACATGACATATATTACGAGGGTTATGTATGTTAAACGAGTTATTATACATGTTAAATATATAGTCTTGTATGGTAATTTATAGTAAAAAATAATTATACATGTTAAACTTTTTGTTATGCATGTGAATCGTATCGATATTTATTTTTTTAGCTTAACATGCATCAATTCATCAAACATATCGATATTTATGTTAAACATGCATTAATAGTTAAAAATAATTATACATGTTAAACTTTTTGTTATGCATGTGAATCGTATCGATATTTATTTTTTGGGGAAATTTTTTTTGTGCCACTAAAAACTGAGGAAATTTTGATTTTGCCACTCTAAAACAGCTCCCCTTCTCAAATTGCCACTTTTTACTATTTAATAATTTTTTTCTGCAAAATAGAAGTACAAAATTAAATTTCTGACCAATATACCCCCATCGTGACTAAACTCAATCCAATAATTAACAGATTGTAAGACTCAACCAAGGTTTTATTCGAGTCTGATCGATTCGATCCCTTTCCTCTCCCCTCAGTCACGCACGAAGAACAAAAACACTAGAAGACTTCCCTCGCCGAAGCTCCATCGTCGGAGCTCTCCGTCTTGGACGAACCTCCTCCTTCCTCTTTTCTCCACTGCTCTCTTTTGTATGGATTTACTTTTCACTGCCAAATATGATTTTCTTCTCTAGGAAGCCATCTGGAGTGGCAGCTTCACGACCTACATGGCTTCACGGCCTATTAGGCTTTCCACGTGCAGTGTTGCTTATCTTGTTCATTTGGGGGTTTGCAATTGACACCGATGTTGTTAAAGTGTAAATTTGCCTCTCAATAATGCAAACTTTAGTAGTATCGTAAGTATATGCTTTAAAAAATTACTGAAATTAACTGACTAATTATTAATTTGCTGTTAAGAGTGAAGAATGACCATCAAAAGTCATGTAAATGCAGATGCTTGTCAGTCCCTTTAAATCTCCCTTTAAATCTTCCGCTCTTCTAACTGGTACCATCAGGCCTAAAAATCAGTTGTCTTAGATTAAACATCAACCAAGAAAGCAGCAACACTACGTAAGTTGATTTATTCTTCGTGAAATGCATGATACACACTCATTTGTCTTGCTTGCAGGAAGAGGTGAGCAAAATCTCAGTTGGCTGGAACAAATGAATGAGCATAGTGTGCCGACATTTACTTATTTTTTGTTTTTGTTATATTTTGACCAGAGATGTTGTTATATCTATTATCTGACTTAGGCTCTAATCTGGTCAATTGTTATATTTTGATCAGAGACTTATCCGATATTTAGTTATCAGGCTCTAATTTTGTTATTGTTATATTTTGATCAGAGATGCTGTTATATTTTGATTAGACATACTGATATGAGTTAAATTATTAGTGCATGTGAATTTATTTGAGTTGCTATATACTAGTCTAATTTTTGCTATATTTTGATCAGACTACTCGTGGCATCCTGGTATGATACATGTATAGGTCCTCTATTGACAACTCTGGCATTTAATCCTCATATTATGTTGCAGCTTCTTTCAACATATTAAGAATAAGGGAAACCATCGAGTTTGAAAGTTGTCAAATCATAAATTCACACATCAATTCAACATCTCAAAGTGACACAGTCAACATCCCATTTACTAACATTTAACCCACAAGATTTACGTGACAATCATATATACACACATTAATTACTGAATTGAATAATTATAACACTGGAACAAGAAAAAAAAATGCATCTAAAGAAGTGTACTCAAATGAATTTGATTATTTCATCACTCCAGTACACTACTTAGTTGATGTCACTAGAATATCAAGTTGAACTTCTAATAATTTGTTTCTTTTTAGCCAAATTCTTTTATTGGTACACCTTTTAATTAGTTTATGATGGAAAAACAACCAGTTTCCAAATGAAAACTCCTTTTACTGAACACCTCCTTTTAATTACTCCAGTGAAATAATATATCTTCTTTTGTGCTTCGACTGACTGAATTATGTATTGAAATATAAATAAATACAAACTGAAAAAAAACTAAAACAACAAAGTAGATCAAATCCAGGATCAAATTAAGTACTTAAATTCACTCACAATCAGTTAAGTACTACTGGTTAAATTTACAACCAAATTAAATAAAAAAATTGAAACAAAAAGCTCATGTCAGTCAATTACCAACCATTTTACAGTCAATATACTGAAAAAATTCACAAAATGATATGTCGAGTGTAGATTGTAATCTAATTCAACTGAAATCACCTAAGCTCCATCAGGAACACCGGTTTGTGTTCGGTTATGCTTTTTCCTGCATACATCATGACAACTATTCAGTTATTGAGAAACAACTATTGAGAAAAGAAAGACTCAATGCTTACCAATATCGACAAAGAAACACTCATACATTCATATTCTTATTTCCTTTCTTCAAAACACATTTTACTGGTTTTGACAAAAAGAACTCAACATCTCTGATCAAATGAACACCAAGACCAGTAACTTACCAGTATCGAGAAAGGAAAGAGAACAAGAACAAAGCTTACCAGTCATAATTTCTCAGTTCCAGATCGGCAAGGAGACGACATGTTCTTCAGGCGGAAGGATGAAGAAGGGAAACCCTAGTTCGTGCGAGAACGACGGAGGAAACCCTAGTTTGTGCGAGAGAAAAGGTCGAGAGCGATGGATAACAGCGAAGCAGACAAAGCGGACGACATCCGGCGAGGTGGACAGAGGTGGTGGAGAAGAGCAGAGGGGAGTCTTCTACAGTTTTTGTTCTTCGTGCGTGACTGAGGGGAGATGGAAGGGATCAAATCGATCAGACTTGAATAAACCTAGGGCGACTTACGATCTGTTAATTATTGGACTGAGTTTAGTCACGATGGGGGTATATTGGTCAGAAATTTAATTTTGTACTTTTATTTTGCAGAAAAGACTATTAAATGAGAAAAGGTGGCAATTTGAGAAGAGGGAGCTGTTTTAGGATGGCAATTAAACAAGAATGTGATTTTGAGTGGCAAAATCAAAATTTCCATAGTTTTTGGTGGCACAAAAAAAAATCTCCCTTATTTTTTTAGCTTAACATGCATCAATTCATCAAACATACATACAGGGACAGAGCTACATTGCTCAAAAAGAGAGCTAGTATCCTCAATCATTTAAAAATTGCATTTCCCCTTTACATGCATAGCGACGTACGTATCGACATATCTAATATAGTCAAAGATCGAATAGGCAAATGCTTACTTCTGAATTTTGAAAATTTTAAGAATAGTAGTGAATACCATGTGTCTGTAAAATAGCACATTGTGAAGGAATTCTTGTTCTTCTGGTATGTAGGGAAACAACAATAATAGCTGTATATGCTTTAAGTTTCAACTAAGCACAAATTATGGAATTAAAACAATCAAAGTTATATATATACATTTTGATCTCCTATATATACTTGTGTTCGAAAATATAATGTTCTGTTTTGTATTAGTCAGTGTTTCCGCATCTGTACCAGTTTGCAGGACTGGATGTCAGTACAGTTCTAAGCTCCAAAATAATGAAAAAAAAATCTGAAAAATAAAAAGTGCCGTTTCACCGTTTGTAAGAAAACTTCTACCATCACATCAATTCAATCTAACGGTTCATATTTAGGGACGACGTGGCTGCACATGATCGTTACAATCTATTATATATCGTAAATTGTAAAAGATGGGCTGGGTTATATTTATTTTTTAATATACAGATTTTGATAATTCTGACATTATTTCTTGAAAATCAACTTTGCTCTCACTGTAAAGAAATACATTTCATCACCATAAATACTCTTCTTTCATTTCTCAACATAGTTTTTAATCTCTTTATTATGCAAGTTTTTAAAAAACATTTAGCGCTCCTTAACGGTGAGGTGGTTGCTTAACAATTTAACGTTAAAACGAAATTATACGAAAGTAAAATTAAAAAACGCCAACCTTTTTTTACCTATTATTTATTTATTTTAGACCAAATTATTGTGCAAACATCCATACTTTTTATCATATGTATGACTGTAAGTAATATGTATTATATAATGTATTTTACAATATTATTAACATTCATATTTTTCTTTCATCATTTACAACTATGCATGGTGTGATATGATATGTTTAATAATTAGGCTTTAGCATGTATTTTATTTTGAGAATGTGCTTCAATATTTGTTTTTATAAGCTCCACTATCTAATTGTATAAGTCGCACCAGTATAACAACATCTCCTGCCAGTATCCATATAATATACAAGGTCAATATACCAAAGCAATTAACAATCCATCATAACACTGATTCCTACCCGACTAAGACCACAATAACTAATTCCAAATCAGTAAAGTAGTAAAACAAATAGAAAAACTAAATTAATCCAACAAGTTGACAATATTATTTCTAAACAAGGGTCTAAAAAGCTTAAATTGATTGCGGAAGCGTTTAACAATTTAGAGTATGACATCTGAACCTTAATCATCTAGCTAAGTCAAGCAAGTAAGTAATAGAGCAATTGATCAATCTCAAGCAAGTATGCAAAAGTAGAGTAAAAGAGAGAGTAATAGCAAGAGAGCAAGAGAGAGCAAGAAGATGCTATGTAACGTGGTTCGACTTATCAACAAAGCCCGTATCTACGGGACTTCGAATCCAAAATATCTTTAAACCAATGTTTTACAATAATAGAGACTATCCTAAAGGCTTTAATTCTTTGCAAGGGGATACACCGCTCTACAAATGTCTAATAGTCTTGATTGACAACACAGTCCAAGGCAAGGATGAACTATTTGACAACACAACGTAGTTCATCAAATTAAAACAATGCTAAAATATCACTTGAATAAATGATTAGAGAATAGCTATCTTAAACACACTCTCAGGTGTTGATGCTGTAAGGAGAAGACTTCAGTGCTCTTGTTTGTGCTTAATTAAGTGCTTGTAAATTTGGGTAGAGCTTTTTTTAATGATGTTGATTCATATGTCTTAAGTATATATAGACAGAACATTTCTTTGAGTCTTCAAATCTTAATCATGACTGCCTCCATTACAGAAATGGGCAACTCATTATGGAACCCGTTGTGACGGGTCGGCATCTTTCCAGAAATGCCCTTCTTTGCATCTCTGGCTGACTTATGAGCCCATTTTGAAAGGAATCCGTTGTGATGAATAGAGAACTCGTTAAGATCGATTGGCAACCCGTTGTGACGGGTTTGCCTTGCATTACAGTAACACAATCTGTCAACTCAATCTTCTACACTGTCTTATGACCCTTCTCCTTGGAAACCCGTTGTAATTCCTGCTCATGTGTTGTGACGGGTTGACAACCGTTATATTGGGTTCTTGTTGTGTTACAGTAACGCAAGCCTTGCGAGGCTCTGTTTTGCTTGCTCTTGATGTCTTCTTGTTCATCTTGACTTGTACATGCAACATGAAGCCCTTGCAACATTAAATTGTATCTATATAAACCTACAAATCACCAAACTCAATTGTGCAACGTTAGTCTTATTTGAAAATGGCCAAATCAAAGTAGAGTTTAATCTAACAGACAAAGCACCAAGTACATTATAGTAATCATCCAACAAAA
Source organism: Eleocharis quinqueflora (assembly GCA_964058865.1). Lineage (NCBI taxonomy): Eukaryota > Viridiplantae > Streptophyta > Magnoliopsida > Poales > Cyperaceae > Eleocharis > Eleocharis quinqueflora. The sequence goes on along the minus strand of CAXKVX010000108.1, from coordinate 140,296 downwards.
ACAAAACATCGTTAAAACGACATATTTTTAACTTTTAACGAATCTACACGGCTTAAATGGAGTTAAAACCGTTAAACTAAAGAAAACACGTACAAAAGTTTTTCTGAAAACTTAACTCCAGGACAAATTGTTCCCATTAAACCAAAGTTTAAACTCCATATTTTAAAAGCTTGTTATTATGATATTCAATATTTTAAATTTTTGTAAATAATTTGTGTCTACTCTGACAAAATTGTAGATCCACCACTGAACTTAGCATAAATGGCGGTCTCACTAACCATACATATTTATATCGTATTTATTTATATATTTTATCATGCATGTTTCCTATAATGCTTATTTGGAGACATTATTCATAACTACTGGAATAATTACTTGTACATTATTTTAACATATAATAAAATATACTATTTATCGTAAAAGGGTCATGTTATTAAGATAACAAAGTCTCTAAATTACGACTAAATTCAATTTAGGCTAAGAGTCAAATAACCAAGTCCCTAAATTACGACTAATTATTGCAATTAAAATAATTCAATTAACTATGTGCTACATGTTTAAAATACAAAAGAGCGGAAGCAAAAACTTACGATCAATCTCTCGTCCAATCTTCTTCTTGAAGACCATGAGAAGTTGAAGGAGATGTCCTTGCACAACCACAAAAGATTCGCCGACAGATCCTTCCAAGCAGTTATGGGTCGCTGTCTTTTCTCCAAGAGCACGAACGACTCGAGGAGTAGAATCACCTAATAGAGTTGTGGATTGGAAGTTATGCACAAACACATGTGTCCTAAACAATTCTGTTTTGATTACTCGTAATGGTTGGAGACCCGACGCTATTTATAACGGTGTCAACGTATCTTGGAAAGATACAAAATTAATTATCAAATATTCATATGAAATTATATTATCTCCAAATCCTTTCCAAACCCTATTGTTCACTTTTGTAAACAATTCCACGAAATTTGGTATAAAACCTAAAATAGCCAATCAGAAAGATAACGGTAAATTCAAGCAGTCAAAACTTGCCTTGGAATAGATCTCTTGCGGTCGCATTGGATTTCATTGCGGCCGCAATTGACTTGGCATCCAGACTTGGCAGGTTTCTGCCAAGTTTCTTGCAGCCGCAATGCGAGCTATTACCGTCGCAATCAATCTTCTGAAAAATCAGAAGATTAACTTCCAAATCTTTTTATTCCATTGCGACCGCAAAGGATCTTCTTGTGGCCGTAATAGACTTGTGTTTGGTCTGTTTTGCTTGGGATTTGCTCCAAATTGAGTTAGATTTAGCCCAAACAATATTTCTGACTTTACATTAACACCAATATATAGTTTAATTAATCATAATCGATCCATCAATAATTATAATTAACTTACTTTAATTCTATCTGCATTTGTGCCAAAAATCTTAGTGAAATATGTATTATGCCTTTGAATATTGATTAATCACATTTCACGACATATCCACATATTACTCCTCATAATATTAGGCGATAATACATGACATGTAATAATCATATAATACGTAGTCCAAACTTTATTTATTAGGATTGACGTCTCAATTCTAACAACGTCACCCTGAACCAAATTGTAAACACAACTAATCTATACGCAACCTCAAATATTTTACTTCCATCAACACTTAAAAACTACATTTGTCTCACAATTCTTTGTGTCTTATATGATTAAAATACAAAACTTCTTAAAGTAAGTAGATATATATTTTAAATCTACGTTATTAACTAAGATCAGACGTGTTCCTCCACAGAACAAATGATTCAATCCTTGAATCAAACAAACGCTTGCAATTGAGTCCACAACTTGCAAGAAATCACAAAAGATGATGACAATGTATATCCTAAACTCTCTTTAGCTATAACAGTTACTAGGATTTGAATGTTTGTAAGAGAAGATTTCAGTGCTTTGTAAATGCTCTTGATTGCTTGTAAACTTGAAAGAATCCTTTCTTGATTTTCCTTGAAGAATCAGGTATGTATATATAGGCATAAGGCTTCCACGACTCCTTCCAGTGCCAAAATAACACAGGTCTGTCTCAACGCTTTCGGTCATTCCAGAAACTTCATTTAGTGCCCTTGTAACTGAATTATGTACGTGCCCTATATAACGCTTGATGAATCGTTATAACGCCTCTGGAACAGTTAGAATGCCTCTGAGATGTGTTATCATAATGCACCTCCCGGAAAATCTAGTACTTAGTCAATTTCTTGAGCTCTAAGCATCTGACTTTCAAGTTCATCTCTCCAAAAGCTCGTTGTAATGAGTTGGAATTCGTTATACGTCTTCTAAAAACAAAAAGTAACAAAACGATAATGTAAACCAATTCAAAGAAGCACAAACTAAGAGTAATGTGAACACATATATAAGCAGGCAGCTGATAACACTACAACAGAAAAGCCAGGATATAACGACTTTCTAAAGCTTATTATAGCGGCTTTTGATGGTTTATAATAGGGGGGCACTAAATGTATAGAACCCGCTATAAAACCAAGCTATTATAGCGGCATTTAACAAGGGGTCGCTATAATAGTATTAAAATAATATTAAAACGCCTAGGTCTGTTATAGCGAGTATTTTGTAAAGTCTGCTATAAATTTAATATTTTTTTTAAAATGGAGCTGATTTTCTATGGCCAACCCCTAATTTCTAGCCATACAATTGGTACCAATATAAATGTACGAATATATATCATTCAAACACATCAAAACAAATATCAATACACAATTATTTTCACAGATACATATATATCAAAACAAATATACCAATATATATCGAAAATAAACATCAAACTCACATATATAACAAATGTCACATACAGTACATCATAAATATCACATATATATAACAAAATATCACATAACACACAAATATGACATACAACACATCACAAATAATAACTAATATAATCAGAAAGCATTGTTTTTACCTGTTCAATCTCGCTATCGGACAATGAAGCTGGATATGACTCGATCCAGGGAGGAAGGTTATACACACACAGTAGTACCGACCATGTACTGTGATTCCTACTTATGTTGCCAGAAGGTTATACACACACGAGGCCGACACCGAAGAATTTCTCGAGTTTGAAGAGTTTTCCCAAGAATCACGAGAAAACATGCAAAACCTTCGAGAATCTGTCGAGTATCTCGAGAACAAAGAGTTTCACCAACAAAATGAAGACAAGGGACTGGTCGAGTTTGAACCCGATGAAGAGTACTATGGATTAGTCGAACCCGAACTACCACCTGCACGGACTCCTGCTTCGAGTCTGCCAACGCTCTGTCTATTATTGCAATCACCACCAGCACTCGAGTTAAGTTCATCCTCCGAACTATCCGAGCCACCACCCGATCCACCTCTCGAATTGTCAGCAGTACCAAAGGATAGTAGAGCCAAGCTTGAGGACAAGCTTTCAATCAACCGGGGAGTATGATGCAGTGCGGACGGAGGTCGCAACCGACTCATATTTGGAAACATAAAATGGTCAAACAAAACTCAAGTTGATCAAGAATTTATGTCTACAATTTGAATTCTGAGCCACATAATTAAGGGTTGCATTTTCATAAAATTATTAAGGAAGTCATTAAATTGACAATTTTGAGCTTTGTGCAGCCACATAATTCAACGTTGATTAATAATGGAATTAAACTGGTCATCATTGGAACTTGGTTATGGAAATATGAGATATGGATTTAAAGCTTGTGAAGTCTAGTTTTCAATTGTTCAAGTTTCGAGTGAATTAGAGTTTCTAAGAGAAAGTTATGACTGTCTTAGTGACGAAGGGTCAGATTGAACTGCATAGTTTTTTTATTTTCAATTTATTACGAATTCTGAAATTTTCTTTTGTTTAAGGCTATAAAAAGGAGTAGTATGTTGTTGTTTAAGGCAGATTATCAATTTTATTGAAAAGAAAAGTTGTGTTCTTCTTCTTGTCTTCTTTGTGACTCTTTGCTTTTCTTTTTTACCACAAAACCGAGTGCTTGAGCTTAACGGACAAGATTGTCTCGGGACCACCTTGCATCACAAGGCCTACATATATGAATTTAGTAATAGAAATCATAATCGAGTACAATGCACCTGAATCTTTCATGTAGTATGTACAAACTGCTTACATAAGTCTAATTGCCAAAATGAAAGAGCTATTTGTGTAGCTGAACAATGTTTGTGAGATAGCTTTCATTTACAAAACCCATCTAATTAAATAATGAATAGAAAACACGAAATTACCACAAAAAACTGCTTATAGAACAGTAATTAAAGTGGCAAAACATGATATTTATAATTGATGATTCCTTGAATTAAAATGGTCTTTTAGTTCTCTAGTCCTCAAGTCAAACAAAAGAAGAACGCATGCAATCAGTACAAATGTAGAACATTATATCTAAACATATATAAAGGAAGAAAAATGTATAAATCGTAAAAGTTGACATTTAGTTAAGCAGCAGAATTAAAAATATATAATAGAGACTCCACAATATTAATATATTTGGCTCGAGCCTTCAGTAGATAATTCAGTCCCAAAAATGAAAGCTGAACATAACTAGAGTCAAAGCATAGGTTAAACAGATAAAGTAGAGCTAATTTTTAGCTAATTATATCTTTAAGAGAACCCTAACCTAAGCTCCAAGTCCAAGCCATCATCTAGGTGAGGTCTGTAACGACCCATCGCCAATTCCAATTTCATGGCGCTTTGCTCTTCTACAACGAGATCTCTTATCTTCATTTGTTCGAAAGGTGCATGAGATTTTAATAAGGTGTACTGATGGCCAAAGAGAGAGAACTTTACTTGATCTTGGGTAGCATTTGTACTTATCGTTGGTGGAGAATGTAGAGGAGAGGGGGGAGAGCATAGAGGGAAAGGAGAAGATGTTGGTGCATGGTTGAGGTTTGGTATGGGGGTTTTGCTGTTGTTTATGTTAGGTTTAGGATTTGGAGGTGGTGTACTGTCCCATGGAGGGGATTGTCTCAGTCGAGCTCTCTCTCTTCGGTGCACATTCATGTGTCCACCTAGAGCTTGCGCCGACCGGAACTCTCTCTTGCAAAAGCTACAACTATATGACCTAGGCGGCCAGGAGAAACCTCCCATTACGTCATTAGCGTAGAGCCCAACCCCTCTCCTATGGTTGTATTTCCATGGCTGATCTTCATCTTTGCTGCCAAGGATGCCATATCTCTCCATGTTAGTGTGATGCTTTTTATTAGAAGAAAGAAGGATGGCAAGATATATAGCTGTGAAAAGTGAAGCAATGAGCATAGAGAAAATTTGGTATTCGTTGGCTTCAATTAATCTTTGGGAATTGGGGGGTGGTGCATGGAGTTATAGACAAGTCTGGATGGAAGTACTTCGGTACTAACTCACCTGCGCAGTGTAATCATTCGCTCTCTCTCCTCACTTTTCTCTCTCTCTCTCTCTATCACACACACATGTTCAGATTATCAGATCTATCATCGATTCATCTATGAGACAAGGCTAGCATTTTACAACAAGCCCCAGGTAATTGACATATAACACAAGGTCTTGACCAGTCTTTCAAATTAAGAGACTGCACCCGAGTTTTAAGTGTTTTAGAATCATATCTACTTTTAGAATGTATCCTCCCCAGATCGGTTCAAATCCGTCCGGTCCAAGTCGAGTCGCGGCCTCGGGTTTTTCGGGTCGGGTCGGATCCGATCGGGTTTTGTCAAATTGCTATCTTCAGTTTCAAAGTTTGACGTAATTATTGAAAATATTTTCTATATTAATCAAAATTTTATTTTTTGAAAATTTTCTATCTTATTGGATAGATGAACGATTCAAAATCTTACGATTTATAGACCCTCAATTTAACAATCTTTTATTCATAGAATGGAATAATCACTACTACAAAAAAAAACATTATTCCCGATTTTTTATGATATTTATCGCCGGTTTTTTTTCCGACGTAGTAGAGGAAACAACTAAAAGTATTAATAACCGAAGATAAAATTTTGACTTTTAAACCGATTTTTTTACTACTAATCGGTGGCAAAAGTTAAAATTACTTCAAATGTTCTGTTTCATGTATTTAAGTTAAATTTGAAATTGGTGGTAAAAGTCACTTAAAATTACTTCTAATCTTAAGTGATAAAAGCTTTACTTTTATACCTTGACATAAAATTACTTCTAATCTTGAGTGACTTTTATCACCGGTTATTAATAAAAGATCGGTGGTAAAAGTCAAATAAATAAGTAAAAAAAACTATACTTTCTGCAACATGACAGCTGGTTGCAGAACATACAGCTTTTGACAACTGTCAAATCTCCTAGTAATTCAAATTTTAAATTTCAAATTTAATTTAAAAACAAGAAAACAAAAGATTAGAAGTAATTAAATAGAACAAAAAAACAAGAAAAATATATGTTTAATTAAAAATAAAAAGTAAAATAGAACAAAAAAATAGAGAAGAAATAAATGAATAAAAGACAACAAAAAATAAAAAACAAAAATAAATGTATAAATAAATAAATAAATAGAACACGAATAGAGAGAAGAGAAGAGCCGGTGTTTGCATCTGAAATTGAAAGAATAAAAATGGTGATATGTCGCTTCTTCGAACCCCGTCTCTTCAAATTTCATCATTTTTATGGAGAACAAGAACACGTGAATATAGAGATAGAGGGGAGGGAGACAACATGCATGTTTATATGAAGAGATATTTGGGGGGGGGGGGGGGGGTAGAGAAGAGGGAGAGACAAAAATATGAGCTTGGACATGGGTATTCTAAATTCGATTTGTTAATGTCGATTTATTTAAAAAATCCGGTGATAAAACATTTATCACCAGTTGTTTGTTAATATCCGGTGATAAAAGTAACTTTGATCATTGATTTTTAATAAAAAAAACCAGCACTAAATTAAAAACATGTTTTTCAAAAGTTACAAACTTTTATTACCAGTTGTTTAGGTAATAATTGGGTTTAATATCCCTGAGTGTTTTTTATTTCGTATATCACTAAGATCCGGTGATAATTAGGCGGCACTAAAGTCCCACTACTGCAAAATCTACCTTCAAAGAGAGAAATATTAATGGTGGCTGTAATTAGTTGTGGCTGCTGGGGTACGTGACAAATGGTGGATGTGGGTTGGGGAAGAAGGGTCTGTCGTGGTATTTTTAGGTTTTGCATCTTTTATAGCAGACAGTACATGCAATTCGCTATTGAAATATTTTTAATAGCAGACCTGCCCTTTTCACCGCTATTAATTCTCTTTTAATAGCGAATGCAGATAAGGATCCGCAATTAAAGGTGGGCCTTTTATAGCAGACTCTATTAAATTCCGCTATTAAAGATCCTGAGATTTTTTTCTACTATGTTTTATAGCGAAATTTTACCAAGATCCACTATTAAAGATACAAACTTAATAACAAAACTGAGACTCATCATGTTTTATAGCGGACATGTCCCAGATCCGCTATAAAATGAGGCTATTAAATATTCTTTATGTTGTAGTGTAGATACACCATATTGTAGGTGCTTTCTAGATAGATACTCCAATCAATCTATTTTATTTAATTGAAATATATGATACAATCTTAATTCAATTAAATAGTACTAATTGATTGAAATAGTTAAAAAATAACTAAAATGAGTACCTAAATTTTACCTCAAAATAATACGCGCGATTTACAACATGAGAACTTTAATAACAAGACTCTTTAAACTTGTTCAGTATCTGCATGTAGAGTTCTCAAAATCGTTCATGTGTGTCTAAAAACGGAACAACACGGCACGATAAAGACACGACATGGTACGAGACATAGGTAGGCACGGATATATAGCACGTATATGGTGGGGCTGTTATGACTCTAAAAAAAATTGCCTATTAGATTTAAAGATTTTTTTCAAATTTTTATGTTCTTGTATTTTTTTCCTTATTTTTTAGTTTTTTTTTATTGTCGACACGATTAACACGAATAAGGCACGTCGTGCCGAAGTAACACGACACAAACAAACACGTCACGATTAGGGGCAAATCCACGATTTTCGCCACGGGGGTTCAAGATTTACGATTTTTTCCAGGGAGGTTCGAAATGATGCTTATTCTTAAAAACTTATCTTATATTGTTATTTGTACAAAATATTTCAAATATATGGTCATTTTTGAAAAAAAAACTCTAAATATATGATCGTTTTTTAAATACAATTCCAAAGGGGTTCAGCTGCACCCCCTTGGGTGAATGTCGCTCCGCCCCTAGTTAAGACATGACACATTTAGGCACGACGCGATTAAGATACGACAAGCCTAAACGTGTCGTATCTTAACCGATATGTGCCAATCCCTTTCAATTTTTATTACGGCACAAAACGACATTATAAAAAAAAAATATATTAACCGTACTGTATCGTGTTTGACGAGTAACGACACAAAAATACACAAATTTAGAACTCTATCCGTATGTACATCAAAAAGAGAATAATTGAACGACCCAAGGGATCTTGAATTCTCCTTGAATGTAATATCCAGATGCGCCTTCAGTCCTTCACTTGATTGGTAGCCACGCGTCACGTCATGAGTGGCTCTGGTTACATGACCCTGACCCACCACGTGAATTCCCGCGTTTTTTGGCGTACGTCCAAGTATTGCAAATAAATGTATAACCCATATTTTTGCCCCAGGATTTGTTTTTTTGTGTTTAGTTCAATTTGTAATAGTAATCTCATGTAATTTGAATAACACTAGGCTACGACTCGCATTTCGCGAGAAAAATTAAATTTTAAGTTTTTTTATTACAATAATAAAATTATAATAAATCGTTTAAATAAAAAATAAAAATTAAAAAAATCAACGGAAAAAAATTCACAATGAGTTTACTATAGCGTGAACAGTGAAATCACTATGAAAATGAACAGTATTTGAAATGTTAGAACATGGTATATGTAGTATTTACTATTGATAATAAACTTCTTATTGTCCAATTTATATTACATAGTTTGTTCATCTTTTATTTATTGAATCTCATACAAAAGATCAGATTCTGCTCATTCTCATGCTCATGTTAAAAGAGGTATAATTTCGTTCGTAGTATTTTTTATACATTTCACTATCATGCTCTCACTGGATAAAATATTAACTGAACAAAAAAATATTATTATTAAATCGACGGTTATAGTTTAAACTTTTTATTGCTTAGTAAAAATGGGATATATAGCACGTCCAATTTTCTTCAAAGTTTTTTATTTGATTTTCCACGGTCGATTCTTATTAAAACTTATTAAAACTCACTAAAATATCGCTAAAAACTCATTATTCACTATAGAAATAATTAAAAATACACTAAATTTTGCGTTTTTTAAAAATTAAGTCAGAGTACTTGCCTGAGCTTGCCCTTGAATAGCTCCGCCTCTGCTTCCTTCCCTGTCGTTCCCTGCTATACGGGAGCAAATAATTAACCCATTAATTTGCTCTATCCCTTCTTCCTTCCCTCACCTTCTACATTCCCTTTCCTTCTCTTCTGATTTCACGCGCGCGCTAGCTGGAGCAGACCCAAAGGCACTTTAGCTAATCTATCAGGATTTAGCAATATATCATACAACCTTGACCTTGTTTTTTTTTTAATTGGAACCTTGACCTTGTTAAAAGACTAAAACCCAACAATTGAGTCTACAGTGATGCAGTCCTTCAATTATCCCAGAAAAAAACCCAACAACATGCAGGCAATTCCGGGCCATAGGCAGTCCAATACTCAATTGAAATAGTTAGTGAAAATAAATCAGTTAGGACAAAACGAGAGCTAGTTGTAGTTAACTGCATGTTCATTGGCTCATTGTATGTCAACTTATTGTTCGAAATTAGATCAGTTTCAATTTGAATGATGTGTTTTGGTAACTTTATGGATGGGGTAAATCAAATTAATTTTGAATTATTATCGGAATTTGTTGGACCTCTCGGATCATTTTATCACTTTTATTTTTAAATAAGGGAGCTGATATGCTGATTCTTTCATGAATACTTCTATCGTTATGCGTGTGTTATGCATGCTAGCTGAGTTATTATGCATGTTATTTTGTACTGAAAAATAATTATGCATATTAAACAACTTGTTATGCATGTTAGACGAATTTTTATTCATATTAAGTTCAATAAATAAATATAGATACTTCATCGTTTTTCCTTTCTGATCTGTTATTGTGTGCGTCTCTCAAGTCAGAATGAGAAAACTAACATTTTCTTCTCCTATAGCTTAATTTGGATCATCATATATAGATGAAAATGGATCTCATATGCTCGTTTTAGGGTATACGTTGCATACCCTAATTAATATCGATGTTGATTCGCCACACTCATCTCATCTCCCGGTCTCATTCTTTGATCTCTCTCTCCATCTCATATGTGTGAACCTACTGCATCTTCTCTACTCTCTATGGCAACTCTCAGTTTTTATAAGAAAATCAATCTTAGATTACAGTAAGATTTATGTAGTTCTTACAATTACAAAACCTATCTTTAATTTATTCTCACATAAGAAACCAATCTTATATTTCTAAATCTATGCAAGGAACTACACCGCTCTACAAGGTAAACGTGTCTGATTGACAACACAATCAATGACAGAGATGCACTACTTGACAGCACAATGTAGTACATCAAGCATGGCTAACAAAGTTAGCGAACAAGTGCTCTCAGATTGGCAATTAGATAATTGTGGCTATCCTAACTCTTTCAGGTTTAGGTAACTGTAGGAGAAGGCTTTAGTGCTTTTTCTAGTGCTCAATTCTATGCTTGAAAACTTAGGGAGGGCTTTCTCGATCTTCTTGGTTTGTATCCCCAAGGTATATATAGACATGGCACATCTTGAAGTCTTGCAATCTTGATTTTTCCTCTCTTGCGTTACAGAGAAGAGGGAACCCGTTACAAAATTCATTGTAACAGGCTGGAGACTTTCCCAAACTACCCTTCTCTGCTTGGTTCACTGACTTCTGGGCCCTTCTGAACAGGAACCTGTTGTGACAGGTCTGGCATGCGTTACGATAACGCATGGCTCGGCCAATCCTGTAGAAAATCCTCTATCTTCAGCATTTTTTCCTCTTCACAGTATGTTACAACGAATTGGGAACCCGTTGTGATGGCTGGGCAACTCATTATGATGGGTAGAGAACCTATTGTGACGGGTTGTCCATGCGTTATGATAACGCATGACTCTGTGAAGCCTTTTTGTTGCCCTTGTGACATGATATTGATATCGTTGTCATCGTTATGACTTGTACATGTATGATTGAGCCTTTGCGTCATCTTATTGTACCTTATAAACCTGCAACTCACCAAAACTCAGTTGTGCAAGGTTGGTATTGTTTTGTTTTGCGAATTGTCAAACAAGATATGAGTTTAATCCAAAAAACTTCCTTTTATGCAATTTGCAAAAACATATGTGTGTACATATAATTCTCATGCACATAACCACATTTCTCCTCATTTTTGCAAAGTACGGCAAAAGACAATTCAATTCATTTGCTCCCCCTAAATTCTAGCATGTGTTTCAAATCAAGTCATGTAAAAATGCTCATCCTTAATGATATAAAATTTTCAAATAAAACACAAGTTATCATTTTCAATTTTAATTTTACAATTTCAATAATAAGGAGCATAATCAAGAGAATATAATCAAGAGGCATATCATGTCAATTTGCAATTTCAATCATCCTTAATTTAAATCTCAATTCAATGTGTTGATTCGAATCAAGAGGTTCTGTAAAGATATCCTCAATTTAATTTTTAGTGTCAATATACACAAGTTCTATATTCTCTTTTTCTACATGGTCTTTAACAAATTGATGCCTAATATGTATGTGCTTAGTTCTTCTATGGGTTATTGAATTTTTGGACATCATAATAGTACTAGTGTTATCACACTTTATGTATACGGATTAGGTCGGGTCGGGTTTTAGGTCGCTGGTGTCCCTTCAGATCGGATTACGGTCGTCTTGGGTTAGGTCGGGTCGGGTTTCAGGTCGTTGGTGTTCCTTCAGATCGGGTTACGAGTCGTCTCGACTCGGGTCCGATCGGGTTCCGGCCATCAAGTGTCGCTTCGAATCAAATTATACACCATCTTGAGTCGAGTTCGGATTTGTTTGACTTCATCAAGATCGAACAACCCACAGACGATCTAGCGATGTCGCGCGGCACCACATTTGATTCCGAAGAATAATAGGTCAATAAGAAACCCATCAGTTTACGAGAAATCTAAAAATCCCATTCATGCTATTGCTACCTTGTGTTCTTTACCATTTGAGACCAAGGTATTTTTACCATTCTGTCATATTCTCTGAGTCACTCCCTTTCTCTATCATTCCCTCTGATCTCTTTCTCTCTCTCTCTCTACTCTGTTTGGTCTCCACGTGAGGAATGGGTACTGTAGATGGGGAATAGTTATTAAAGATGAGTAGTTATGAACTTATGATATTGTGATCGAAAAGCTGGTTGTTGCATTTTTGGTGACACATAACTGGCCAACTATTTTGTGACTCTGACATCTTCCTTTTCATCATTTTATTAATTCATGGGTCAGCACAACATCCGGTTTACGTACTCAACATGTTAATTGATTGCAAACTTCTAATGTTAATTATGTGTTCTAAAGGAAATTAATAGGAAATAACTAGTAACATTATCAGAACTTTCGTGATTAACGTGGAAACAAAAATGCTTGTTTGATGGGCATAAGAAAGGAAAAAAGTGTATTTTTCATATAATAATCATGAAAAAACTTTTACGAAACTACCCGTACACAAAAAGTACCTTCTCCGTAAAATAGCACAAAAATATTTTATTCCTTGGAGCTAATCACGAAAATTATTCGACGGATATGAATTTGCATTTGAGTTCGCTGCTCTTATTTCTGTAGTTAAGCATTGCACATTTTCGTACAATTTAGAACGGAATAACTATACATAGTCATATATCCCCAAACGTGGCCCCCATCGAGTTATCCACACAATAATTCATATTATTTCCCTGATTATTATTTATTTGCATAGATTTTCATAAATGCATAATGACTATTTTGTCGATAAAAATATTATTTCTATTAGCTATAGAACTATTATTTCTGCCAGTAAACTTATCACATTTAATTAAACAAATGCACATTGAAAATGACTATAGATCAGTTAAATAGCATATGAAATTATCAATTGCAAGTATTACAAGTAGTATAAAAAAAATTATATGTCTAATTAAACTACAAAAAATATAAACTTGTATGCACTCACTTCTGTATAGCTAAATAACAAAATGTTGAACATTCCACTTTTTCAAAGTTTAAAAAAACTATACTCATGTCCAAACTAACTACTACATTTTTGGATTGTCCGGGTTTGAGATGATTGCCTCACCACTTGAGGCTTGAGCTACAAGTGATTGTAATCCTTATCCCTAGTATACAAAAAAGTATCAGAGTTTTCATGTTTGAAGCATTAGTACATTTCAATATTCTATAATTGCATCTCTCTATTTTGAAGCATTAGTACAATACAATTCAAAATTCTTTTCTTATTTTGAAGCAACACCAATAAAACTTTACCTCTCTAAGCATGCTAAAATCCAATGTTCAAAATTCTCAATTAAACCATCCATACATCAAGGTTATTGGAGTAGATTTTTTTTGTTCTTACCTGAGAGGTAGGCAAATGCATTTGTGAGGTAAGCACTTGCATTTCCAATAGCGTATCTTGAGAAAAGGGTAGTGTTACTCAGATCCTAAGTACATTTATAATGTCAGTACGTGATCATATTAAAAATCTCAACACAACAACACAGTTTTGTATCACTAAATTTTCATAAAACATACACAATCATGCATGTTTAGTGAAAACATGAAAACTATGAGCATTCATATCTTTCAATGATATTTATTCCAGCAAAGAGTCCTAAAACACAAGCTAAATCTTGATTACTTGCATACTTACCTGCAATAAAGACATATTAATTTATAGAACTTCTTGAGTAGATTGGGAAACAAGACCACGATCCTACAAGTACAATATACAATGAATAACAAAAAAATAGTATCACCAAACATCATAACCTGATACGGACAACTTTATTTACAAAAGAACCCCTAAAATTTCAAGTATTGGCAATAGCCAAAGAGAATTTACCTGAGATAAAGATATGTGCATTCCTAGAGCACTTTGTAAGAATTGTGAAATAGGACCCTATGAGTGCAATTAATAATATAAGTTAGTATCACATATTACAATAGTATTCTGAATCTTCAAAAGTTATAAAATGTTTCAGCAATATTGAATTTATATTCACAACTAACTTGCCAATATTTCAATGAGAGAACTATGTACGAAAAATAACTTACTTATATTTTTTGGGTTTTTATATTAGCAAGCATGGAGCTAATATCATAAGTTTGAACTCTACGATGATTTACTCGTGATCAATGAGTTCACCTCTCACTATTTTCATCATTTACTGCTTACATCTCTATGACCTTGATCGTCATAACTGCTTCTGCTTGGACCACTATTTGTGGTGTTCCATCTTCTCGACCAACTTGTAGGTGTAGGAAAAAGTACATCGAATGAGTTCATAATCAACGCAGTGCTAAGAATGATTTAAAATAAAACCAATTTTAAATACAAAACAAGTTTTTGATCAGCAATTTATGTAAGAATTCTTCAATGTGCCAACATCAAGTGGTAAGAATGAGTCGAAATTGTGCAATAATCAAACTACAAACAATTATTGTGCTACTCTATTTCCGGTATATTTGAACTATAGTTCCATGGATAACATGACCATTTTCATGGAAATTATGACCATTTCCATGGAAATTCGGACCATTTTCATTGGCAACACACAACGTAGTTATAAAAAAACTTCTTATCCATTATATCCCTCTCCATCTCTGTCTTGTTTAGAACTTGTCTAGGCCACTGATGCTCAGCCCTGACTACAACTAGTGCCACAACAAATAGGATGTAAAACAAGTTCTATATGAATCTCAGTCAGATATTGGAAACACAGTAAGATGTTTATTCCTCCTAGCAATAGGGGTGTAAACGGATCGGATAATATCCGATTTTATCCGGATCCGTTTCGAAAAATAACAAAAATTATATGATTCGTATCCGTATTCGAAAATATCCGCATCCGTATCCGTATTCGTATCCGTATTTGTATCCGAAAAAATCTAACGGATAAGGATACGGTTTGGTTATCATCTATCCGTATCTGACTGTTTAGCTATTATCTAATAGTATCCGAAGTTATTGAAGATATATGTATCCGATATTATCCGATTGTATCTGAATTCATAACAAACAAAGTTTCTATTATATATATTTTTTTATTGAATTTTGTTTGAAGATTACAAATCTAATTAATTTTAGATATAATTTGTGTTTACGTATCATTTTTTTATAATTCATCGATGCATTTGGATAAATATATAGCAAATAAGGATTTTTTTTTATTATCCGAATTATATTAGTTTTGTATCCGTATCCGTTCGATATTTGATCTGTATCTGGTATCCGATTAATATCTGATCCGTATCCGTATCCGAGAGTATCCGAATTTGTATTCGTATCCGAAAATTTTTAACGGATACGGATATGGTAAGACAATTATATGTCCGTATCTAATCTGTTTACACCCCTACCTAGCAATCTCAACGAGCTATTAATGTGGTAATTAATATCGGACTAACACAACCAAATAGCATACTATGTCAATATTTATTAACCAAAGCTCCACCACTACAACAGAAAAGGGCTTTAGTGCCGTCTAATTATCACCGAATCTAGTGATAATCGGAGTTAAAAATACTAAGAATTATTAAAACCGTTTTTTAATAAGAACCGGTGATAAAAGATATCTTTATCATCGATTTTTAAGAAGCAACCGGTGAAAAAATATTTATTACCGATTGTTTGTTAATAATCGGTGATAAAAGTTAACAGAGATTAATGTCATTTTTTGTAGTAGTGCACAGAGAACTCTTAAAAAGAAGAGCAGTTATAATGGCAAAATCGAATTCATATGATTCATATGATTACAATAATTAACCAGAATAGTTCCATAAAATTTTCCACACACAATCAAGTATCCCAGCTAGCAATAATAAAAAAGGTCAAAACCCTCGTCCAAATCAGCAAAGGTAAACCAATCATTACCACCATACAAAACAAACAAAAAGTTCTGTTTTCACTTACTGTAATAAAAATCAGAATCTCAAATAGTAACAGATCAACATCCGTTAATCTCTAGCTAATTAATGTTTAAATATAAAATAAAAAATAAAAGTAGAAGGTGCAACAAACGGTCCAAACGGTCCAATAGACCGTTAATTGAAAAAAAAAATTACTGTTACTAGTCGTTAGAGGCTGATAGGTGTATATATAAACCATGTACTCAAAGGTTGTGAGATGAGAAATACACAACAAAAACATAAAATTCTTTGCTACTCTCTAGTCTCTTCATCTCTCTGTTACTAAAAACTAACATGATATCAAAGCAGGCCAGTCCATGAAAAGCTTCCGCATGCAATTAAATCATTTCTAGCAAGATTCAAGAATCAGAGAATTAAATCCCATACACAATACAACCAGAAGAGATCAACTCTCGTGGGCACAAGTAGTGCTCCAGTCTCTCAGGGGAAAAAACACAAAAGCCGCTGATACAAAAGGGACAATCAAATAGTTAATCCCTTGAAGGTCGGAACAAGAATCTAGATTCAAGTAAATTCTGAGTTCCTCCATCAATTGAGTCTTCAAAGCTCTCAAAAGCGGCAACCATGAGTCAGCAAGAAGAGAGAAGGCTATGTTAGAATGTTTGGAGTCCTAAGGTCAAATGTTAGTGCATAAGCATTTACAATAATTACAATTCAAGTTTTTAGATTTTAATTATCTAGCTAAAAATTTCAGCAAAAATTACTAAGAGAAATTGAGCAAATCAAAATAACAAAATACAAGAATAGTAAAGAGAGAGAGTAAAGAGTAAGAGCGATTAAGAGAATACAAGAACACGTAATATAACGTGATTCGACCTACACACAAACTAGACATACATCCACGAAACTCTCGGAACCAACACTTCCTTCCTGAACCGATTCCACTAAGCAATAAATGTTATTTACAGTTGCGAAACATATCTTTAGTTTCTTCACAGTAAGCAAACTTATCTTTGAAAGTTGTTGCACACATGCCAAGGTGAAACTAGGTTGAGAAGGTCTTGAAAATGTATTGTCTTGTTGTTGTGATTGTGCTTGAGGTTGAGGTGGAGGTGGAGGTTCGAAAAATACATTCTCCATTGGTTTCGATTTTGGATAACTAGGTGGATGATAGGATGAACTTGCTTTTTTTCTCTTTTTCCTTTTGGGTACTGATTATCCATTGGAGCATCAAGACACTCATTCGGATTATCCCATTGGTTTGGTGCCGCATTAGTTGCTAAAATTCATTGATTCGCCATATACTTCTTACTTGATTCCCAAAAACGCCCTTCTTTGACCCATCCAATTGAATCATATATATTAACAAGGTTATCGAGTATAAAAACCGGTTGATTATTTTTTGAAATTCTCAGGCCGACATGGGTGATGATATTGGTCAAGAGACGAGGATAAGATAAGGACTTGTTAGCATTGGTTAAGGCAAATCTCATATGGTTCAAGATAATGTATGAAATTTGAACAACCTTATCATAGCATACCAAATGCCTAAGCAAGTATATGACATTCATCTCCAAGTTGTTCTTAATCTTGCTTTTAGGGATTAAGATGTTATTAATAAAAAAGAAATCCAGTCGATAAATGGTCGGAAGATGGGTAAGGATAAGTTTTTTTGTGGATTATGTGGTCCAAACCAACTCTTGTAGTCAAAGTGATTGGCATCAGTTGAACAAATTTTGAATGGACACACCTCTTCTCCGACATTTAAAATATCAAAAATTTCACAAAGTATATCAATGGTTATGTGTATTTTTGTCCACAAATATAAGTAGTAACACCTCATGGTTAGCTTGTAGATTTCATATTGGCATATATAATCTGAATTGGCAACTCTTGGTACATAAGGGCACATTCTATGATTGGTTGTCAATAGAAAAATTTAATGTAATCTTGGATAATTATCCAAGGTTGACCGGCTAACTTGTTTTCATCATTGGTTTTGAAGTAATAAGGTTTTGAGATTTTACGATTTCGAAACTTGTTCCGAAAATTGTCGAAGTACTTAGGAGTTCGAAATTAAAACCGGTTTGTGGATGAGATCTCCATAGAGTTTTATCTTCCAATTGGCTTTGAAGACTCTTCTTGAGATGCCCTTTGTTTTTCTTTCCTAGACCGCAATAATCTTTCACACGCTTGCTATCCGGAACCTTCACCTTCCTCTATTTGAACTCTTTCTTGAAACGGGTTAGTCTTCTTCTTGGCTACTAACTTACGGGATTTTGGTGGACTTGGTGCCATAAGAAAGAGTAGGGCAATGATTGTTGAGAAAATCATTTTGTCTTGAGAGAGAAGAAAGGAATTAGTTGAGATTGGAGTTTTCTGGAGTGTAAATTTGCTGAGTAACTGGTGGAAAAGTGAATTTCGCTCCAAGAGGTGCAAGTGATGAGGTTCGGAGAGGAAGAAAGGTCTTAAATATGTATTTTCTGCTCTCCTGTTACAGCAACTCGTTGCAACGGGTTACTTATCCGTTATAAAGGGTTTCCAACCGTTATAACGATTCTCTCTTCTCTCTATTATAACACAACCCACATTTAAACCTCCAACGGCTAGTTTTTTATCCTCTAACATGTTATAACAGGTTTCCAACCATTATAACGCATCACTGACCCATTGTAATGGGTTCCATAACACAAGCACCTATTTTTGCATTTAATTGTGATTTAATTTGCTGCCATGCTCCAAATTTGGTCTTTGATATTAATCGGGCTCAGTTCAGCTGTCATATGATGTTTAAACTCAAACAAATGCTCAGAATAAGTTATGATTTGGATAAAAAATATCAACCAAGATTCATAAAGCATATAATTCAATAAAAAAGGACATTGAATCATATATTTTGCTACCTGACTCTCCCTCAATATAATATGCAAAATGAAATCAAATTAGAGGAAGTCTAGTGACTCTCTAGACAATCGATTTGATACCACTTGTGCTTGGAAGATCAAGTGGTTCCAAAAACTTTCCTTTTCTAAAACGACAAAAACGTTCTTGATGTCCAAATTTCAAACAAAACGAACAAAATGTTGTCATGGAGTTAATATTGCTATGATCATGGTTATTATTGTTAATTGGTCTCCAATAGCTCAACACTAATCTATTTTTATCACCAAAATTCCTTATTTTTCTTGGATGAGATATTGATTGGTAGACACTATTGTATCTCTTTCTTTGAAAATTGCTATTAAGATTTTTATGATTATTTATCACATATCCAGGGTTATGCCTTGGTTAAAAAGCACCATCATACCTTTTTCTTTGAAAATTATTACCAAATTTCTTGTTATCATGTAGCTCATGGAATCTATCATATCTATTCTTAACATAAAGCTTTAGTGGTTGAGCCCTACGTTGGTTGGTAATCCTATAATCATTTCTAACTCTAGGTTTATTTACCATCTTTCTAGAATTATGTTTGGTGAACTTGGTTTTCTTAATGTCTTGTTATACATATAGGCATAATTTTTTGATCGAATAAGATTTTTATTTGTCTTAGGTTGCTTTTCAATTTTAGAAGATAGTTCCTTTACAAATTCAAGACCGGTGTTACCATGTGTACCTTGACCGATATACATCTTATCATAGTCAATTTTAGTGTCATGATTTGAAGATTTAGCAAACTTAACAAATTTAGAAGCCCAAGGATGTGGTTATTTTAATTCTTTTTTATCTAAATTGACTTTGGTCTCAAGGTCATTAACTCTAATTTGTAGCAATTTTATCTTAGACTTAATATCATTGATCATAGCATCTTTAACTTTCATAGACTTTTTGGATTCATCAAGCACTGTGAAGCCATCCCTTGATGTCTTGAGCATATCTTGGTTTGTGTTGAGCATGTTTGAGCATTGTTTGAGCATGTGCAACATCATGTTGTACATGTGTTAACCTACAACTTCAACAAAACTCATGTGCAAGATTAGTACTGATTTTTTTTTGCAAATTGACAAACAAGAGATGAGTTTAATCCAACAAACTCACCCTTTTGGCAATTTACAAAATCATATGAGATGTGCATATGAAATGATGCGCATCATACATTTTCTCCCCCTTTTTGCAAATAATGGCAAAATGCTCAAACAAAACAAGCTCTCCCTGAATTTAGTACATATATTCATACAAGTCAAGTTCAATATTGCTCCCCTTAATGAAATAAAATTTTCAAATATAGCATAATTCATTAAGTTCAATTAAGATTTTTCAATTTAGAGTAAGGGAGGCATTTCATCAAGAGACATATAGCAATCAAAACAACTTATAAAAGATGCATAGAAATATAATATCCAATACTCAAAGTCATGCAAACAAACATCATATTAATCATGAAATTCATACAAGGAGCATAGTAAAAGTAAAAGAAGGTGCAACCCTAATCTACTCCTACTCATCATTACTACTCTCATGAAGATCATCCTTCGGATTGAGTTGAGTAGCCCCTTCTTGTGCCTCTCCCATGTGAGCTTCGGGTCTGGTGGGATCAGAATAATCATTTCAAGACTTAAATTGTTGAGTCCAATTGGTTCGAAATCATAGAGTTGAACTCATTATGATTGTCAAGTCTCTCATGTACTCTTACGGAGTTGTATTTGTTGTAGAGAGACAAGTGATACACTTGTTGAGAGACATATTGTGTTCCTTCTTCAATCGTTGAAAAGGCATAAGGTATCATTGGGTTGAAGGTTTGAGGAGTCTAGAAGGATTGGTCTTGAAGGAATTGGTACCCTTTGTATGATAGAGGAAGCATATATGAAGAGGTACCGGCTTGAGGCATGCTTGGCATAGGCTCTTTCTCCATAGCTTGTGGAGCATCCGGGTCGATATATTGATTAGGTTTAGGGTTTAGGATTTTGCTTCCCAAGTCAAGCATGATTAGATTGGCCGGAAAGTAGATAATAGGATTAGGTTCCTTTGGATTAATTGGAATATCGATGTTCTTGTGCAAGAGTATTTGGGTCAATAGATGAGGGTATGATAGGCTCATTTGCATGTTCGTTAGGATGGTTCTCATGTGGTTTAGGATGATGAATGGGATATCCACCACTTTATCTTTGGCAATGAGATGCCTAAGAAGAATCCTATTTGTGTGCTCTATATTGGTTTTAAGACCTTTTTCGGGTATTAGAATGTTGTTTATAAGAAGAAACAATAATCTATGAAATGCAAAAAAAATTGGAATCAGAATGGTCTTTGTGAGGGTCTTTGTCTCCTAACCATTTATTGTATTCGGTGAAGGATTGCTAATGTTGGAGCCACTTATTGTACACATCTAGCTCTTCACCATTTTCTACAATACCAAGAACTTCGGCAAAGATTTCGGAATTGATTTGGATTTCTTGATCATAAAAGTATGTGGTTACTCCAAATGGTTCTTTGGTTGGTCTCATGTTGGCATACAAAACCCTAATTGGACTCAAGGCAAATGGCTGATTCAATTTAATTAAAGGTCTCCATGCCCAAAAGTCAATTGTTTGAACCAATTGGTTATACTCCCATTCACTCATTTGGTTATCCCTGTTTATCATGAATACAAAGGTATCGGGAAATTGATCTATTTTCGAAGGTTCTATGGAAGTTTGAAAATTCAATGGCCGATCGGTATAAGATTCGATTTTGTGATGAATTGGCCCAAGGATTAAAGATTCGTTGCCGTTCCGGTTGAAAGGTAGAGGGGTTTTGTGTAGGTTGAGATGAAGATGAAGTTTGTTTCAGATTGGATGGTGGAGGATTAGGGTTTGTGTCCGGATTGGAAATTGTACCGATATCGGGTTGATAAGTAAGGGAGGGAATGTTTTCCCTCTGTGTCATGGCCTGTTGGTTCCTCTCTTTCTCCAATTATTTCTCTACCTCATTTCTCTTCTTATTATAAACAATTGGTAACTTTGATGGTGCCATGAGAGATGTGAGAACTAAAAGAAAACTTACTAGAAATATGATGGAAAACTGAGAATAGCTTGAGCAGGCAGAAGAATGATTGATCTCTTGAGAATTTTTGGGAATTTGTAGAGTTTTTGGAGCTAGGGTTTCAGTAAGAATAGACTTGAAAGATCTAATTTTGATTTTGACAAGAATGGAGACCTTTGAAGAGGAAGGAGTGCCTTAAATAGCTGCAGAATCTCCAAACATTACAACAACCTGTTGCAATATGTTGTCAATGCGTTATAACGGGTTCCCAACCATTATAATGCCTCTCTCTCTCTCCTCTGCTATAACGCTTCAACCATTTAAAAATCAAGCGGCTAGTTTATTGATCTGCTCACCCGTTATAATGGGTTCACAACCGTTATAACGAATTCCTGACCCGTTGCAACGGGTCTGGTAACGCTAGGATCAATTTTTGCTAATAATTCAGTTTTGATATGTTGCTATGCTCCGAATTTGGTCTTTGATATTAATAGGGCTCAGTTCATCTGTCATATGATGTTTATGCTCATGCAAATGCTCACATTAGGTTGTGACTTGGATAGAAAGATCAATTAAAGTTCACAAAACATATAATTCAATCAAAAAGAGACAATGAATTACACATTTTGCTACATGACTCCCCCTCAAACTAATATACAAAATGAGAATCAAATTGGGAAAAGTCTAGTGACTCTCTAGACAATGAACTTGGTAGCTTGATAATTGCACATCATTGATGCCGAACAACTGCTTATCACCAACTGCTTATCTCAGTAAGTGCCACCATTTTGTCAGGAATGTTCAACAACAAACCCACGATACTCTCGGCAACGTTTCTAATGACATGCATCCCATCTAAATAATGTCAAACCTCCAAATATCGCCAGTAAGGAAGATCCCAAAATATGAACTTCTTCTTTCATAACGAGTCTTTCAAAGAACTATTGTCAATTTTTTTTCCCAAACTGGACCTTTATATCCTTCACCATCTCATAAACATTTCGTCTAGATAATGGTTGTTTAGTTTTTGCTGGCTCTTCTTTTCCATCAAATTCCTTCGTAAAATTTCGATAGGGATGCTTAACTGCAATGTGTCTTCGATGTCCCATGTAAACGTTCTTTTTATAGTGACTCGGTAGTATGGAATGCGTGTCTTCTCGACAAATGGCACATGCTTTACCTCCTTTGATCTTGTAACCCAATAAATTCTCGTATGCGGGGTAATCATTAATCGTGCAGAATATCATGGAACGAAGAGTGAAGTGTTGTTTCGAATTTGAATCGTACACCTCCTCTCCTTCATTTCATAATTTTTGGAGGTCATCTATCAATGGTGCCAAGTAAACGTCTATATCATTTCCGGGTTGCTTGGGGCCCGAAATCAACAATGACATCATTATGTATCTTCTTTTCATGCAGAGCCAGTGAGGAAGGTTGTACACACACAATAGCACCGGCCACGTACTGTGACGGCTACTCATGTTGTCATAAGGGTTCATTCCGTCTGTACATAATCTCAATCTTAAATTTCTTGGCTCACTACCAAAATCTTTGAATTTTCTATCTATGTTCCTCCACTCGAGAGAGTCGGCTGGATGTCGTAGTTTTCCATACAATTTCCTACAATCATAATGCCACCGTAGTAATTTAGCGTCTCTTGGATTCATGAAAAGACGTCGAAATCTTGGTATTATCGGTAGGTACCATATCACCTTACCGGGTGGCCTTTTCTTTCCATCCTCATTCTCGTTGTCGCCTCTTGATTTATACCGTGATGCATTACACGTCGGATATTTATCTAATTGTTGTACTCTTTTTTGTAAAGTATGCAGTCTTTCTGGCAACATGTCTCCCAAAAGCTGGAGTAATGATGTAAAACTTTTGTCACTCCATCCATTCTTAGCTTTTATGTTATACAATTTGAAAACAACAGATATTTTCGAATACTTCGTGCATTCGGAAAATATTGGTATATTAGATTCGTGGCGAAACAAGTTATCCAAAATTTCGGGAATGTAAGCACAATCGTTTTCAACATCACTCATTATTTCATCCAATTGGACAACATTGTTTGTACATTGCGGATTTTCAATTAATTCAGTAATTTCTACATTTTCATCACCTCCAGATTCATCACATACATATTTAACATTTTCATCATGAATATTTTCTACATTGTCATCCTGAATATTTTCAACATTTTCAAACCGACTTGTTCCGGTTACTTTTGTCGAACTTTCGGTTCTCTCTCCATGCCATATCCACCGGGTGTAGCACCTCATAAATCCATTCCTAATCAAATGCAGTTCAACTTCATCAACATCCCTATGCCTGATCATGTTCTGACATTTCGAACACGGACATAGAAGTGACTTTTCACCTTGTAATTTCATATATTTCCCTGCACATTTCATAAATTCCGCAACTCCTCTTAAATAATCAGCTGTTTTCGTTTCTCCATTCATCCACATTCTACGACGATCCATCTGAAAAATAAATTATAATAATATTAATTAAAAGTATATATGGGTATCAAGAGCTCCACATAAGGTTTTGGGCTGGCCAACCATCCTAACCCACTCTTTGAACACTTTGTCTCATTAGCGAACGTATACGATAATTGCAATCTAGTATTTGCGAAGATTTCGACAGCATTTCCCCTTAGCTCCCCGGATACGCCGACGCACATTTGCATGTACGCACGTATTCGTGGGAACAATTAGGAAAATACTGCCGAAATCTTCACAAATACTAGATTGCAATTATCGTATACGTTCGCTAATCCTAAATGAGACAAAGTGTTCAAAGAACAGTCCCAAACGGGGACTATTCGAGATTAATCCCTATTGGATTAATCCCGAACGGGTACCGACCTAAATTAGTTTATTTTCCGATATTTTGGTCCTATATGACAATACCTAACAAAATTTATGCAATGAAATGCAATTACAATATATAAAATGTATATAAAATGAATTAACCTCAATAAATTCGAAGAAAACTCCGACGAACTCGCGCTACGTACAGTAGATCTTACGCCTGCCTCGACCTCTTCAAGCGTTATTAATATAAATGTGTAAAATTAATGGAGGTTTGAGTTTAGAAGGTGTGTAATTAATGGAGAATGGTTGCAGCTGGCCTCTGGTGGCTGGGAAATTTAATTGGCGCGAAATAATTGGAGAAGAAAGGGATTGGTGGGATGCTGAAATAATGACCTAAGAGCTATTATAGCAGACCCCAGGTAAACCCCGCTTTAAATTAAACTCTGTTATAGCGGACATGCTGTTCAAGCCGCTATAATAGCTATTTATAGCGGATCTTCTATGCACGCCACTATAATAGATAGGACTATTATAGCGGCCTTTACTGGGGGTCCGCTATAATAGCCCAGGTGATTTTTTCCTACACACTATTATAGCGGCCTTTTGTAAATAGCCGCTATAATAGCTGCAATGTTTTTTACTGAAATGTCACTCATTATCTATTATACCGGTCTTACCCTTAACCCACTATAACAGGGGGCTGTAAATAACTAGTTTTTGTAGTAGTGGGAGCTCAGTTCATAAATTGTGAACAGTCTCCGTGCATTCGATTTTTGTGGTATATTAAATTCTTAAAGAACATATATTTAAAAAATATTATTCAAATTTTAAAAAAATTGCAGAAGTGTTCTTAATTACATTTACTTAGACGGGGAATGTACCAACTATGAGTTAATTGGACTTCCATCAAATATAATATTTACACTTTTGAAAGTGACCAATCAAAGTTTAAAATTGACTCAAAATTTCATACACCCTATCTATATAATAAAAACACATCTACAGTTATAACTTGAAGAATGTTTAGAAAATATATACCTTAAATTAGGTGTAATCTAAAAGTTGGATGTACGCTAGAATTAAGAATTATATGTAGTTTAAATCTTTTATTGCACCATAGGACCGCTCTGGTATCAAGAATTAATTAGCCACACATTTACAATTTCAATTTTCAAATTGCATTATATTTCTCAAAGATATATACCTCAAGAATTGAATGCACCATAAAAGTTGAATGTATATACGCTAGATTTAAGAATATGTTGCTTAGTTTCATTTCTTTTGCACCATGAGTCCAGCAAATATCTTCATATCTTTGCTGGTAATTAATTTGGATGTTAATGGAACCTTAATGTGTTGGTTATTTTTGCAATGACAAATTAAGTTATGCTAATAAAAACAACAGAAAGAAGGTAGCTAACGAGTGCTGGCAAATTAAACGACCCGTTACATCATAGAAGTGTATCAATTATTAGTGATAGGGGACAAACAGGATGTTGAAATTTTGACTGAATCATGTGGAAAAAATACTGAAATTAATATTTTATATTTGTACAATTGAATGAATTCTCCTCACTGTTGCATTTGTCAGCTATTTTGGTGTGTAATATTGTTCTTGACTTGCATGAAAAAAGAGAAACAAAAACTGCACAGTGTTTTAATGAGTGTAACTAGTCTCACAACTTTCAATTGATCGTTTCTTCTCTTTTCTGTCTACTGTTTTTTTTTCATCGGTTAGCTAGGTCATATTGTTTGCATATAAAGTTACTACTTGGTCACATAGAAGAACACCTTACACATTTTACACATCATACCAAATCTATCTTCTACTTAAAAATGAAATCTTTTAAAAAGCATTTGGCTCTCTCTATCAAGTTACAATTTCCAATGGAGTCGTCTTTTGTCTTCAAGCTTTCAATGAGGTTTCATGCATTTGTCTGCTTATTTTCATGAAGTCAGGGTATGATGGCCATTTCCAAAATAGAGCTACCAGGGAAGAGCTGTGTCAGTGTAACAGTGTATATATGAAGAAATTAAATGGATGTCAATGCAAAAGGAATTCCCATGGAAAATTACGTAGACAGGTTTACTTCTACAAATTAACTGCACCGGAAAAGGTGTTCACGGAAATATAAACTCATCATGACACAGGTTCTTACATACTTACATGCTTTAGATGATTTTTCGTTACACACATACGAAATTAAGGAACAAACTTGGAAAAAGATGTACATTTTTTTCTTTTCCAGCAAAAAAACAGAAATGCCATAAATGCACCAGTATATTTTCTTCAAATTCAATATGAAAATATCGGACCAACGAACTACAATCATTAATTTCTCTGCCTCCTAATTCCTTCAAAAGTTTCAAATTTTGAACTCTGCTTCATTGATTCTTTAGATTAAAGTCACAGATAAGACACTGATATATGCTACGGGAATTTGGTCCCACACATTTTCTTTTTATTTTTGAAGAAATTGAATTATAAACTCACATTTTATTCATTGGGTTGCACAAAGAGAAAAAGTATAGGCTCGCCTCCGCAAGGAAATCTATTAGTTACCAAGCTAAAGCCCAATAAGCCTTCCCTTTCAAGCCCATATTCCCAGGAGAGAAGATGTAATGAAGCCCAATAAGCCTTCCCGCTCAAGCCCAGATGGCCAGGAGAGAAGAAGTATTGAAGCCCAATAAGCCTTCCCGCTCAAGCCCAGATTTCCAGGAGAGAAGAAGTATTGAAGCCCAAAATAGCAGTTTTTATGTCGTTCCATAATACATTTCAATATTTATTTTGTCTGAATGAAGAATCAGTAATTGTGTCTAGGCGTATTATTTCTATTTTGAATATAGGTCACAAATTCGTGTCCAAATATGTACTGCAGCTTCAAAATACTGATTTGAGAGTGTATAAAAGTACGAGAAAAAAACAAGGGTTTCATTTCGTAGGAAAAATATGTAGCTAGCCAAACATTTTTTTTGAAGTGAGGGACAACCCATCACTTCATTTTAATTTCTAAAACGAAGCAAATTACAAACAGAACAGTTTTACACTTGATCCTTTACCAATATCTATCTAACCTTGTTTCTCTATTGTATCCTATTGTTCATGTCGGTACCGGTATCCTATTGTTATCTTATTTCTTCCCTACCCTGAAGGATAACGAGTTCATGGTAATGGTAAGACCAATACAACCTCAGTACCAGCCAGTGACGAATCCAGAATTATGAACAGAAATAAACACTACTTACTTACAAAATATAAATTTAGTCAAAATATTGAATACCATAGTAATTAAAGAGTATGTTTTATTAGAGGATATTTGTTTTTTTGTCACTACAAAACTTAAAAATTGTCAAAATGCTACTCATAAACTTTTTTTTTGTCAAAATGTCATTATTAGTCACTTTTTATATAGAGATCGGGTGCCAATAGTGACATTTTGATAATTTTTTTCTAAATGACATTTTGACAATTTTCAAGTTTTATAGTGACATAGAACTAATTTTCTCGTAAATATTAGAAAATTAAATATAACTATAATATAATAACCACCTACAAAATTAAATCAAATCGATGACGTTAAATCGAGCCGACATACCCTAATATTTTTTACAAGGTATTGTGTACCTTCATTCAATTCAATATGTTTCTCACACCGACATAGTAAAACATCGACTGACAAGGTTCAAAATAAAAATATCAGCTAATAATCAAACAATAAGAATTAAGATAATATCAATTGATTAACCTCAGGTAAACTGAACTAGAAGTCTAGGACCAATATGATCATATTGAAATAAAACTCAAAATGATATTTTTTTTGTTAGATAGACAAAGTGGTATAGCAAAATTCATTTTGCTTATTTATGAAGTTGAGCAAGAATCACTTCACATGTAGTACTTAAATTGGTTGATTTTTATTGTATTGTTATTTTTATTATATTTCAATCGGTAAGTGTTTTTAATGATAAAATTTATTTGTTTGTCATTTTTTTAGCATTAATATTTTATAATAACAAGTGAATCATATATCTAAGTATGTATAGTAGTAACAACTGAATGTCTGAAGCATATATTCAAGTGTTATGATACATTTAACAATTGAAACAAGCTTAGAATGAAAATTTGCATTTCATGTGAAAATTTATGAAATTTGCATCTATTTTTACATTGAAGTATTCGAGTGTCGGAGGATTTGAGGGACTCGCCAGACGCCAACAACGAAGGTTCGACGAGGCACGCACGATCACGACTCGCAAGTTGGAGCTTAGCCGCTTATGGTTAGGGTTCGAGGCTTCGAGCTGACAGTGATTTGCGACTCGGGTCAGAGGGGAAGAAGAGAGGGATGATCCATCCGGAGTCTTTAAGTTTGCTGAAAATAGCGATTTGCAAAGACAGCGAAGAGAGGATCAACGATCTTAGTTTGAGCCAAAAAATATTGAATGTCTGAAGCAGGGGTAGGCACAATCTTAATCCAGGGGTAGGCACCGTATTGAATATCATTGAACGTATGACGAATTTTAGAATTCAGGGGTAGGCACGTGACTACCCCTGTGGAATGCTACATCCGCCACTGGTACCAGCATAGCATCCCAATTATATGCTAAAGCAAAACTTCCAAAAAACACCACCAAAACAACTAGATCAATTGTATTGATTGCAGTATCATAAAACATGAGTCGGGTCGGGTCGGGCTCGAGTCGCTCATGTGTCGTTTTGTCTCGAGTTACGGGTTGGGTTCGATCGAGTTAGGATTAGTTTGACTTTATCAAGATATCGAGTCGGGTTCAATTCGAGTCGGATCGGGCAAATATCCACTACAAGAAAATGGAGTAATGCTCACCGTCTTTTCTCACCGGCGAAACTTGGTAAGGAATGTTAGTACTAACTTACTGGTGGGCTACGGTAGGCAGCACAGTCAGAAAAATAAAATGTTTCCTCACAGCTACATTAATCTGTACCGAAAATGCCGATAGGAGAGTAATCAAGTTTTTCCTACCTAATTTCGATGTATTTTTTACCGAAAACGACAGTAGAAACTGTCATAAACTCTTCATTAAGAAGTATTTATTTTAAATATTTCTAAAAATAAAAACAAATAAATTTAGAACTATTCTATGCTTCCTAAAAAATACTCATTAACAAATAATTAAATTTAAAACTAATTTTCATAAATAATCCATGTTGCCTAAAAAAAGTCAAAATTTTAACTATTCTAAACAGTTCTATAATTAAATCTCTAAAAAGAAAATCTTCAATTCTATATAAGTAAGGCTTCTATTTCTTTGGATCACAGCATGCCTTCACTTCAACACTCCTTTCTAAGGTTTCATGTGATTTTGATTAAGTCCTCATAATCAAACACAATAAAGAATAAATCATAATAAGAACGAGAAAATATTGAATTAAACCAACTAAAACATAACACAAGTATCAAGTTACAACCCTAATCTACCCTAGAAAGCTTTCAACCGAACATGACTAAAGCAAACATGAAAAAGTAAAATAAGGATTACAAGAGAGATATAATAATACAATCGAACGACTGAAATCATTTTCTTCCTTCTTTTCTTGTACTTTCTCTCCTTGAACAAACTAAAGTTTCTATTGTAAAAACTTTGTTCTAACCTATTCTATAGGTGTCTATTTATATCATGAAGCAAAACCTCAAATAAATTCCTAAAAATAGCGAATTTGGGCTATGGAACTGCCGAATTACAGGTCGCAGTGAATCTGTTGTGGGCCGCAATGACTGTAAGTGGCAGGCAAACACTCTGCTGCTTGCAGAAAATTGGGTCATTGCGGGCCGCAATGGATTCATTGAGGACTGCAATGAGTGCTGATCGAAATCATATTTTGTGTCTGCTAAGACCTAGAATTATTGTGGTCCGTAATGAATTCATTAATTTTGGGCCTTAATGGATGTGTAGAAATCCCATTTGAAGACTTGGTTTTGGCTGGGTTGATTGCGGGCCACAATCAAAGTGCAAAATGCTTCATAAGTTGTGTCGACTTGCTCCAACCTACAAGTTTTGCTCCGTTAAGGTTCAAATACTTGATTACCTGCAAAACTGTGTTACCCCGGTTCTTTCAATACTCAAAAGAACCGGTATCGAATGCGTATCGGGTGTAGGTGCGGCACTGGTGCGTATCGGGTGCGCCACGTGGCGCACCCTATTATTTTAATAGGTTTGACCAGTTGGGTGCGGTCTTAGGTGCGGCTGAGTGTGGTCGGATGCGGCTGGGTGCGACTGGGTGCTCCTTGGATGCAGCTGGGTGCTCCTCGGGTGCGGCTGGGTGCTTATTTATTTGTTTGTTTTTGTTTTTTAAATCTATTTGTTTATAATATTATTCATTTTTATTTTAAATTTATTATATATAGCTGCACCTGTATTCAAGATTTTTTGAAATTGAAGTATCGCCGCACCCGCACCGTATCCGATACGATACTCGCACCCGCACCTGTGCAACACAGCTGCAAAATAAACTTAACCAGGGCAATAATTTGAACTTTTAAACATTTCTAAACTAATTAAACCTTATTTCAACAAAACTTGGCCTAAATTACACAGCAAACCCTAGATTTCAGTCTATATGATTTTGGCTTATCAAGCCACTTGATATTTCTAGCACAAATGAAATCAAACAAATTGTGTAGAAAGTCACATAACCCCCCCCCCCCCCCCCCCCCCCAACTCCCTCCTTTCTATTCAATTTGATTACTATGTTGAGGGAGATTGAAGTAGCAAAATATATGATTTATTATTCAATTGAATGAATTATACACTTTGTGAATCATGTTTGACCTTTTTATTCAAAGCTTGGCTCAAGACTGATTTTGTGTACTAAGACACAATTTGACATTTTGAACTGAGCCTCAAAAACATTAAAGTTCAAATTACGAGCATTGCATTTTAGGTAACGCTAAAATTTTGCACAAAAAGTTGCACTTTTGATTGTTCTATTATGGGATCTTTGTTAGTTTGTAATAATCTAGAAGTCAATAATACGATAAATTATCATAAAGCTTTGTTCGTGAATTGAGTGATTAATAAATTATCATTTTGTTGCCTTGAGTATTAATGAATTTATGGATCATTCATTTATCTGACTAGAGTCAATAACTAGAATTGTGAAACTTCATAATATAGATGATATATACTTTTAAAAGTATCTAATCAAGGTAATTAGCAAGAACGCTAACTTACCGTTACAATGTTAGAATGTGGATTAAAAGATGGTTAAGTTTTACAGACCATAGACATGAGATGTCGTTTTAATCACATGAATACATGTTTCAGGAACATGGTATTTGACAGACCTCGAATGAAACATTAAATGGAATTGTGTACGTGTTATTAATGTTTTCATTCAGTGTTAAGTTCTAAAGTATGAGGTATTCGTTTTTCCTACTAAGAGATGTGTATGCGTGATTATTATCTAACGCTGTCGGTAAAACGCAGTCATAACGGTAGCTTTTCGGTATACATAGCTTAACTGAGGTAGTGATGGTTTACCGAAAGTACTATTGTCCCTCGTATCTATATACGAGTTACAGTATCAATGGGCCCCTTAATAGAGTAGGATTATATGCATGCAGTATAATTACAAGAGTAATTATATTTGATACATCTACTCAAGATCGAGAAAAGATTAAGTTTGCAAGGATGACACACACCTACCTTGAAACTAATTTGACACTATGAGATAAAAGAATTAACACGACTAAAATAGTTTAAGTGGATCGTGGTATTGTATAGTAAAAATCATATGTGTAATTGGATGGTCATAGTACAGATGTCAAATGTCTCCTATGATTATAGAAGTTAAAATGGTTTTAATTCTATTTAACAACATAACACAGATTCTATTGAGTCACACCGTATAAGAGCCAATCAGAGAATCTTAATGATTAATTATAAATTGATTATAATTAATATTAAGATGGTTATAATTAATTATATGTGATACGATTAAATTATATATGTCATATAAGATGACAAACAAAAACAACGGTTGAATTTTTAAATGTATTCGATACGTTGTATAAAACCATATTGAAACCAAACCGATACCGAACCTTGAGAAATGATCTTAAATATTCAATACGTTGAGAACAATTATATATTTATATATATAATTTAGATTTTAAATATTAATTATGGTTTTGAATTTGGGATGAAAGTCATTATCAAATTAAAACCTTAATTAAAATTTTAAATCTTAATTAAAAATAAATAAATAAATAAAAATTAATTAATTAAAAAATGATGTCGGCATAAAAGAATTTTTTGAAAATTAATTTTTTTGATATTTTTTATCTTGCCGACTTCATTAGTGGCAAAAAGGTCATTTTGCCTTTTCAGGAGTATTTCGATAATCGACCAACCTCCAAAGGATCACCTATTTCAATAAAATTGATAGTTAGAAGAGTAAGTCTAGTAAACATGTCTTCAATTGACTCATTCTCTTCAATTCTAAAGTTTTGGAACATTGATTGCAATTTCGCTCTCCTAGACCGTTTAAGCAAAGTGTTACCTCATAATTTTGAATTAACATTTGCCACATATCATTAGCATTGGTAGCTTCTCCAAAAATTGGTGCAATTGATTCATGTACCGATGCAAGAATTGCATTCGCTGCTTGGTCAATTTTTTCCTTAATCGAGATGGAATGGTCACTTTGTTAGTTTTCGTATCGAATTTTGGGGCATATCTTTTGGTAATAACATCCCAAAGATCAAGAATAGATAAATAGTTGGTCATACATTTCATTCAACAATAGAAATTCTTACAACTTTGGCTTAGAACCAATGGTGATGCTATATGTCTATTGGTTGTCATTTGGTATGATCTTTGCTTGTAACTAAGTGTTCCTTAATTATCAAGCTCAACCTTGCTCTGATACTACTTTGATACACCTAGGGGTATAATTTTATTTCCTAAGTGCAATTCCTAACCAATAGAGGGATAAAGTGCAAGTCACTCAATTCAGTTGATCAAATAATTTATACAAATCTAGCAATTAAATTCTATGAAAATAATTAAACGTAAACTAAAATAATAAAAGATGAGAGTTTAGAAAGATGAAACAAAGAGTCGCGTGATATGTTGACAAAGTTTGACTACGCCTTCGACTTAGCATGCGTCTTCGGGTCCTCAATCTCCCGCTTTGCGATAACAAGATCAATCCGCTCCAATAAATCAATGAGTTCAATACAAATATCGAGATCTAGCTATTTACACACAACAGATAAATACTAGACCCGTAGAAACCACACAACGTAACACACAATAATAAAATATCAATCTCCTAAGTTTTGCATAAGAGATGATTATGTTGGACTTAATTTGATGCAATGCAATTTAGGATAGAGCCAATTAACCAAATCCCCCTTGGCAAGAATTATTCCAAGTTTGGAAGACAAGTCTAGTGGCAGGGAGATTGGGGAAATGTTTTCTTGATCTTCTGTGAAGAAACAGGATTGTATATATAGGCACGAGGCTTCATCAGATCTTCAAGTCATCAAAATAACCTCCATGTGTCACAACACCTTTGTAAGTTGTTATAACGCCTCTGGAGATTTCAAAAAATGCACTTGGGCTTCTCTACAACTGACTCTGAGACCCAATATACAGGAAGGCGTTACAACATCATGTGAACCCGTTATAACGCCTATGAATGCATTATAACGCTTCTCACATGTGTTACTGTAACACATGTCTTCGACTTTTGAGTACTTAGTCAAAGCTCCAGTCATTCTGACTTCTAGGCCAACTTCAACAGAACCGTTAAGACACCTTGGATCCCATTACGTCTCCTAAACCATTATAACGCATTCCATTGTGTTACTGTAACACATAGCTCGGTTTTTCTCTGTTTTGCATGCTTCTTAATCATTTGTGCTTGTCTTTACTTGTTCTACATGTTTCAGATCTCACAAAGAGTCAATTGCACCTATATGACCTGTATACTCATGACTACTTTTGCAAATATTAGTTCAATGTCAATTTTGCAAATTGTCAAACAACGTTGAGCTAAACCCAAAAGTTTTTTGGTCAAATTATATTTAGATTTTAGCATTTGATGATAAATTATCTAGAGATCTTTGTCCAAATTAGAAGCTCGAGAAATAAATTGTCACAACCTCGTCTCTCATGACATTACCCTAAAAATAATTAGAAGTTTTTGTTTTATCTTCATAAACAAAATCAATAGTAATTTTTCACTTGCTAATTATTCAAATTATTACGCCACAAAGGACATGAAAATAAAATGCACTTTTCATCCCTGAGATTGACATTCAATAAAATGGGGAAATACTCCCGCACAATCAAGAAACCGCGAACAGATAAGAGAGGCATACAATTATTCACAGACAACACAGCAGACAAGTTAGTAAACCACGAGGCATGAGAAGTATAGCAGATCAGTCAGCATACCACAAGACAAAGAAACGTCTTTAGATGAGTCAAAACATAATTTGTTGCAACTAAATGTTTGTTCCAGCATCTAGTTTGTTAGTATGTAACAGATTAGTTAGGTAGAGACTAGAGAGTATGTTAGGTGTGCCCAAGGAAATAGAAATAGGTGGGATGAGAAGGGTAGAGAGGTAATTTTTTCAGTTGCTTTCGAATTTAATTTTAGATAAAAGATGAAAATGAAGGTGAATCTATGGTTCTGAAACTCGGCCGATTCCGATTCGAGTCGGCCGAGTCAACTCGGAATCGGCTGGGTCCAAGTCGAGTTTTACCCGATTTCCACACTTGTGCGAGTTTTACCCGATGACTCGAATGAATAGTGTCAAGTCAGCCGATTATGATCGATTCCTGGCTAATTCATGGCTGAGTCAGCCGATTCCAAGCCAGGTCAACCGAGTTTTACAGATGGCTCCTCTACATTTATATTTTTTGTTTTTTACTCTTTTTGTATTTTATCCTGAATTGATTATGTTGATTGGTTATGTTTTTTTAGCAAGGTTGATTGGTTTTATTAATTAGATCTCTTTTACACAGGCCACATCTTAAACTGACAAGCACATTAATATCTGATAAATATTTCTTAACAACAGAACTTTCAATTGAGTTTTTTTCTAGTTTTTTCTTTTTATTTTTTGACTTTCATTGAATATTTTCATTGCATTTGTGCTAAAATAATCTTCAAGAACGAATCAATATTAAACAAATGTTTTCAAAGTCTGATATAATGTCACATATATAACACATTTGCAAGGTTAATACAGAGAACAATGAGATGATCCAGCCAGCTCGACATAGCTTCTAGCAATAAAAGTGTGTTCGATTTGTAATTTTGTAATACATTGTATAATTAATAAATTATATGAGTGTAATATTGTCTTAATTAACATAGTTTATTACAAAAAAATTTTATCAATTTTTTTTATTTTTGCCTACAAAACGAGGCTTCTACCAAAAAATCTGAGTTACCGAACCGATTCCGACCAATTCATCTGATTTCAATTCGGCGATCAAACAAATGATTATAACAAATGATTATGATTCCGAATTCAAGTTTCAGAACCCCGTGAATCAATCTTTCTATTCATTTGTTTTTAATTATATTTGTTTGTTATTAAGTTGTACCTCTCAATTTGAGGTGTAAATAAATTTTCCTTCCGTTCATTTCATTCATTTTCATTAAAACCCGGGAGCACAACTTTAAAGCAGCTGTAATTACATATTTACATGTTAACATTGTAAACTCAATCATCGGAAATAATAAAACACTTTCTACAATGTACTGCTGTTGAGGCGTTGAGCTGCTTCTCTCTTTAACAAACCCTACATTTTCAACAACGGCAAAACACCTCTTCTATTTCAAAAAAAAAAAAAAACAAAGACTTAAAAATTCAACTTTGGTACTAGCGATTTAGCTATGAAATCAATAAATCAATAACAACAAACTATTTTTTTGCAAAAATTATAACTTCTCGAAATTACAAGAAAATTTCTTTGCAAACTATCATAAACTGAGTGGATGTGAAACAATTACAAATCCAGGACTCAATTCTTGACCTATTTATTTTGAAACCGCTAAAAAATAAATAAATCTAATCCAGTTTATAGTTTCGGAAGCCTTGATCAAACAAATCAGATCAAAGCTCCTAACCATGAAATACAAAGAATCCCAAAGACCCTTGATAGCAATTGTTAAATGCCAATAGCTTCTGATTAGTTCTCCAATGAACTCTGATTTTTCACACAGCTGCTATCACCATTACCTCTTTTCATACTGGTCTTCAAAGAAGGCAGATGAAATTTAATAAACCCATTTTTGTTTTTATTAGGGGAATAAGAAATAGCTGACCTTAGACTAAAACTCCGGCCTAACATCCATTTCTTCTTAAACAGATCAACCCTCTGACTTTTCATATTAGCATTGACGACCTTTTGTGCCATCTGATCCCCAAATAATTTCCGATCCTTACCGGATTCTGACAAAGACCTCTTTAGACCGAGCGGGAATATCGTACCACCGTCCCACAACTTATTCCAGTTGTTGCACAAACTTTTGGTGGAGTCACAGTTACAACACGCAATCCATTCGCAAGCGCACCTCAAACTTGAGCTTCTCCTTAACTGGTTTTCTCTTGGGCTTTCTGTCGAACACTTGTCGTGTGGTTCCTTCTTCTCCACTGTAGCACAATGTTTCCTCCAATTTAACAATTTCATCTGGTTGACCCCGACTGTAACATCTGTCAGACCATTTTCGCCATTGATCCCTGTTGATTCAACCTCCGATTCTGTTGTATTGCTTCTGACATCATCAAGTTCGAAGAGTGCCAGGAGTGTGGTTTTAGGCTTTTCCTTGATATCATCCAGCTTGGGAGTGGCAACGGAGACCTCCAGTATCTCACATTTTGAATCGTCGATTGGATCTATCTTCTCTTTGGTTAATCCAACGATTGTCAGCCTTTCAACCAAACAGAGAGAGCAGAATCCAAGAGAGAGATGAGATGGGTGCTTCACACACCTCACAAGACTTCCATTAAACGCCATGCCTCATCAGAAATCAAAGAAATCTAAAGGAACGAAACCTTTTGGCATGCTTATTGAGCAAAAATGAGCTAATTATTATCAAATTTCTGAAATAGAAGAAGGTTAAGACTTAAGATTGATAATTGGGGAATAACCAAACGGGAAATAAAATTGAAAGCACGAATTGGGAATCTGATAACAAATACACGCTATGGAAAATAGATTTAGCAGAAGAGGTAGCTAAAGGAACTTTTATGAATAATTTGAAGAGAAGAAAAAGCCATATGTTGACGAAACAAAAAGAGGAGAAAGTCAAATATAGCCGTTATAATCTATACTCGGGCAATAAATGCATGCACGCACGCCGAAATATTAATATGGAATTATGGGGGTCCGAATCTGCTGCTCGTAAATCCCTGCTTGATTTCTTGCTTGTCTTCGATCCGATCGCTCGATCGTCACGGACGGCTGTGATTTGATTCAAGAGGCAGATGCTTTGGCCGTTAGATGAGTTTTGAACGGTCCAGATCGAAACAAGCAGCAAAGCAAGCAGGAATTTACGAGCAGGAGATCCGGTTCCGAATTATGAATAATAACGATTCAACCAAAGGCAACTTTATTAATATATAATATAATAATAATAAAAAATAAAGAAAAAGTAAACGGTATGTAAAATTATAAATTTTTTATATAAATACGAGAGTCAAAACTATGATCTAAAAAAATCTCTCATTGAATTGATAACTACTTAAATAGAGATCATTGTTCTTAATCATTAATTTAAGAGCTAATTCTTAAAAAATATATATACTCTAAAATTGTAAATTTCCGTATCTGTTGTTCTTGTTGAACCATTGCCTACAAATTAAATTTACAAATTAGTAAATTTGTAATACAAAATATAACAAAATATCCGCAAACCAAAAATCGTGGTTCGCTGATTTTGCTTGTAACTAGAGTTGTCAATGTCAAGCCCTATCTAGTATAGTGGTAAGGCACAAGATCTTCATGGGGAGGTCGGGTTTCAAGCTTCATTAAGAGCTACTTTTAGAGAATTTTTTAAGTTTATTTTCTGTTTTGTTTGTAAGTGTGTGTTATAAGCCTACGGACAATTTTCTTTTTTTTGATTAAAGTGAACCCCGAGCTGGGGTACCGGTCTCCAAAACTTTGAAGACAAAAACATAGTTTTGTAGTATGGTACAAGAGTGATGTACCAGATCAAAAAAAAGCCAAAATAAAAAACAAAATATACTTTGCCAAGACTTTTCTTAAATCCTAACAAATGCTTGGCCAAAGCTTACTACCAATGTTCTGTTACTCCCTAATCCTGATTCCTCATTATCAACTAAACCCATCCCTATTTAGCTTTCATCTAGCAAATCTTCATCTGAGTCTTCTTGATCCTTCCCTGTATCCCCCGAAGAGTTGAAATGAGCCTCATCTACAAATTATACTTTTATTTTGTTATTGATATAACTGATCTACATTAATTTGAGTGTTGAACCAACTGTTATATAAACTAAATATACTTCTAAATATAGTGTTAGGATGTTTACAATCTTTATTATTAAAAATTATGTTATTCCTTTCAATCCAAATTATCCATAAAAATGCTGCTAACAAGGATCCCCATTTTTGCATATCTTTATTACTAAGTTGTAATATGCTATACCATAATTCTTCTAAAGAACCAAGGTTGAAAACCTCTAGCCCAGCTTCAGATAATTGTATATTTATAATACTCCAAAACTGCATACTAATGTAACAATGAATAAATAAATGATTAACAGTTTCTATTCTATCACAGAACACACAACTTGTGCTTCCTGCCTATCCTCTGTAACTTAAATTATCTCTAGTCAGTAAATTGTTATTTAATGCAAGCCATGTTAGTAATTTGAATTTTAATGGAATTTTTAGTATCCAGACAGTTTTATTAATATTTATTTGTAATCCTCCAAAATTTAGGAAATTATACATTGATTTAACAGTATATATCCCATTAGCTTCTAAATTCCATCTGACTGTATCATTAATATCAGAAAAATTTGTGTTATACAGTAAAGATAATAATGAAATTTTCTGAATTCTCATTTCCTTACTTACCCCTCTAGTTAAAAATAGCTTGATATCCCCATTATTCCAAACTTGAGCTACTGTGACATTATCTTTTTTCACCTTTTGATATACTAATGGGTAAACCAATTTCAGAGGACAATTATTAAACCATACATCATGCCAAAATTTTATGTTTTGACCATTTCCTACAATGTGAGTACAAGTTAATTGCAAAAATTTATATTCCTGACTAACATCTTTCCAAAAAGGAGATGCTTCAGAAGTAAATTTATTGTATTTAACTTGAATTATTTCTTTTCATATCCCATTATGCTCTTTGTAAAGGAAAAGCCACCTCCATTTACATAAAAGTGCAATGTTAACTTGTTTTATATCTGAAACTCCCCACCCCCCATTTTAACTTGTTTTATATCTAAAAGCCAGCTCCATTTACATAAAAGCTCAATTTATTAATTAAGTCTACGGACAATTAATAAAAAAAAAACTAGGGTTGTCAATTGAAACCAAACCCTGTTATCTAGTTCATACCGTGCTCCATAAAGTGAATATAGAAAATGTTTTGTTTCATTAACTTATTATCATACATATCAATATATCATATGGTAGGAATTTGTTTGCATCCCTGCGAAATCGGCCACAGAAAATAAAGAAATAATAATAATAATAATAATAATAATAATAATAATAATAATAATAATAATAATAATAATAATAATAATAATAATAGAATCGGTATAACAAACATTGTTCCTTTGGAAAAACATAATGAAACGCTAAAGGTAGCAATGCACTGTTCTTTTTTTCAGTTGCGATGTTTTTTTTTCCTGTGGCAGTTTAAGAAACAATATTTGAGATATGATTTCTTTGAATTTGTGCAACGAAGAAGAAGTATCAGAGATACCCCTTTTTATGTCATGTAAAAAGATACTCTTTTTGTTTCCTTGTTTAAATATTTATATTTTTCTACTAATAAAAAATGGAGAAAGGAACCCAATTTTCATGTTATTTTGTTGTTTTTTTGGAACAACTTATGTCGATTTGGAATTAAGATCTTCTTTAGTAAATAGTAACTAATAGAGAGAATATATATCCTGCATATTGTTTAGAGGAAAATATACACTAGTTAGATTTATTTTTAATTAATATGCAGATCGGAGTCTACTCTGGATATGTAATATGCGGCTAGGGACTTTTTGTCAAAGTATTATGGACTGGATCTATAATTAGATTCATACATTCAAGGTTAAATTCTGATTCAGTGCTGAGTCCAACAGTACAGCATTATGAGTTAGATCTATAATTAGATTCATACATCCAAGGTTAAATTCTGATTCATTGTTGAGCCCAACAGTACAACATTATGGGCTGGATCTATAATTAGATTCATACATCCAAGGTTAAATTCTGATCTAATGCTGAGGCCAACAGTACAGCATTATGGGATGGATCTATAATTAGATTCATACATCCAAAGTTAAATTCTGATTCAGTGATGAGCCCAACAGAGTAGCATTATGGGCTGGATCTATAATTAGATTCATACATCCAAAGTTAAATTCTGATCCAGTGCTGAGCCCAACAGTACAGCATTATGGACTGGATCTATAATTAGATTCATACATCCAAGGTTAAATTCTGATTCATTGTTGTTGAGCCCAACAGTACAACAATAGATTCATACATCCAAGGTTAAATTCCGATCCAGTGATGAGCCCAACAGAGTAGCATTATGGGCTGGATCTATAATTAGATTCATACATCCAAGGTTAAATTCTTACTAAATATGAATTTCATATTTCAGTTCTTTCCGTTTTTTATATATAAAATTAGTTTCAAAATATTAAGTTAGTTATTTTATATTTCTTTTACAAAAATATTAAGTTGTTTTGTCAATTTTCCTGTACTGATTCCGTCATTTAATTTTTCTGAAATAAATTAATTCGTAAAACTGTATCGTAATATAATATTTCTATTGGTTTTGCTGAAAATAACTAATATGGTTTTTTCCAGGTAAACTTCTGGACAAAATAAAAGCATTTATTTTAATTTAAATATTTAAAAAACTAATGTTTTATGTTTGCTCTTCTACTAGTAGATATGCTGGTTCAAATTTCGGAGGAGATATTTATTTATATAAAAAAATCTTATGTTTGCTGGAAAATATACTAAAGTGAGAATAGATGATATGTTAGATTATTTTATTAAATCAAAGTTAGCTTATTTTATTTTATATTTATTCGAATTCAAATTTATATCCGATAATAATAGATTTGTATTTGCATTCATATATTATCAATATCAACTATTATCAATAGTCGGTTTACCACCGACGCCAATAAAAACCAGTCGACTAAACGTGCATAATAAGTCAAATAAAATGCATAATAACTCAACTAAATGTGCATAATAACATTGATATCGATTTTTATCACATAACATGAGGATAATTTTTCTAAGAAAGTAATTTGAAAAGAAACTAAGAACGCTCAATTTTTTATTTCTTTTTAGCATCGCCGGTTGGAACTTGGAAGAATGAGTGTTTGGCGAAAGTTTATGTATATTTTTCAGAAATTACTTTTTTTCTTTTAAATTTTAAATATTACAAAAAAATTCACTAACAAATTTATCTATTTCATTATCTTTAGTATTAAAACTCATTTTAAGTGTGTCAAATATTTATTTTATTCTTAATTAAAATTATAAAAAATATAGCTTGTTTAATAAAACTATAAATATTAATTTTATCGATTTTTTAGAGCAAATTATTCATTTGTCTAATTCTAGTGCATACACAAGAGTAAATTTAATGTCTCATATATATG
This sequence comes from Eleocharis quinqueflora, assembly GCA_964058865.1. Taxonomy (NCBI): domain Eukaryota; kingdom Viridiplantae; phylum Streptophyta; class Magnoliopsida; order Poales; family Cyperaceae; genus Eleocharis; species Eleocharis quinqueflora. The sequence continues at coordinate 97,462 of CAXKVX010000108.1, read as the reverse complement.
TCTATACTACAAAATGATAGTTTGTCCTCAGAAGTCGGTCAAATATATGATCGACATTTTCTTAAACAAATTACAGATTTTTTTGTTTTAATTAAGGATAAAATGTTTGTTTACACATTTAAAATAAGTTTTAATACAAAAGACAGTAAAATAAGTAATTGTGAGTTTTCAAGTTTAGAAGAAAATACATAATATCGAAATTTCGAGGGAAATATGCATACTTTTTTTTATTTTTTGAGAGATGTACTTAAAATTCTGCCTTAAAGTTTAGCATAAAATAGTGGCTTGAATTCAAACTTTTTATGAAAGTCTAATGGCTCAACCAATTGCACTAGGAGCAGGAATTTCATATATAATTTTAGAGTGCCACAATTTTCGTATCTAAATTCTCTGCGCATCGATTTTTTTATTATTGGAAATTAAATAAATAAACTATTCTTAAACAGAAAGAGTATTTGGAAAGCTCCAAAAGTAAAAAAAAGTCGGTGTTATGAACATCGTTCAGAAAAAAAACAAAATGGACGGTATTGCGAATACCGTCCATTTCATTTTTAATTTGAATATGAATTATTTTTATAACTAACTTGAAAAAAATAAAGAATAACATATATGACACTGAATTCAAATCTTTGACGATAATGACCTTATTTTATAATTTACGTTCAGAAGTGTTACTTAGACCCATGTATTCGGTGGGCACTTAGAAATTCAAACAGAACAAAAAAAAATTATAAGTACCTCTGAACGCATGCGTTTAGTTATTAACATGCGAACGTGAACGTTTAAAAATAGAGTTATTATTGTCAATGATTTGAATCCAGGGTTATATATGTTATTATTTATTTTTTAGTCAGTTATAATAATAATCAACCTCTTTTGCACATGAATATTTTATTATTAAAAAAATATTAATATTTTAATTCATGAGTTGGGTTCTATTTAGATAATTTTTGTAACAACTTCAGTTGTGATCGTCGAGACCGTAATTAAATTTTTTTATCGTCGCAAGTCATCGAGCTGTAGATATCCGAGTCTACTTTCACCGTGTCGAGTCTGATTTTTTATCGGAGAAACGAGCGGTACAAAATTGAATCAGATGCAAACTCGTGATAAAAGTTAGTAATTAAGACATAAGTTGAAGATGATGTCAAATTTGTGTTGAGATTTCATGTGTAAGTTTAAGAGGACGAAAATTAAAATTTTTTGCCTCTATTGAACTCAATACACAAATGATCTTATTTATATAACAATTGCAAGCAAAAATACACTATGACATTTCATCGAACACCTCTTGTGCATCAACAAAACAGAAAATAACACATTTATTTCTTGCACAAGAGTGAATAAAATAGTATACCTAAAGAGATTGTCGAATCTCTTCGTAGAGAGGAGTCGATTCCTCTTCTAGGTCTCTTGGAAACCGTCGTCTTCCTTCTTCGGCCATGGAAGCACCCTTGTCTCTTGGTTCACCTTGAACCTAAACAACAACCTAAAGCATCCTTAGATAGATGGATGTAGAGGTTAGAGCTTAGATCCAACCACCTAGATCTTCAATCTTCAATGAACAAGCTATTTCATTTGGTGGCTAAACCTTGCAAGAGAAGGAAAAGAAGAACAATGGAGTTTTTCTTTCTACACACAAGAGAGGGGAAATCAAGGGTTACTATTCATCCCATTGTGGGAAGAGAGAGAAAAAGTCATTTTTCATCTCAAACATACCCCTTTATATAGCCAAGCCCTAGGGCAACACTTGTGTTAATTATTTACACAAATGGCTATGATTACTCTCTTGTTATTCCCTAATCATATTTTTCAAGGATTTAATTTATGAGTAAATAATATTACTATATTATTCTAATATGAATTAATTTATTATTCTTATAATGCTCTCAAACATTATACAAAATAATATTCACATACACATATATTCTCATAAATTTATTTTATGATCTAAGCATGTCATTTTACATGATAAATTACTTTAACATTTTATCACATGCATTTTAACTCATACATTATGAGATTAAATACATCATTCAAAATGTAAAATACTTGTTGTTTCTGTTCAGTTGGTGTGACCTTACAGAGGATCTACGTCATCTTGGGATATAATATAAAATACTTTATATTATGGACTATAAGAGGTTCTATCACTACATTATAGTCTCCCAAACGACATAGTCGTTACGTGCTTGATCCACTTAATTCGTGTCTATCCTTGTATCATGATATTTTAAATAATATGCAAAATAGGATCGTGTCATTTTTGCATTATATTATTTTCTTGGTCTCTCAAGTGAATTATAAGTATAACTACATCAGTTATATTGCATGCAATATAATTTCACTTTAACAAGGGGCACAGTAATATCATAACTCAAATAATTGAGGGACAATAATAATATTGACATATAAATTTCTCCCGCACAAGTTGTACATAACGAATTACTATATTATTCCAATCATTTGAATGGACTTTAATAGTAATAACATTATATACTTCTCATGTGAAAAACTTACATGTCTCATATATAAGATTCAAAGACACATTGGAAACATTAATGACACAAAACCAATCCATATAATGCTCCATCTAGTTAGGTCATGTTCAGTATATAAAGAATCACCATTTTATATACTCATGTCATTGAATGATAATCACTTATCAACATTTATAGAACTACAATGTACTTTCAATTGACATGACAACCTTCATGGTAAATAATGTTTCCTTTAATTACCACGATTGTGAACATATTTAGGATTATATGTTTTCATCTAAAGAGTTCTATGGTTCAAGACCATGAGCATCTTCTTGAACGCTTCTAAAGATATAACATATCAATCTCAAGGAACATAAATGTATAATAACATTTAAAATCATAAACAATTCATAAATTTGTCAGAAAAAAGATAACTTTCAAAACACACAACCTTCAGTCTCCCACTTGTTTTTAAAGTTTCTTATATGCATAAACTCTAAAAAGAGAGAACCCTTTCAATTTAGTTTTCAAGCCATTATCCATGATCTTGTAGAATCATGGACTCGAAATGAATTTCGTTCTTGGCTTACGATAAAAGCGTTTTCAAGGAATCAGTGATGTGTGTATTTTACACACATATTCTTTAGGGTAAAACCGTACCTTTTGGTATAAACTTAAGCTTTATTGGTCCAATAAATTGTAATTTAGGGCATATCATTGCATTTGTCGTGTTGTACCTCTTTCTTGACTTGCAAATTCGAAATATTACGAAATCCCGACTTTTGGAGCACTTTTCTGCCTTTCTGGTACGTGCTTCTTGAACTTATCTAAATGGGGAAACTCACCATGGTGAAACTTACCAACACGCACCAATTGAGTGGAATAATGACTGAAATGTGAGATCTACCAAAATATCAAAGGCACAAATTATTGGAGAGATGTGAGATTCCACATATATGTGCACTGATACACACTTCACCCACTTTAAATGAAACATCTGAGTTCCACAGAAAGGCATAGCCGCGTGTGTCGAAAGACGCGGCCCCGGTGTTGTCCATTCCGACCGGGAATAATTAGAATGGACAGGGTTTGGCGCCTGTCCCTCACAGGTTCCATTGGGTCACAAGGGAACCCGGCTTTTTGCTAAATCCTTTGGTGTTTGGTGTTATATCCAAGAAAAAGCACCGCACGCCCAAAGATGAGTTCACCTCGTGTGATCTTGGAGGGGTCAGAACAAAGGACTACTCGTTGTGCTTGGCGCTTGCGTCAAAACAACGAGAACGGTGAAAGTCTTACCATACACACACTAAACACCAGTTGAGAGTGATATTGAGAGAAAAGTGAGTCTACCAAAGCACGCAAAGTGCCTAGCGGAGTGACTTGTGAGAGTCCACAAAAACACGTACACATCCACTTTTCACTTCCAATCATTGAGAGTTAGGAAGATTCCACATATGGCTAGTTGCGAAGTGCCAGAAATGTCGTAACCTGGGTTGAGTTCATCGGACCTGGCAAAACAACGGATGAACGTGGTTGCGGGATTGTCCTGGGTGTTCCCCAAACAGTCGTCCCTTGGTTCGTACAGTTGGCCAAGTAAAACCGACAACTAAAAAAAGTGCTTCGGAAGGCGGGATGTCATGTAGAGGCCCTGAGCAGAGGTCTGCGAGTCGTCCACCACTGTCTGCGACTCGTTCAGCAGTGTTTGCAGAGGCAGGCGGGTAGTCAGACACCAGACAGTAGAGGTGAACGGGTAGTTGACAGACCTGTGCGACCAGTTCACCCTTGTTTGCAAAGGCAGGCGAGTAGTTCTACATTGTAACATTGATGTATGCGAGTCGCTCACCATTGCCAACGGGTCGTCCACATTGGATTTGCACCACCAGACACTCAGGAATTGACATACATCAATGTAAATGGCTGCATCTGATTCTACGTGGCAGAACAAGACCCAACGGGTCGTTCACCACTGTCAACGGGTAGTTGAAGGCACTGCCCAATTTTGGAAGGAAATCTGCTGAAGGTCTGTTTTGGAGGCGCGTTTTGGGGCTTATAAAAGGAGAGTTTCTACAGGGATTCGAGAGGTTCATCTGGTAGGGTTTCAAAGGAAGAGATTGGAGGCGGCTACCAACCTTGGAGAGCACGAATTTCGAGAGAAATTCAACCACGAAGACAGCACCTCGCTCATCTTGAGATCTTCGGTTTTGTCAACATGATCTCTTATTTTCTTTACTTTTCTTTGTGTTCTTTTGCCATGACTGGGTAGTTTATTTGTTCTTAGGGATTAGGGTAGATTGTTGTGAATGGATTGATGATTATGCTACGTTTTTTATTGTGGTATTATGTTCAACTTGTTGCACGTTAATAATATATTTGCATGAATTGATTGTTGTTTTGTATGGTAAACCCGCGGACGAAGGCCAAGTCCGGTGTGGTTGTTTATATCAACTGACCAACCTTTATTTTATGCATTGCTTGAGTTGATCTTCGGATCCATAAGTACTCGAGAGGGGAAATTGCGTTATACGATGGTATTAACGGAACTTAGGTATAAAACAAGTTGATTTAGGGTTAGTCATAATCCTAGAAATGTTTTAATGAACTAATAACATTATAAAGTCCAACACACGAAAGTTGAGGAGTCAATTTGACCATTAGTTTCATTGAACGTTCATAATACGCGATAGAAGCCTATGTTAACTGGTTTGACGGTTGTCTGGCAGATGTCAACTGGTCGTTCAGGACACTGAACGGGTAGTTGACCATCTGTTAGCGCTGTTGAACAGCGACAAGACCAATGTCTGCAGGTAGTTCAGGACACTGAACGGCTTGCGAACATTGGTATTGTTTACCTAGCATGCCCTCTGCGAGTCGTTCAGGACACTGAACGGGTCGCATACCTATGTCGGCGGGTCGTTCATAGTAGTGAACGGGTAGTTGACCATTGATCCAGAGCAACAATTGATCCCGAACTCTCTAGGAATACCTTTTATAGTTAAGTTTAAAACCAAAATTTTATTTGCACTTGTTTAATCTCTATTTTTAATTGTCCTTTAATTACTTAGGATTCCTTAATCAAAACAATTGCTTACAACCCCCCATTTTATACAAAAATACCAAAAATAGTTTTCGAGTCTAAATTAAAGTCGGTTTAGAAGTAAGTCCCGTCTCTGTGGTTCGACCCTGATCTGCAATTGACCGTCGTTTGGTGCGACGTAAAAGTGGGATTAGGAAAGTATAAATAGTATTTGATATCACCCAACCATCAATCAGCTATGTTGCTGTTTGTGTCTACCCATATTAATATAATTTTGCCTTTGTCTATAAAGTCTTGAGTCACGAAGTACTCTCTATCATGTACTTTGTCTTATGATGTGATATTGGCTCCTTGATTTGCATAATAGATGCACTATTGTAGCAAAACAACTCCAAGGATCCTTCACAGGACAAGACAGCACTAAGTTTCTTAGGATACTTTTTTTATCCATTCTTCTTTGTTTGCCTCTGCGGCCCCCATGACTTCCGCTGAGGTGATTGAGTTTGTCATAGTTGATTACTTCCAACTATGCTAACTCACTTCACCACCAATCAGAAGAAGGACGTATTCAGATTGATCATCTGGATCAGTTATAAAACTAGCATCAGTGTAGTCTTCTACAATGAGCTCTCTTTGACCACCAGAGACAAGAAACTTATTCTTGGTCCTTTTTAGGTACCTAAGAATATTCTTGTCTGCAGTCCAATAATTAGGACTAGATGAAGTCTAATGATGACTTGTCATTCTTAGAGCATACCCGACATCCAGTCTGCAAGCTATAACATACATAATGCAATCTATGACTGATTCATAGGAAACATTCTTCATGCATTTTATGTCTTTGTGTGTTGTGACAAATTGTAACTTGCTAAATTACACAATACTTTTATTGACACATTTTCCTTCTTGAAATTTCCCATACGAAATCTTTCCAAGATTTTGTCAATTTAAACTTTTTGACTTAGGCCAATGAGCTTGTGAGGACTATCTCTATATATCTTAATCTCTAAGACATATTGAGCCTCATTCATGCCTTTCATTGAAAAAACATTATTTTCAATGAGCTCTTTGTTTGCTCCATCAAAGATACTTCATTCTTCATTAACAATATGTCATCGACATGCAAGATCTAGAGCTACATATGACTCCCACTAACCTTCTTGTATACTCAAGGTTTTTCCTTGCTTTGAATGAATCCATGAGTTTTAACCTCTTCATCAAAGCGCTTGTTCCACATCTTCAATGTTTGCTTCATGCCATAAATAGCTCTTTGAAGCATGCATACTTTGTTGCTGTTCTTTGGATCATCAAAATCTTGATGTTGTAACATGCACACATTCTCATCTATCTTACCATTTAGGAAAGTTATTTTGAAATTCAATTGACAGATTTCAGAATCCTAAAATGCATCAATACCTAGCATAATCCGAATAGATTTGAACATGAAAACTTGTGAAAAAGGTTTCGTCATAGTCAATCTCTTGAATTCGACTAAAACCTTTCATTACAAGTCTTGCCTTGTTTTTCATGTTACTATTCATGTCTATCTCCCTTTTAACAACTCATTTGTTATTAATGAGTTTATTTCCTTAAGGAAGATATATCAAGTTCTACACTTGATTGCAATACATGAATTTTATTTCGAATTATGGTTGTCTGTCGTATTTTCTTTCAATTGCTTCTTCATAGGTCGAGAGATCTTCGGTATCCATTACCAAGACTTCATGAAGACCCATGTAAAAATCAGGTCTTCTCCTTTTCCTTGTTGACCTTTCTAAGCTTACTATATTCTTGCAACTTCTCTTGAGCTTCTTCAACTTCTTTCACAATTTGTTGTGAAATTGGTTCTTGCTCAGGTCGAGTTGAACGAATACTTAGTGGAGAGGTATAAGTCTCTTCAACAAACTTTTGTGAAGCGTGACTGTTTGTACTCCCACTGATCAAAGAAACTTTATGTGACATTTCATGACCATCTTGAATGCTATCATTCATCTCATGATCACTTGCGGATCCTCTTGAGTTTTCTCAAGTGTTATCCTATTGTCATTGCTTTTGATTCTTTTGAGAAATTTTTTTCTCTAAGAATACTGCACCATTCTTAATAAATATAATATTTGTTAACTTGTGCCAAAAGTTGTAACCTTTTTATTTTGGATCTCTCCTGAAGAAGCATTTATCTATTTTGGATTTTAGTTGACATCATACGCTTGACGTATGAGTCACAATCCAAAACTTTGAGAAAAATATATGTTGGATGGTTTGCCCATCCAAAACTAATGTGGAGTTTTATCAATGAATTTTGATGGAACAATATTTAGTGTGTGAGCTGATGTTTGGAGTGCGTGACCCCAAAAATACAAAGATAGCTATGTTTGGTACATCATTGAACGAACCATATCAATCAAGGTTCGATTCATTCTCTCAGAAACACCATTTCACTGTGAGGTTCTGGGTTGAGTGAGTTGTGGTATGATACCACACTCTTTCAAGTATGTACTAAACTCATTACTCAAGTATTTGCCTCCACGATCAATTCGTAGGACTTTAATTCTTTTGTCAAGTTGATTTTCTACTTCATTCTTGTATTCTTTGAATTTTCTAGAGAATCCATTCTTATTCTTCATAAGATACACATAGTCATATTGACTATAATTATTTATGAAGGTAACGAAGTACCTCTAATCAACTCTTGCACTCTTATTCATAGAACCACATACATCATTTTATGAGTTCCAATAAGTTGTTTGTCTTTACACCTTTACCATTTAACGATGATTTGATCATCTTTCCTGTTAAACAAGATTCACATTATTGATTACAAGCATGAATAAACTATTCCCATATAATGAGCAAAGAGATGTGACTCGCACAACTCTTGCTTATTTATGGCCTAACAACGAATTCATGTTGAGTAGTTAACAGACATGAACAAGTCATTTCCACATAATGAGTAGAAAGTTGTGCCTCACACAACTCTCACTAATTCATGGCTTAATAACAAAGTCATGATTGGTAGTTAACAAGCATGGATGAGTCATTTCCACATAATGAGCAAAGAGATGTGCCTCACACAACTCCCACTCATTTTTGGCCTAACAACGAATTCATGCAATTTTCACAATTTCTAGCAATTAAGATCACACTCATGTTTATTCTCAATTACTAGTTTAAAATGGATAAAATGTGTTGCTTGTTTATATGGCCAGGTCATAGTGCCATAAAAAGTGTTTTATTGGTATGTGACATCTTGAGTATCTTGTTATTGACATTCAACATATGTTTATCCTTAACTAAACAAAGTATCATTTATTAGAAATGATAGCATTTGTATAAACATGATAAACATCCTTTAAATTTAAATACAAACCACTAGACAATTGTAAGTTGAGGGTGCCGAGTATAATCACATATATACTTGCACTATTACCAACTTTCAACACAACCTCTCATTTTGAGAGTAATCTTTTATCCCTCAGTGCATTCACATTATAAACTAAGTGAGCACAGGATTCAGTATCATTACCAAATCTTGGATCATCGTACTAAATTTAAATTTAGTTCAATAACAAGTATGCATTGGGATGCTTGCTTTCAACATTTGCCTCTATCCAAGTCATTCTTGTACTTGGGGCAATTCATTTTGAAATGTCCCATCTCGTGGCAATAGAAGCGCTCTATGTTAGAGTTTGGAGAGTCATTCTCCTTACTTCTCTTGGAGGTGCTCTCTTGAGCTCCTCCATCCTTTGCCATTGAATAAGAGATGCATCTTACTTGTCTTACTCTTTATATTGCCTTTGTTCTTAGCAATCATCTTGCTTTTTGACACGATAGTTAAGACATATTTCTCATTTGTCCTTTTTTTTATGTTATTAGCAAAGGGGTGTTTTATAACCATAGAAAACAAATTAGGAGATATAGACAGCTATAAAATTCATTAAGGATATATCGTTGTTCATGAATTAGAATTTGTACTAACAAAATATTTAAAGTTTGTCCGTTTTGTTAGTCACACAAGACCCCTTTCAAATAAATAGACCTCATCCAAATATTTGTCAAGATAGGTAATCATTTACCAATCATAAACTTTTAAGTAAAACTTAACCTTATGACTCTTGTCGTTTTCATTAAGAAAGAATAATTCAACTTCTTAATAAAACTCTCTTTCCCAAAACCCAAGTCTAGATCTTGGTGATTTGTTAAGAAAACTCATTTTATTGGACAACAAGAATGAATGAGTTATTTCCACATAATGAGCAAAAGATGTGCCTCACACAACTCCACTCATTTTTGGCTTAATAACTAATCCATGCAAGTTCCACGATTTCTAGTAATAAGAGTCACACTCATGCTTATCTCCGACTACTAGCTTAAAGTGGATAAAATGTGAAGGAAAGATACTCTTACATTTTTCATGGACATAGTGAAAATATGACTGATAATTTTGGTAGGGCATGTATTCATCCAAACAATACTTAGCCTAACAATACAAATTATCTAACATATTCATAAAATAAATAAGCTGCGTGGGTTGTATGGCTCCCGCTTGCATTCTTGTAGCTTCATCAATCATCTTCAGAAGGAACACATCTAAGCTACTAAAACCTACCCAATTTTCAATCTACTTTTGAAGCTATTCTAAAGCAAAATGAAAAGTACATCTAGAATAACCCTAATTTAAAATCCTATGTGGTATGCAAGCCAAGAATGAATTAATACATGAATGACAACCTAACATCATTGCCATAATTTAATTATTATAATTAATTAATAATGGCACCTTAGGCCGCAATTACACACATTTATACACATCATTCATTACAACACACAAGGCATTGGAAATCTTGAGCCATACAAACCCACAATCCTCCTGCAAAACAGGGTTAGTATACAAGTATAATCTCACTGCACTATTCAATCTTGTTTAGTTATGTCCATATCTCTCAAGTTATTATTTCATCTAAATTATTTTAAATCCCAAAAATAATCTCAATAGAATAAATATTTATCAATTAAATGTCATTCTCTATGACTTTTAAGTTATTCCCACATGGCGAGCAAAGATAAGTGCCTCACACAACTCTCACTCACTTATGGCCTAATAACAAAACAAGTCATGCTTGATTGTCCTTTTAGAAAATCAATTATTCAATAGAACAAACATTTATCATTTAAATGTTATTCTATATGATTCATTTAAGAATCACCAATATTCTCTAATGACTTTTAGAAAACATAAATTGACTTGTTTGTTCTTAATCATCATTATTGTTAATTAAAATTTTAAAATTTTAATTCTATCACTTTCAATCATACTTGGATGAGTCCTAACACAATATTTTTTTTTTACAAAACAAATCATTGTGCAACAATAAATTTCACAAAAATGAAATTTCAGAAACTGTTTCCAGTTTCAACCTGCTGCGCACCAGTCAGTGTTTTCAATGTCAAAAAATGTGTCTTTCGAATTAAAATTCAAGCCATACATTTCTGAAAACTAGATTTAAGTACCTTTCTATATGTACAAAGATATCCATAAAATAGTTAATCATTTGTGAGAAAAACATATTTTAATCCAGGATTCCAGATCTGGAAATCAGATTGTTGTCACCTCTGTAGTTTGTAACTTTACAAAAAATCCGTAATACTTTTGTATTACAAAATATAGTTTTATAGAAACAAGACTTCATCATATTTCTAATGATAGGTAGCATGCACGAATCCATTCATCCAAATTTGAGATATGCTATTTTGAATCTCAACAAAACAGAAAACTGGTCACAGAAATTCCAGCACTGTACTCGTTTTTCTTATTTTTGTTTACCTTAATAAAACTGTTTAAACTCCATATTTTATTTTAGAATATTTATCCACACATCATAAACTAATGTAGGAATTTTTAGATTCACAAAAATCGTGATTCAAAAATTAACAAAGTGATTAAATGTCTTAAGAACCCAAAAGGGACAGATTTATGAACAAAAACTTGAGAGATAAGTAACTAAACACTTGTGCACTTAATTTAGGACTAATTAAATAGTCTAATTGCTATAAAATAAGCCTAAGCTCTGATACCACTGTTGGGATTTCATGTGTAAGTTTAAGAGGACGAAAATTAAATTTTTTTGCCTCTATTTAACTCATTACACAAAGGATCTTATTTATATAACAATTGCAAGCAAGAAAACACTATGACATTTCATCGAACACATTTTATGCATCAACAAAACAGAAAATAACACATTTATTTCTTGCACAAGAGTGAATAAAATAGTACCTAAAGAGATTGTCAAATCTCTTCGTAGAGAGGAGTCGATTCCTCTTCTAGGTCTCTTGGAAACCGTCGTCTTCCTTCTTCGGCCATGGAAGCACCCTTGTCTCTTGGTTCACCTTGAACCTAAACAACAACCTAAAGCATCCTTAGATAGATGGATGTAGAGGTTAGAGCTTAGATCCAACCACCTAGATCTTCAATCTTCAATGAACAAGCTATTTCATTTGGTGGCTAAACCTTGCAAGAGAAGGAAAAGAAGAACAATGGAGTTTTTCTTTCTACACACAAGAGAGGGGAAATCAAGGGTTACTATTCACGGATTACTATTCATCCCATTGTGGAAGAGAGAGAAAAGGTCATTTTTCATCTCAAACATACCCCTTTATATAGCCAAGCCCTAGGGCAACACTTGTGTTAATTATTTACACAAATGGCTATGATTACTCTCTTGTTATTCCCTAATCATATTTTGCAAGGATTTAATTTATGATTAAATAATATTACTATATTATTCTAATATGAATTAATTTATTATTCTTATAATGCTCTCAAACATTATACAAAATAATATTCACATATATTCTCATAAATTTATTTTATGATCTAAACATGTCATTTTACATGACAAATTACTTCAACATTTTATCACATGCATTTTAACTCATACATTATGAGATTAAATACATCATTCAAAATGTAAAATACTTGTTGTTTCTGTTCAGTTGGTGTGACCTTACAGAGGATCTACGTCATCTTGGGATATAATATAAAATACTTTATATTATGGACTATAAGAGGTTCTATCACTACATTATAGTCTCCCAAACGACATAGTCGTTACGTGCTTGATCCACTTAATTCGTGTCTATCCTTGTCTCATGATATTTTAAATAATATGCAAAATAGGATCGTGTCATTTTTGCATTATATTATTTTCTTGGTCTCTCAAGTGAATTATAAGTATAACTACATCAGTTATATTGCATGCAATATAATTTCACTTTACCAAGGGGCCCAGTAATATCATAACTCAAATAATTGAGGGACAATAATAATATTGACATATAAATTTCTCCCGCACAAGTTGTACATAACGAATTAATATATTATTCCAATCATTTGAATGGACTTTAATAGTAATAACATTATATACTTCTCATGTGAAAAACTTACATGTCTCATATATAAGATTCAAAGACACATTGGAAACATTAATGACACAAAACCAATCCATATAATGCTCCATCTAGTTAGGTCATGTTCAGTATATAAAGAATCACCATTTTATATACTCATGTCATTGAATGATAATCACTTATCAACATTTATAGAACTACAATGTACTTTCAATTGACATGACAACCTTCATGGTAAATAATGTTCCCTTTAATTACCACGATTGTGAACATATTTAGGATTATATGTTTTCATCTAAAGAGTTCTATGGTTCAAGACCATGAGCATGTTCTTGAATGCTTCTAAAGATATAACATATCAATCTCAAGGAACATAAATGTATAATAACATTTAAAATCATAAACAATTCATAAATTTGTTATAAAAAAGATAACTTTCAAAACACACAACCTTCAATTTGAGATGCACATTCCTCCGACCGCAAATCAGACTCAACTCGATGGAAATAGACTCGAATATCTACATCTCGATGGCCTGCAAAGATAAAAAAAATACTTATTACGGTCCTGACGAGCATAGCCGAAGTTGATATAAAAAAATATTACGTATGATTAGCATTTTTTTCTATTTTTTGTAGCAACTTCGGCTACGCTCGTCGGGACTATAATTAATTTTTTTTAATGTCGTAAGCTATAGAGCTGTAGATATCTAATTCTACTTCCACCACGTTAAGTCTGATTTGTGGTCGAAGAAATGTGCATCTCAAATTTGACATCATCTTTAACTTATGTCTTAATTAGTAATTTTTATCACGAGTTTGCATCAGATTCAATTTTGAATTGCTTTTTTTCCGATCGCAAATCAGACTCGACGTGGTGGAAGTAGATTAGAATATCGACAACTAGATGGCTTGTGATGTTAAAAAAAACTAATTACGGTCCCGATGAGTGAAACCGAAGTTGCTACAAAAAATACCTAAAAAAATGTCAATCATACTTAATTTTTTGTAGCAACTTCGGCCAAGCTCGTCGAGACTAAAATTAGTTTTTTTATAACATCGCAAGCTATCGAGCTGTAGATATTCGAGTCTGATTTGCGATCGGAGAAATGTGCATCTCAAATTTAACTTCATCTTCAACTTACGTCTTAATTAGTAAAAAAAATATCATGAGTTTGCGTCAGAATCAATTTTGAATAGCTCGTTTCTCCAATCACAAATCAGACTCGACGCGATGAAAGTAGACTCAGATATCTACAGCTCGATGACTTGCAATGATAAAAAAAAACTAATTACGATCCCGATAAACACGATTGAAGTTGTTACAAAAAATTATCTAAATACAATCCAACTCATATATTAAAATATTAATTTTTTTAATAATAAAAAATCAATGCCTTGCTGAGGTCGGAACAAATAAAAAATAAAAATTAGACGATATTGACAACACCGTCCAATTGATATTTTTTCAATTGGTTTATATTCGCAATCCCATCCGTTTCTGTTTCTACAGCTTTTTAAGTAATTTTTCTGTCTTAATATAATTAATTAATTTAATTTCTTTTATTACAAAAATTCGTCTCTGCGCAGCACTTTGTTGCGTAGTAGGAGGGTCGTTGGATGGATCATCCCGACATTTTTGCAACACGAATCTCAATATAATCCAACGGTCTGCATGCTACACAACACGTCTGGTAAAGTGTTGTCTATTTAGAAGAACTTTTCTGAAATTCTGCACCTCACATGGACGGATAGGATTCGTGTGATAGTTATGGTATGGAAAAACTGTGGCAGCGGACTGCGGATGTGAATTTTTTACTTCTGTAGTGCTCCGGGCCTCCGGGGTCTGGAGAGGAAACAAATCAACAAAACAGGTCTGATTCGTGTATTTTAAATTAACGGACCAGATTAAGAAAAGAAAAGAGCCGGATATGAATCTCATTATATGAGAACCAAATCTGCTGTTCGTATAATTCCTTCTTATCTCCTGCTTGCTTCGATCTGGACCGTTCAAAATTTATCTAACGACCAAAGCACATTCTTCTAAATCAAATCACAGCTCTCTGTAGCGATCGATCGATTCGTGACGATCGAATCGAACCAAATAGAATCCTGAACCCATTATATGATAGCAACAAAAATTATGATGTGGGGGATAAGTTGGGTAGTAAAAATGGGAGCTGAGTTACAGTGACTGACTGGAGATAGTAGGTAATAATTCCGCAAACCAAAGGCCATCATACTTTTGGATCTTTCAGCCTTTTTCTTGTGATGACCTTGTACGGTGAAACTAAAAGTTATTGCTGCCCATGTGCTACCCTTCTGTTCTGAGTAGTGAAGTTTAAAATCCCAACATGAAATTTAATTTAACTCCAATCCATTATCCATCCTACTGTCATCCGGATTCGAAACGGCGTACGTCGGATTTAAAATCCCAGCATATAGAAAAAAGGCGCACGCTGCTGAGTTGTTCACTTGTTCTAGTAGTAGTAGTACTAATACTATACCTAGCTATTTTCCATTTCGTTTCCACAACACCCCTTGAAAAGCAATCTTCTACAGAGATGCGGGTCCCAATATTCAGACAGCGTGATGTAACGGGAGGGGGAGTGTTTCCTTGGTATAAGAGAGAGCGTATTCCATTCCCCTCCCCTCCCCGCGATTTCATTTTCACAGTTGGGGTTTTACGGATATTTTCGATACTGACAGCTGGATAGGGACACGCGTCACTGTCATGGTCCCCACTCTTAAGTCCCATGCTGGTCGGCTTGGCTTGGCTTAGCTTGGATCGGCTCGGCTCACGTGGTACATGTTTCGCTAGGAGGAGCAAGGACTTGATTTTGGAAACGGAACTTAAATCCCCTGCTTCATGGTCTCTTTCATCATTTATAATACATGGGTCGTCTTTATTATTAATACACTTTGGTACAGAATGTGAGGATATCAATTATGAAAGATGCTTAGAGGACTGAGGTTGTTTGATAAATGTTTTTTAAAATACTTCATGGTGTTACTAAAATTTGTATTTTTGATACAACTCATCAGCTTATTTCTCTTTCTTTATTTCTTGTTTTTTTTTAATCAAAGCTACCAATTCAAAGAGCTACTAAATCACGAGCTGATATTAAATTTTAAACATATTGTCATATTGATTTAGCATTTTTTTAATTATTGAAAATATGTAAAATGAATAAATTTACCGAATAATATCGATTGAAATGAAGTGAATACTTACTTTTTACATAATATAAGCAAACAAAGATTGATACTGATAAATTACCAGTATGGAGAGTGAAGTAAAAGAAGCAAGAAATGGTTTTCTGAAAATGAGAGTATAATATTTTTCTATTGATACTCATATTGATTATATGGGTATATATATATATATATATATATATATATATATATAGCACCTATACATCGCTAATTACTGAAAGTGTCTTAATACATTGTATCTGGAAATTAATCTAACTAATATGATAATGGGATTTTCTGTGACATAGCTGTGACAGTATTAATGCACTGAATATTTCCTTAATACACCCTCCTCAAGTCAATGATGATGAGACCACATTGAGCTTGTGTCGAAAATGCTGAAAAGAAGGTAGTGGAAGAGGCTTCGTCATGATATCGGCTATTTGGTCTTTAGAACAAATGAATTGAATTTTGAGTAGATTGGATGCAATTCTTTCTCGAACAAAGTGGTAGTCAATCTCGATATGTTTGATTCTAGCATGAAACATGGAGTTGGCTGCAAAAAATATTGTCTTTATATTATCACACCATAAAATTGAAATATGTGAATTGAGAGTTTGGATTTCTTTGAGAAGGAATTGTAGCCACATGATCTCTTGGCAAGCTAAAGCTAAACTTCGATATTCGGATTCTATACTGGAACGAAACACTGTTGGTTGCTTCTTGGCACACCCAAGAGACTAAGTTACGGCCAAGATAGACACAAAAGCCAAAAGTTGAGCGCAATCGTCGATATTGTCAGCCCAATCAGCATCGTTGTAGGCATGTATTTGATTCGTAGAGTTCTTGTAAATTTGAAGTCCCTAGTTGATTGTTTCTGAGATGTATTGGAGAATACGTCTACACTCCAGTGTTCTTTCGTTGGCATATGCATATACTAAGAGAACTTGTTTACTGAATATGCATATACTAATAAATGTGGATCTTGATAAGGTGACCCTTGTTGAGTGATAATAGTGCCAGAGGCCATTGGAGATAAACAAGATTTAGAATTTTGCATATTAGTTCATTTTAAAAGATCCAACAGGTATTTGGATTGTGTCAGACAGAGACCTTGATTGGTAATTGTAGCTTCTATCTTGAGAAAATAATGAAGATCACCTAAATCCTTGATTGAAAATTGATCATATAGATGATTGATGCATTGTCTGATTTGAGAAGGATCACTGCATGTGACTATGATATCATCCACATAGACGAGAACCAGTAGAATCTGATTGTGAGTGTGCTTGAGAAAGAGGGATGGATCATAACAGGAGGGTTTGAAGTCAAATCGAAGAAGAGTCTTGCTTAATTTTTCGAACCACGCACGGGGGGCTTGTTTAAGGCCATAGAGTGACTTGTGAAGAAGACAAACAAAATCTGGATTATGAGGATCAGCAAATTCAGGGGGTTGCTCCATATAGGCTTTTTCAGATAAATCCTCGTTGAGAAAGGCATCGGAAACATCCAATTGTTTAATTTGCCAATTTAAGAAAACAACAAGAGACAAAATCACAAGTATGATTGTAGCACGAATAACTGGACTGTATGTCTCTTCATAATCTACTCTTGCTTCTTGGTTGTAGCCTTTAGCAACCAATCGGGCTTTGGTTTTAAAGACTCATTTACAACCGATGATTTTCTGGTCAATTGGAGGTGGAACCAATGTCCAAGTCTTATTAGTGGCTAAGGCAGTTAATTCGGAGGACATGGAGTCGCGCCAGTGAGGAAATGCATTTGCCTGCCGAAATGTTGTTGGCTCAAGTTCTGTGTTAGCTAAATGAGCCACAAAATCTGGAAAAACTTTGGACTTTCGAGCGTGATCTTTAGATCTTGTATCCTCGTGTGAGTATTGAGAGAGGAAGATGTAGGAAGGTCATTTGCAATAGTATCAATGGAATGCTCAGGAACTGTTTGAGAATTTGTCGAAGAGGAAGAG
Organism: Eleocharis quinqueflora; assembly: GCA_964058865.1. Taxonomy (NCBI): domain Eukaryota; kingdom Viridiplantae; phylum Streptophyta; class Magnoliopsida; order Poales; family Cyperaceae; genus Eleocharis; species Eleocharis quinqueflora. Next base: position 79,363 of record CAXKVX010000108.1, on the reverse strand, counting down.
TGAAGTGTTGGAGAAGAATAAGAATTTGAACTGAAGTTACCGTTGGTATTAAAGTCGGCTGGTGGATCCATCATGGGTTGTGTCGAATTGTGTCGAATTAGGCGTGATCTTTGGACTTTCGAGCGTGATCTTTAGATCTTGTATCCTCGTGTGAGTATTGAGAGAGGAAGATGTAGGAAGGTCATTTGCAATAGTATCAATGGAATGCTCAGGAACTGTTTGAGAATTTGTCGAAGAGGAAGAGTGAAGTGTTGGAGAAGAATAAGAATTTGAACTGAAGTTACCGTTGGTATTAAAGTCGGCTGGTGGATCCATCATGGGTTGTGTCGAATTGTGTCGAATTAGGCGTGATCTTTAGATCTTGTATCCTCGTGTGAGTATTGAGAGATGAAGATGTAGGAAGGTCATTTGCAATAGTATCAATGGAATGCTCAGGAACTGTTTGAGAATTTGTCGAAGAGGAAGAGTGAAGTGTTGGAGAAGAATAAGAATTTGAACTGAAGTTACCGTTGGTATTAAAGTCGGCTGGTGGGTCCATCATGGGTTGTGGATGCAGAGGTATCGAAGGTGAGTTTGGTCAGTCCAGTATACAAAAATTCGATTAGAATCTAGTTGTAGACACTGATATCCTTTTTGATGATGCCATATCCAATAAAAACACAAGGTTGGGATTTTAGTTCAAGTTTGTGTTGATTGTAGGGACTAGTTAAAGGAAAACAATGGTATCCTAATACTTTAAGCATTGTATAGTCGGGTTCTTTATTGAAAAGTTGTTTGTAAGGAATGAGAGTTTGAGAAGGTAATCTATTGATAAGATAGACAATATTTGAAAAAATTTCATCTCAAAATTGAAGAGGTATGCTTGCATGAGACATGGTTGCAAGAGCTAATTCAACAATTTGTCTATGTTTTCTTTTGGTCACTCCATTTTGTTGTTGGGTATAAGTACATGTTGTTTGATGAATAATGTGAGGAAATTTAGTGGAAATAGGTTTGTATTCGGTCCCTACATCGGTTCTTAATATTTTGATTGTGGTGTTGAGAAGATTTTCTATCTGGTTTTTAAATAAAGAGAAAATGTGTACAATTTCACTCTTATGTTTCATAAAATAAATCCAAGTAAAATGAGAGTAATAATCTACAAAGGTAATATAATATTTATATCCTAGAGAAGATATAATAAGAGAGGTCCCCATACATTGAAGTGTACTAATTGTAAAGGAGATGTAGTGGTTGAGGAAGATGAAGAAAAAGGCAAAACGTGAGCTTTTGCCTACATACAATCACGACAAAAAAAAGTATCTTTGGTACAAGGTAATCTATAAAAATTTATGGTATTCATTTTAGTGGAATTAGATGGATGACCAAGTCTTGCATGCCAAGTACTTGTAGTGATGCCAAGAAAGGCTTGAGAGGAAGAAGCATTGAGACTTTTTGTAGAAGGCTTCATCTTGAAAAAATATAGTCCATTTGAGTTAGGAATTTGAAGTAGAAGGGTCTTGGTGTGAAGGTCCTTGATAGTGCAAAAAGAAAGAGAAAAATCAATAGATAAAGAGGAATTATCTTGAAGTAATTTTGATAAACTTATAAAACTAGTAGAGAGATAAGGTACATGAAGTATATTTTTATGATGAATAGAGTGATTTGAAATTGTAAATGAGCTTGAACCAATGTGAGAGATGGAGAGACCAATACCATTGCCTATTTGAAGCTTGTCAGATCCATTATATGTAAAGAAGGAAGATAAGTTGTTAATGTCATTTGTGACATGATTATTAGCCCCCGAGTCAATAATCCAATTGGTTGTGTCATGAGTTTGAGGAATGACTTGAACATTGTAAGCTTTGTATCGGGGATTTGGTTTTCACTCATTGTCTTTGTCATACCTTCTATAGCAAACTTTGGCACTATGACCAAAGGGGTAGTAGAAGTCTGTGAGAAATTTGTATAACTGGGCTCATAGTTTTGGTGGAATGTAGTATCGGATCGGGCCTGAGAAGAGGAGATTGAGTTTTGTTGCTGTCGATAGCGATTTGGTCCAAATCGATTTGTGTAGAAGGTTGCTGAAGAAAGCGATGATTGTTGATTCTTGAGCAAGGCCTCGTGTCCTAGAAGCAAACCTCGAAGGTCAGAGAACGAGATAGACCCATGGCAACGAGCAGTGGAGACAACTGCAACAATAGAGTTATACTCGACACCTAATCCATTAATGGTGGCTGAGACAAGTTCCTTCTCTGGCAAAGGAAAACTAATGAACGAGAGCTCATCTGCCACTCGTCGTAGTTGAAGAAGATAATTTGAGCAAGACAAATTCCCTTTTCTAGCTGTTTGAAGTTGTCATTTTAACTCGTGAAGACGAGCTCGAGAAGTTGATAGGTAGAATTCTTCCAAAGAGTGCCAGAATTCCTTCTTGATGGAGCTAGAATGACTTGTGCTAGTAGACTCTCAGTTAGTGACGATCTCAACCAACCAAGAAGGAGTTGGTCCTGTCTATGCCATGGCAGAAAATTGGGATTCACCTCAATTTGGCCGAAAGTGTTGAGAATAGTCATGTCTGGTGGTGGAGCTTCAAGAAATCACGAAAGATTGTAGCCATGAATTAGTGGTAGTATTTGGAATTTCCAAGTGAGAAAATTGGATTCATCCAATTTTATTGCTTTTGGCAAGTTAATTGAGATGATGGGCTCATTCTGTTGATGAGTTAGATTGTTGTTTCCGGTGGTGGTGGAATTGACAGGTGAAGAGGTAGAGAATGAGGTCGCCATTGTTGACCTTGATCAGCCAAAAAGAGTTCTTGGACTCTGATACCATATAAGCAAACAGAGATTGATACTGATAAATTACCAGTATAGAGAGTGAAGTAAAAGGAGCAAGAAATGGTTTTCTGAAAATGAGAGAATAATCTTTTTCTATTGATACTCAGATTGGTTACATTCACTTACATGGATATATATACACACACATATATATACATATATATGAGCATGGCTAAAATAATATGCATAGTACACCACATAACGTACTATGCATATAGATATAGGTCATTAAATTGAGATTTAAGTTGCTCAATAAATTCTTCATATGAAAATATTGTAGGAAATCAAATTTCGTGATTTTTAGAGCTTTCTAGCTATTTTTTAAATATTTTTTAAAAACAGTCCAGATTTAATACTACAAAAGTGCTATTTCTGGGCTGTTTTTAAAAAATATTTAAAAAATAGCAAGTAAGCTCTAAAAATCACGAAATTTTATTTCCTACAAGATTTTGATATGAAGAATTTATTGAGCAACTTAAATATCAATTTAATGACCAAATTAAATACAAATGGGCGCATAGTACGTTATGTGGTGTACTATGCATATTATTTTAACCATGCTCCATATATATATATATATATATATATAGAAATGCTATTATGCTTTGCAAAGCACGTGCTTTGAAATTGTGAATCATTGGATCACGCTTTGTGATTCGTGCGCACATGATGATTGAAGATCCAATGATCCACAATTTCAAAGCACGTGCTTTGCAAAGCATAATAGCATTTCTCTATATATATATATATATATATATAATCTGGCTACGGTGATATGCATAGTTAGTGAGCATTTGTGCTATGCATTTTTTTTCGTCAGATTGCTTTAATTAACATCAATTTAAATTGCCCAATAAATTCTTCATATTCAAATCTAGTAGAAAACCAAATTTTGTGATTTTTAGAGATTTCTAGCTATTTTTTAAAAACAGCCCCGAAGAGGTCCTTTTTTAATATTAAATAGGGTTGTCTTTAAAAAAATATTTAAAAAATAGCTAGAAATCTCTAAAAATCACGAAATTTGGTTTCCTACTAGATTTCATATGAAGAATTTATTGGGCAACTTAAATTGGTGTTAATTAAAGTAATCAAGCAAAGAAAAAATGCATAGTACGACTGCTTACTAACTATGCATATCACCATAGCCATATTATATATATATATACACACACATATATAGCACCTATACATTGCATTACTGATAATATCTTAATACATTGTATCTAGAAATTAATCTAACTAATCTGATAATGGGATTTTCTGTGACATAGATGTGACAATATTGATGCACTGAATATTTCCTTAATACATAAACAAATATAGAAGTCATTATATTAACATTTGCCTTATCAAGTACTAATTTTCTAAAAATGTTTGTTTTATACAAATTCAATAAGCTGATTGGAATGAAATTAAAATTTTTGTACAATTAGTCAATTAATAATATAATGTGAATACTTATTAATTTTGTCAAATTGAACAAATTCATATGAATATTTATCTAAGTAACAAACAATATAGATAATTTTGTCTGAATATTTTTTTGAGCAAATAATTTAGTTTGAACATAAATACTGATACAATTTGAATAGTACCTAATTATGTAAATCAGAACAAATTCAAATACCCACATGTCTAAATTCTAAATCACTGACAATATGAATACTAAGAACATTTTATCTGTAATCTAAACTTATTACTTGTGTTGCATGAGTGCGAGAGAGGATATCGTATCGGATACGGTGCGAATGCGAAGATACATAAATTTTAAGAAATCACGAATACAGGTGCAGGTATATATTTAATAAAAATTACATTATATAATAAAATGCTTGGATATAAGAATTTGAAGTGTTTTGTATTTTCTGTCGAACTTATTGTATCATGTGGAATTTATCCAAATGTGTGATGTTCTTTTTTAAATTGTATTGTATTTCTTTCATCACTCATATAATTTTAAATATAGTCAATAGTGCAACTCTTAATAATGCCAATCATCTTAGTTAATACGAACTAAATATATAGTTATATAAGGGTGAAGGATTTAATAAAAAAATGTAATATTATAATTACACGAAAATCATGGAGATACTTGTCACACCTCATAAATAATAACTAGACTAGAGGTGTTAATCCCACCACGTGTACTTGTTTACAAGGTTTAATTTAAATATTAAAATAATAGCTAAAATTTAACCATTTATATAAAGAAAAGAGATGACACACGCAGTTGTACACAATACACAGACATCCAAAATCAAATTATTTATACCAGTTACAAATACACAGCGGAAGCAAAAGATCGAAAATACATCAAATGACGACGATCCCACCAAAGGACGTGGGATCGACCCTTGGTAACATACTACAAACTACTCCTAACAAAAGAAAAGAAGAGAAAAATGAGGATTGCCAAGCGGGCGCACCGAGCGATACAATTACATTTGGGCTGTCCAACTTACAAACTCGGACTTAATTATGAGATTCCAGAACGTTAATGCCCTGGGCATATGAGCGACTACGAACATCACACACTCATTTGGTCAAAACGAATTTGTGTCAAAAGAGAAAATATAAAGTAAAAATAAACGGCATAACTTGTCATACGGAAAATAAGGAACCGACCACCCATTTGAAAGAATATAATAAAAAGAAAACTCCATGTACCAACCAAGGGCCAAAGAGGAGCCCCAGACTTCCTCTGTACCAACCAGGATCCAAAGGAGGAAGTCCTTCAAATATTAGGAGATCTCGTAATATCGACTAATGAAAAATATAATAAGTAAACGAAATAGCTCATATACCTCATATATGGCACACACACTCTAAAACTAAGACGCCGACCTAATTCACTCAAAGAGAGGAGTTTATAATATAATATTTATAGAATAGTATGGAATTTGAAAATGAAAACTCTCTGATGGAACTACGAGTCATCAAGTGATGAACTCGTTTGGTGGGCAACAGTCGGATGTCTCTGAAGACATCCCGATGAGGGGACCCCATGAGCGAAACTGCTTACCGTACGTAATCCACTCGTCGCGATGCCCTGAAACTACATCCAACTGGTGATCACCGGCCCGACTCTCATCACTCCCAATGAAATACATATAGTATTAATACGCATCTACTTATAAGATAACTAATAAGTTATACGGTCCGTACATAGGATCTTATGTGTAGCATGAATGCATATTACATGCAATGCAGGTTGGTCGCAATTGTTTGGTGCAGTTACTGTTATGCAATTATGACAGTTCAAGTTCTATGAGCCTTTTTATTAGTTATGGTGATTTTTGGTACCTCAGTTTAGATAAAGAAAAAGAAATGTTGGGTCTGGTTCCTACACTTAGACAGAGATATATGCCACAGGAACCCGCACTTGGGAGGATTGGAGAGGATGGCGTAACAGACTCTACTCCGGGGCTGCTCCTCAGTACCAGTGCTTACGTCAGTGTCGACGATGTCCGGGATGACCTCATATCTCGCGAGTGGGTACGAGTCTACTATATCTCCTAATTTGACGTTGTGGTTTTATCAATTTAATTTGTTGTTGAATCCTTAACTTGTGTAAACTAGAAAAGCAAGATCTAGGCGTTGAGACGTTCTTGATGCTCCTAATTTAGTTTGATTAATATCTTACTTTGTCAAATTCCTATGCAGTGTCTCTACTGCATAGTGGTGGAGAATACTAATCCTACAGTCCTTTCTTTATTTGATTTTCACTTCTATTTATTTTCTAGTACAAGAAATGTTTCTATTGTGTGTCATCATTATTCTACTGTTACAACGTCATCAAGACGATATCCTACAACACATCAACAAAGAACAACACGAGCAAACATATTACAAATTCAACCACTTTTAGTTGGACATTTATTTATTAAACTAAGCAAAGAAGAAAGAAAATATCTAATAGATGTGTATTTATATTAATTAAGTGCTTATAGAGAAATTGATCAATATATAATATCATATTTTGATAATTACTTGATCATACTAATCGGGTGTTTGGGTTAAAGGTATGTATGTGTCTTGTTTAGTTTAGATATAGAGAAATTGATCAATATATATTATTATATTTATATTTCTACTTAGTTCAACTGTGTTGGTGTTGTTTAGTGTTTAATTAATAAGTGTACGATACTTTTTTTGTACTGGTATACTTGCAATTAATTTATCATATAAATTTTAGAATTGTTAATAGTACTAGTTTATTTAAATAAGTGCTTAATTATTTAATTAAGTTGTTTCGTATTGTATTAATCCTACGTCCTAATCATCTAATTCATCGTATGTAGTTAACTAACCCAAACATATAACTACGTCGTATAATATCGAATATACGTATATAGATGATATTATATAGTTTGAAATAGATACAGAAAATAATGAAGTAAAGAAAATAAACTCAATAAACACACTCAAAATCATGTTGGTTATTTTTAATTTGTGTTTTCTTTAAGTTGTGTGGGGTCGGAGGCCCGAGACTCACACGTCATCACCGTAGCTCTCGCTGCACGAGCCATATCATCATCTCTCTTATTATACCTTTCTCAGCCTTTTTATTTATTTATTATTTTGGATCCATTTATAGTTATCGAATTATATTGGGCTAGGCCACTATTTTAAAGCATCTCTTTTATATTGGGCCAGGCCACTATCCATTTATAACTATCGAATTATACCAATCTCGACCCAAATAGGACTCAAGTCCAATAAATTCAAAAAGCTAAATTTCTTAATGTTATTAAATTCCGATAAAGGTTCCAGAGGGTTCAATGAGCTTTAAAACCCAAAGGGCCATTTATTATATCATTTTTTCTAAAGTTCCAACAAAGGTCACATTAAGGGTCCAGAATATGCCATAAAGGCCCAACGAACCTCACTGGACCCAGGCATCACTCTGGGCCCATTCTCTCACGACCCAAAAAGAAACGAACCAAATCAAGGCTAGTAATATCAGTAATCCAAGAATACTGGTACTGGCCGTACTAGTATTATGGCAACAAGCACAACAGAGCCATTTCATGGGTTGAGGCTGGTAGGGGTTTACCAGTGAACCATGCATTAACAAAATAAACCAAGCCTTGGTCAGTACTAGCCCAACAACCAACAGATATGCCCAATGGTGCCAGTAAAATAAAAGCTAAACCTAACACAGTTCAAGTTCCTGGCATGTATTCACAATTATCACAATTATCACATAATCACAATTAGGTGTCATCAACTACCCTAGCACATATCAATCTTGGCATAGTGCACCACTGGTGCTGGCAAGAGCCCTACAATAGCACAAAGTGCCAGCACTTATACACTATCAGCAAAGTAAATCAAGCAAACCATCACAAAATAAATTGCCAACTAATTTTTCCTAACCAGTTTCAAATGGCACAAAACAGTCATCGTATAATAATATCACAGAGAACAAGCAAAGCAAGCAACATAGAGAAAAACCATCACACACAACACAACGAACAAAGAGCAGAAACAATCAATCATGCTTAGGCTTTTGTGTGTTACCAGTAAGGGAAGAAAGGCTATGGCAATGACCAAACCCGAGGCAAAAGCACACCACCAATGCGTTGGGCTCCCTCTTCTTCCTCCCTGCCTTGGACTGACTTTCGATTGTTTAATAATTTCACAAGTTAACTTTAAAAGCTTAATGTCTAATCTCAACGCATAAGAATCAAATGGCAAGAGGAAGGCAGGGAGGGGAGGCCCTCGTATATATAGGTGTTACAGAATAGTTAAGGTGGCATGCATGTCACCCGATTGGTCACAAAGGCCAAGGTGTCAGAGGTTTCGAGGGTGGTCATCCGATCCTTATCCAAGTTAAATATGTTGGTTTTGTACGAGTTTAAGGTAATGTCCTATTTTTGTTTAATTTTAATTTATAATTAATGATGTAATGTCAAAATATTATAAGTCAAGATGGTAAATCTTGTTCTTAGCTTCGCAAAAATCTTGAATCATCTAAATTAGAGTCCGGATGAAGAAATTCTGGCGAAAACACGAAGTGTTGAGTTGCAGGTTGAAAATTACAAGCCGTAATTTTAAATTGCAATTTGCAATCTGGACACTTCCTCATCTCAATCCACATTGTAGGCCGCAATTTAGCCCTACGAGATGCAACTTGGAACACTTCTCAAATGTACAACATTTTCAACAAATTGCGAGATACAATCCATTCTTGCAGGCCGCAATTTAGCCTCGGAAAACACCACCTTTTGATTACATTTGAATTTTTAATAGGCTTGATTTTAAATAGTTTCAAACTCGCCCTAAACAGGACATGCACGTTTTTAGAGAGAGATTCCTGGCAAGATTCTAGAGAGAAAGAGAAGAGAGATAATTTGGTGTTTAAGAAGGAAATTTTGAAGGAGAGATCAGTCAAGATTTATGGGTTAATATTTTCAATTCTTTCTCAAGATATGTAGTGCTTTGTTTTATCTTTATTTCTCTTTTCTGTCATGAATGATTATTATTTTTTCTAAATTTGAAGCTGTAAACTTGAAACTATGTCATTCTATTTACATAGATTTGTTTTCATCGATCATTTCTTAATATGAATTGCTTTTCTGTATTATGTTTATGTCTTGAAAGTCATGACATGAAATCTGGAAATTTAAAATTACAATTGAAAAATCGAATTTTAGATTCTTAAAATCCATAATCAATCTAAGTGTAAATCGTATATCGAAGGGTGAGCGAAAACTTAAGGTTATATCAAATATGCGTCTTTATATCATATTAGAAATCGAAAGAAGATATATGTGTATTAGATGAATCGACCAATTTAGATTTTATTAATCTGAATCATTATAATTAAGTGTTATTGAAGTGGTTCAGATAAAATATTAAAACTAAGAGAATAAGTTTAATATCGATAAACATAATTTGAATAAGATTTTCAAAAAAAACATTTCTTTATGATGTAGTACTGGATTTGAATCTTAGTTTCTCTTTCTCTCATCTTAAAACTTGTGATTTTATTTTAAAATACAGAATGTGAATTCCTTTGGTCATAGCTAAAATCAACTAAAGAAATGTTAATTTTTTTCTTTAGGTCTCATTATTTTTTAATTAGCAATACTAATTTGCATCTCCTATATTATATGGCATTCTTTATTCAACCATTCTTATACTATTTTTCTGGCTCCCTGCACCGAACCGAATGTGAATTCCTTTGGTCATGGCTAAAATTACAAAGTGTTGCCAATTTGGCCATCGCAATTGAACGATAAAAAAATTGATCAATAATAATATAATATTCGCCTAATTCAAAAGAAAAATAACCACGCAGAACGGTCAACAATCAAGTCCTTCCCTGTACCAATTTCACAACAAGAAATAGCGAGTACGATTTTGGCGAACTTTGATCCGTCTATTGGGATTCAAATTTGTTAATTAGTGTGCAGTACTAGTCAGCACAATAACAAACGATTAGAATTGATCGTCTATTTGAAATCGATGTCAGCGATAAAAATATTTTTTTTTTTTAAACTTTAATACAAATTTTAAAGCAAATAAAAAAAATCCAACTGTTACGATACTACGTTACACGTACTGAGTATCAGATTCGACTTCCATCTACTGTAGACTGTAGTCTCTCTTCTCAAAAAAAAAAAAAAAAGACTGTTGTCCTTCCCTTGCGATTGCGCATGCACGTCTTGTTCTTTTCCTAAACCTCTTTTTTCTTCCACTGAAAAACACTTAGAAAAAAAATAAAAATAAAGCATGCTCGAGTCACAAGCCGAGCCGAGATACTAATGCAGCTGGGAGCTGGCTTGGATTATAGCCGGCTTGGCTTTTCACGATAATCGATGCAATGAAATCAAAATAGACAAAATCCGTACATTAAAGCTTGTTGCCCCGTTTACTCTCTTGGCAGTTGGACAGCATTTACTTTGTGCTACTGCTACTCTCTCTCTCTCTCTCTCTCTCTCTCTGTTTCACGCTGGGAACAATTCTCCCAATTCCATCCGTTTCCCGCGCTAAATTCTCCCCCGATCAAGATCTTTGTTATTGTCGTGCATGTTGAATCCTCCAATTCGCCTTGCTCTCGGCTAAAATTGATTCATTTCTTCAAGTATTTAGGTAAGATGTTCGTACCTCAATTTGATTTAGCACATTTTCCTTGTTTATCTTCTAAAGACTGGACACTTTTTCCTTTTGAATTACAATTTATATTCTTTTTTAATCACATTCTCCATTATCGTGGCTTTTAAGTGACACCATGATTTGAATTTTGAGCTAGTATCGCATTCTGGGAATGCAGTTATGTCAACAATGTAACTAGTAGAATTTTGTTAAGAAGTGCGTAGTTCAATTTAGTAAAATAGTATTAACATTTTTGTTCCGTTTATTGTTCTCTGTTAATTACTCACACATCTCTCAATCAAATATTACTGGCATGAAATTTTCAAGTTTCAATTTTGTTTTTTTGGCTTCTCAGGTTTACTTCAATTTCAAATTAATGTCTCCACTAGGACTAACCTTTAAGTTTCGGCAGCTGCGTCATTTGACAGGACAAACACTTTCTTTGCCTTCTGTTATAATTTCGGGTTTAAATTACTTGCCATTTTACCAATTATCTTGTTCTTTTTCTACTAGAACACGCTTCAGTTTTTGCATTCAAATGTGACAAGCTTTCTTTCACTTTCCTGAAGATTTGTGTTTAATATTGGCGCAAAAGACAAATTTAATCTACCCGAAAGCTTGTCTCATCGAGACAAGTCTGAATATAAAATTGAAGTATGTGGTATACATTGCTATTAGGTTGTTTGGTGAAGCTCCACATAATAATTTTAACCAAAAGCTTCTAAAAAGCAACTAGTCTTCATGAGAATAAAAAGAAACAATATCTGTTTTAATTTTAATGCTGTTCAGTCTGGTTGTTGCATGTTGGTACTAGAACTGTTGTCCTGTTGCAGTCTCAGATATCTCTCTTAGAAATTACATCAACAACCCAGGATTGAAATCTGATGCTCTACAAACACTCTTTCCCTGCTCTTCTCAATCCGGACCGTCGAATTCATCTAATCAGAGAAAAGCAGAGGAAGAGCAACATGTTCTCTTCCAACCATCCATTGCCTCTCTTATCTGATATTCAATAGTCATCATCTACTTTTGAGTTGGGACCCAACTATAACTAAATATAAATTGGTTCCATTTAATTATACATGTTCTGTACTTTAATTTTGGACGTGGGTTCCTGAGCATTACCCTACCCGTATCTTTGAATAGAACACTGCACATTCTTTCTTCCACATATTATTTTGGTGATACAGACATGTTAATCTAATTTACAAAATAATTTTTACACAATTATAAAGCTGTCCATCATTAACTTTGAAATGTTACTATCAGTCAGAATTGTTACAAGTTACGGACTTCTATCAAAGCAGGTATTAGTTCGAATAGGATGGAAGCTGAATTTTGTTTGTCCCGGGTGGTATCTTCTTATTCGAAGGACATCGAGAGCGGGGATGAAGAACTATCAGTGCTGCCAAGGGATACAAAAGTGATAGTGAAGGGAAACAATCGAACAAAGTCTGTTTTGGTTGGCCTTCAAGGGGTTGTCAAGAAAGCTGTTGGCCTAGGTGGCTGGCACTGGCTGGTATCATTTCTCAAAGATTCATTTTCAGATTGTTTACTTAAATAATTTATTTGATATTTGCAAAAATGAAAATAGCCTATTTTCAAACAAAGTAATTTATTAGACTAATATCAAATTTCTTAGGTCACACATAGATTTAGTCAAGGTCACTCTCATCACTATAATGGATTAAAACTATTTCTATGTGATATTTTTCATGTTTAGGAATACGTGAATGTTGTGCATAACGATTACAAATATGCCATTAATGATTATACTTGTATTTTTGAAGTCTTATAAAAAAATTGATGCAGGTTCTGAAAAATGGGGTAGAGGTTAAGTTACAGAGGAATGCTTTAAGTGTTTTGGAGGCACCAAGCGGCAAAGATGACGGTGATATGGATTATGAGAACTCCCTCTGTAGCAGCTCTGAAGTGGGTGAAAAAGACGCCGACTATTGTAAGCTATATATTTCCGTGAAAATAAAATTAATTTTGTCTCTTAGCCAGTTGAGCATTGTAATTGGTAGCGTATGATCCATGTAATGGTGGAATATCAGTATTAAAGCTATTTGGCACATTGATGATACAAGTGTCATGGGTTGTGATCAATTTAAATGATTTCTGTGACAGCTAGCATCGAGTATCAAAGGCCGACAAAACCGAGGTTTAAGCGCACCAGACCATGGGTTTCATGTGCTAAATCAAGTAAGAGCTGCCATAAAGAAGTTCGCACAGATATTCGTTCACAGGACTTTAAGCCACAACTGGTAATACAAAAAGAACGATTTTACTGAAGGGTTGTCTGTCATAGAAAGCATAATTTAATTTAGTCAAGTAATATTAACTGCAGAGAGTAAATTTGGCTAAACTTGGTACTGCCACCTTGTGGAGATACTGGAATCATTTTAACCTCGTAAGTGTAGGTCTGAATCCCATTTTCTTTGACTTCTCTAATTTATTAAGCATTCTAATATCCTAATCTATTATCTAATTTAATTAATTTCTTATGCTGGTGATGTAATATAGGCAAGTATGAACCCAAATCCAACAAAGGAAGAGCTCTTACATGGTATCCAGCACCATTTCCGCTCTCAGGTAACAGTTTTGTTTCTTCGAGCTGTGCACTGGCAATGCATATCTGTATAGATCTGGAAGAGTAGTGTGCATGGTCAAATTGTCATTTGCTTATGTGTTTATCTTTTTCAATTGCAGAAGCAATTGGATGATGTGCAAGTTATCGTGAACTTCATCCATAATGCCAAGAGGTTGAAACCGGGCTCTTATTAGCAGTAAGAGGTGAATATGAAATCCACGAATTATAACTTATGCATCATGGTGATTGACTCCATAATTCCCTTGTAAGATATAAATTAACCCATCTGTTGTTAGCTAATCAATGTCTTGATGAAAAATCCATGATGATTCTGATAATTTATGAACAGTGAACAATCTATTGATGACACTGTGGTTGCAATCTTTATTAATTTAAGTTGTTTATAGCTATGTTAGTGCTAGTGCTGATTTAGATGAATATTTGTATTTTGTCTAATTGAAAAACCCCTTTTGTTGACTCATAAAAAGTTTAGTCATAGTCGCCTGTGCGATGTCGACGCGTGTGAATCCCTCTGTATACTCCAGTGGTACTTAATTAGGAGCACAATTTACGTTCTTTTATTGTATTATCCTAATTTTATATTTAGTTAGCATCAATTTTTTTTTAAATCAAATGGGAAATGATAAAATGTGAATCTTAAAATGTTGCATTTTCTCCCCCAAGTAATGCACTTGTGACAATAGATTTTGTACTAGATAGAGTTTCTTGAATTTTTCTTGATTTTTTATGGGTGCATTTGAATTTTGCTGTGATTAGCGCTAAGTAAAAGAAATGTGTGCTTAATTCAGTTGTGCTATTTGGTTAGTAAAAATATTGTTTAGACCGTATGATTGGAATATATCAGTAAAGACTGAAGGAAATGAAAAAAATAATAAAGTATTTTTTATCCAACTACAATTTCTTTCATGAATTTATTTAATATAAATGTCGAGCCCTATATTTCCAACTTCACTCACACGGCACACCATCACGCATGGAGTACAAGTAAATATTTATAAATTTAACAATAACGATTATTTTAATTGGAATGTAATTAAACTTAAAGTTGAAAAGCCAGCAAATAAGAGGATAGTAAGAACAACATATTTAGCACAGATGATGCCAGAATTCGCTTCTCAATGAAAAAAACACATGTTCAAATCTGACAAGAGACATTAAAGGAATAATAAATATTGAAATTAACGAAAACGCTTTCATTAGAAAAAAAAAAATACACAAATCGTAAATCGTAAAAAGATGAATTGACCACAATAAATAAAAAATTGTTTTAGCAAGTACAAGCAAAACACAAGGATTGCTGTATGCCTGTATTCAAAGTTGATATATATAAAGTGTTTGACATGCTTGACTGGAGCTTCCCCAAGTATGACCATGGCTGAGAGATCCAATGCCCCCTACCTCTTCAACATAGCAATTGACTTCCTATCAGCATGCATGGCTCAATGCACTGAATGACACAAACTTCTTATCCCCATGTTTTCAAAGATGCAAAACAAGTCTGTTATCTTTGGAAGGTTCTCTGAACTTCAAATCAACTTGCACAATTCAGAAATTACAGTGATGTGGTTGCAAGGCAACAAGTTTTCCTATGAAGTACTTAGGGATACCCCTTTCAGACAACAGTTTAACTAGAGCTGACTACCAATTTCTCATTCAAAAAACACAGCAGAAGTTGGAAGGCTGGAAAGCAGCCCTCTTATCAATAGGTGGCAGGATTATTATGGTAAATTCTATGCTCTCATCTTTGCCTCAGTATTTCATGGATGTATTCAAATTGCCAAAATGGATACTAAAGAAACTAGATCAAGCAAGAAGAAATTTTGTGTGGCATGGATTCAAAGAGCTACAAGGTAATAGTGCAGGCATGTGTATGGTGAGTTGGAGTCTGGCAACCAAACCAAAGGAGATAGGAGGCCTCGGAATTAGAAACATGGAATTAGCAAATATCTCCTTGTTAATAAAATAATGCTGGCATTGGCACAATAATCAATTGGCGTGGTGGAAGGAGACCACCAATGCTACAACAATCAAGAACGTTTGGTTTATATTTGAAATTGTGCTAAAAACAGCACAATTGCGGCCGCAATACACCTCCTTGCGCCTGCAATTCAAAATATGGCACATAAAATCTGCTAAAATTAAGTGCTAGCGTTACACATTGTGATCGCAATAAGAGCTCTTGCGCCAGCTGCAAGATATCTAATTTGCTGTTATAAAAAGGCAGCCCCTGCCTCATTCTCCTCCAACTCATTTTCTCAGCAATTTTCTCTCTTTTCTCTCTTTTAGCAACCCAAAACAGAGCCACAATATTATGAAAAAGCTTAAATAAATTCTCTTTTCTCATATTTTTAATTTCCATCTTCTATTTCATCTGTTTTGTTCCAATTAACACCAATTGAGTCCTAAAGTTCTAATTTCCTAAGTCCAGAACCCAATCAGCAGCTCCAGCAAGTCTTACGGCTGCAACAGTTCATTTCCAGTCGCAAGACAGTGCATTACGACCGCAACCAGAGGTCCTGCGCCTGCAAGAGAGTTGCTAGAGAGTTTTCTGCTTGCTGTTTGGAGCCCGGTCTTCGTACGACTCGCCGATCTTCGCTCTACATCAATTATTCTTGATTGGTCTGTCCAGACCAATCTAGGTTACTCTTACTTTCATTTTATTTACATATTTTTAGATTAGAGTGCTTAGATTTGTCTAGGTCGAGTCTATTTGATTGTCGAGTCCGGTTTGAACATTACTTAGGCCAACATGGTTGTTACAACACATGACAAACAACCGATGACATGAGATGGTGAGGACATGTGCCCACACAAGACTCCACATGTGGGTGAGGCCTCTTCTTCTGCACCAGCAGAGGGAGAAGTGCCTGACGTAGAGATGGAGAATTTGCTAGCTTGGACCACCCTTCCTTTTGAAGAATGTCCCGAGAACAAGCTGAGAAACTCTAATCTCTGATTCGTTGAGAGAGAGGATAAGAGACTTTTTGAGGAGAAGCTGCAGAACCGGTACATCTACTAGCCTAGATATGTACACATTCCTACCATTCAAGATCTAGGGTTATTAGGCGAGGTACGTGAGTTCATGTCGCGCATTGGTATTTGGGACTACGCCACGACCCCATTTACTGCGTATCGCACGATCACTTACGAGTTTCATAGCACTTTTAGTGCTAATGGAGACTATTCCGTCTGGTCGTATTACCTAGATGGCCAGCAGTTCAATCTCACGACCGAGCAAGTGTCGGAGATAATGGGATTTCCACGCACGACCGAGATGGTGAGGTGGGCAATTTAGGAGAGTATGCAGGTTTCGTGGAGCAGTTGACCGGAGACTCTAGAGATGGCTACAAGGCTTAGCAGATCGCTCATCCAGTTTTTCGTTATCTTCAGTGAGCCGTAGCCATGATGATCTTTCAGAGAGGCGAGTCGATCGGGACGATGCGCGAGGCAGAGATATTCTTCATATACGTGATGATTCACATCCGCTGGAGGCCAAATCTGATGCCTTACACCGCGTACTTCATGCTACAGCACGTGCTTCACGTCATACGTAACACGCATGTTGGTGGACAGATCACGATTGGCGGTTCATCACCTTCATGGCGATTTACCATGGTGTCATTGCTCTGCAGGGCACGATTTATCGTACCTTTGCGCTTGTCTTTGAGGGGCAGACTCAGTTTATCGACATGCCGTACTTACAACAGGCCACCATGTTCTTGAGAGAGGGAGACATTTTCTATTTCTTACATCGAGGTCTTATGTACCAGGTTCCACTCGACATGTCGGTAGATGATTCTGATGCGCCACAACCAAAGCCACCTCACGTTGATGCGCCACAACCAGAGCCACAACCAGAGACATTTTCTATTTCTTACATCGACCTGGATCATTCGCACGGGGACGTTCCACCTCACGTTGATGCGCCACAACCAGAGCCTCAGCCACCGCAGCCTCAACAGATGGACCCATCAATCCTCGAGATGCTGAGGCAGATCCACGCTCAGCAGACTACCTCATACGACTACATGATGACTCAGTTCGGTGCTATACACACATAGTACACATCACTTAGCATAGAGTTGTCTGATATTAGTAGCAGGTTGGGACGAGTCGAGCTGCACAGCGAGACACACATGCATGGGTGGACGAGATGGCGGATCAGCACCACATCATGTCCCACTGCATATCAGAGATGCATGATTACGCACATTAACATCATGTCCTACTACGTATGTCAGCCGAGGAGATCTTCACGCACCAGATGCGCACCTCATGAGCCTTCGCCACTCCGTTATCTGCCTCAGCCGTGATTTATCACGACTTAGTGAGCTTTTTCATTCTCTATTTAGTTTCTTTCAGTTTATTTATTGCATCGAGTCGTTGCATTAGATAGGCTTGGGGGAGTAAAATGGAGAATTGTATCCGTATCTTAGGATTTAGTTTGTTTTCTTATGTTATTTGTTTTTACATGTGTTTATTAGATTTTTAAATGAAAAATTTGGTATTTTAACTCATTTTGTAATTTCAATGGTATACATCATGCACGCCAAAAATATTTTATTTTTTTCTGCATTTAAGATTTATTTGCATGTATTCTTCTTGTTTTGCATTAAAAAAATTCGAAAATTACCAAAAATAAAAAAATTTAAAATACAAAAATTAGAAAATAAAAATTTGATATAATTAATCCGCTAAACAACCTTTGATCAATGGATTTGACTCATTCACTCATCCTTTGATCTTTGGTCAGGAATTTGTTGTGCTATTTTCATTAAACCATAAGTATTTCGAAAAGGGCTTTCTTTACCAATTTGAGTTATGGTATTTTAGTGATAGTAGTCTTTGAATCAGTAACTCGTTTTGCAATGTGTAAGCCAAGTTTCAGACGCGTTATGCCAAGGGTTACCAAAAGACTTGGAGTTCGTAGGAAACCTTGCGCGAGATTCAGAAAATCCAAGTGATTGAAAACAAAAAAAATCTTTAGCACTATCAAGCTCCTGAAAATAAAATAACCAAAATCTATATTAGGGAACTTGAGAAAGGTGAAAAGAAAAGAAAAGAAAAATAAAGAATGTTCAACAAATAAGGAATTTTCTAGAATTAGCTTACACTTGTAGAATTGAGGGAAATTATTCTAGATTTACTGATCTCAAATATCACGATAACTTGTTGTTAAAGAAGTAATATTTTTGCCCTCATTAGAATACTTATGGATTTGATAAAAGTAGAACAATCGATTTATTTAAATTTATCAAAGACTTTGACGAAGGGCTTGTTCAGTTTTGGGTTAATATACCAAAAACATGTTTTTATTTTGCATGTAGTTAATAATTTAATTTTTGTTATTGTTCTAATAAAACAAAAAAAATTGTGCTTGTGATGTGAAGAAGACCATTGAAAAATATTCGAATAATTGAATACCAACTTTTCTTTCAAAATATTTCAAGATCACATGTGAAACAAATGCGTTATGTTAGAGTCTAGTTTAGATAACTTGGTGTAAAATGACATAACTAACCCTTGGAAATTCTCGTAAGTGTTTAGACTTGCTTGGGGACAAGAAAAGATTAGGCTTGGGAGAATTTGATAAAGCCAAATTATGCATGCATTTATCTAGGGTTAAGTGTGTAATTTAAATCAAGTTTAGCGTAACTTAGAGTAATAAACAAGTCTTATTACAAAAAGAGTTCAAGTAACTACCTTTCAGTGTTTTAATGCAAAATCAGATATTTGGAGCAAAAAGGACTCAATTGGATGCTTTCAGAGCAAGTCAGGATGCAAATTGGAGCAATTTGACCATCTGCCTGGTCAACTATGGCCGCATGAACCATCATTCCGGCCGCAATCAACCTCTACAAGTCACTCAGATTAAATCCAGCTTGATTGCGAGCGCAAGGTATATCCTTGCGACTGCAATACAAGTTGGCAGAGCACAAACATAGAGTTGTAATTTCCACCTCCACTCCATTGGGCCGCAATAGAACATGCAGAACGTGCAAAAATGGCATAACTCCAACTCACAGCTAAATTGCGGCTGCAAGAGAAGTTATTGCGTGCGCAAGACACTTGCGCAGAAGCACAAAATGCCAGTTTTAGAAGTTTATTTTTAGGATTTTTTTGTTCCTTAT
The DNA here is from genome assembly GCA_964058865.1 of Eleocharis quinqueflora. Lineage (NCBI taxonomy): Eukaryota > Viridiplantae > Streptophyta > Magnoliopsida > Poales > Cyperaceae > Eleocharis > Eleocharis quinqueflora. Next base: position 59,699 of record CAXKVX010000108.1, on the reverse strand, counting down.
AAATACATGTAGCTTTAGGACAGCCACATCACGAATTTCAACCAATTAACAGAGCGTAAAACTTAGGATTTTCACAGAGAGAGAGAAGAAAAAGAAGAAGAGAAGAAGTAGTCTAATTCTTGGAGTAAACTTGGTTGTATATCTCTATCTTCCTTTATTTTTCTTTGTATCTCTATTATTTTATCATGTTTAGCCCCTTAGCCATGTCCGACTAAGCTTGTACTAGGGTCTTGTTAGGATGACTTGAAACTCTTGTTGCAATACTTTTTTGAGCAATGAAATTTCTTATTTGATTCTATGATTTGATTTCTATTTAATTTGTTGCAATCTCATGACTTGTTATCTTAGGGTTTAGAATTAAACCTTGATCGCAGAAAGTAAAGCGATCAATTGACTAAGTACCGAGAGGTGACGCTAATTGTTTGCAGATTTTATCATTATGACTTGCTTGCTATTTGAATTATTTGTACTTAAGATTTAATATTTTCAATAGAGATATTGGATGTTAGATCTAGACCATAGGAAGTAGGGTAACCAACAAACTAAGGATCGAGAGGTGACGTTTGTTGATTACGTGTTTTACCTAAATATTCTAATTAATTGTACCAAGTACCTAAAGGTTAAATATGATGACTTAGAATAATTAGGATGATATGAACTTAATGGGTTTTGACTAGTTTAACAAAGTACCGAAAGGTGAAGTCATAACTAGTGCAAACACGGTATCAAAATTGAAATATCACTTGGTACAAAAATCTGAAAACCGTACCCTCATAATACCAAGAAATTGATTACCAAACAAGTATCAACAATTGTAGATAGTACATCTTAACAAGCCATAATCAATTTGTTAATTGAGTTAGAATTCACAACAATCTCAGTTTTTAGTTTAAAACCACGAACAAACCCAAATTTGAAACTTTTATTTTCACTTAAATTAAAATTACTTAAATCTGAAGTTAAGTTTGAATTGTCCCTATGGATTTGACTCCTAATTACTACAATAGACGGTTGTATACTTGCAACCTCTATCTAGTAACTAGGGTTAGTAAAACTCACATCGATATACAACTCTAAAATAATTACAGGTCTTGGATATTAATAGAAACACTAATATGCCATATAAGACTGTCGTGTTGATTAAAAATATGTTGTAGTTCTGCAAACGTTGATAAAATATTATCATTTAATAACCTGAATATATAAAATGTTTCATATATTAAACAGACCTAATAGATAAAATCATTATATGGATTGTGTTTATATCATTGATGTTTTTATCATGTCTTTGATTCTAAGATTGAGACATGTCTTTTTCACATGAGGGATGTATAACGTAATTATTATTAAAAGCTACTTACAACAAGTAGTGATAAAAGTTATAGTTATTTATATATAACTTGTGCTGGAAAATGGTATATGTCATGAACATCATTGCCACTCATTAATAATGAAAAATGATACTTTGTGGGTCTCTTGATAATGTAGAATTATAAATGGATCCAAGATAACTGAAGTGTAGTTATAATTTTATAGTTACTTAATGGAGACCAAGAAATAATTATAGTACAAAGATGACACAGTCTTACTTTGTATAATAATTATAATATCATAAGGCAAGGAATAGACACAAGTAATGTTAATGATAACATTACTAGAAGGATCGTGTTTTGTAAACTAAATATCTTTGTTATTTGGGTAACTGTAATGTATAGCTAGAATATCGCTTACAGTTTATGAAATAAAATATTTTATCTCATTGCCAACATAACATAGATCCTCAACATAGGTCACACCAACTGAACGAAAAATAAGAATAAATATTTTTATTATATTTTCTATGTAGGAGATTACACGTTGCATAAAATAAAGGTACATATAGGAATTATTAAAATATTATGTCAAATAAATTTATTGAAAAGTGTAATTATGAGTATAATATAAGTTTCATTATTATAATAATATGAAAATATTATTATGAGATATAAATTTATTTAAAGTTCAATAACATTTATTTAACAAATAAAGTGATAGAGAAGAGATCCATAATTATGGCCTCAAATTTGGATAAGATTATAAGGCTCCTAAACAAGAATTTAAACAAATAAAGAGATAGAGAAGAGAATCTAATGGTGAAGATTTGAGGTCATTTGGAGTTCTCCAAAAAAAGTTATGGCAGTTCTAGTGCTGAAAGGTCAGCAGTTAATGTGCCGGTTTAAATTTCAATAATGCCTTAATTTCTAAAGGAATTTGAATAGTCTTGATATGATGTTTAGAGCCTATAAATATCATATCTAGCCAGAGATTATGTTGGTTACTATTTTAACTAAGTTTTCTCTCTTCCTCTAAAGATTTGCTAAGTACTTATTGATTAAGCAATCGATTACGTAACAGGTGAGACAACTAGGAGTGGACGAAGAGGACGCTAGCACAGACTCGATGCCGTTCTTGTTTTGGATTCAAGGTGAATCAAAGAGGAATAAAGCTATGTTAAAGACCATAAGTATGGTATCACAATCCCTCTTGTAGGAACATATATGATTGTGATTAATAATGCAAACAAATGAAGTAAAATTAGCAATAATGAAACGATCCTAGATGTTATCGAATGATTTTTAAATTTTACCCGATTCTCATCATGAAATCTTATAAGTATGACTCGTCTAGACACGACTCAACATCTTACTGCTTGATTATTGCAAAGCTAGGCATACCCCCGACTCGAAACAACACGATTTGGTATGGTAGGACTCGACTCAACATGACTCAGTTCTCAAGTTGGCATGATTTGGCTTTCAGCTCGGCTCAACATGGTATCAAAAGGTTTCTTTCCTTAAAGAATCGAGGGAGAAGACACTTCGAGTCTACTCCAATTGCTCAAGTGATAACTGCCTCCGAAATAGAGACACAAACGATCATATGCTGGTAAGGTGGTTCAAAACTGAAGGTATGCCATTCATGAAGTAATTTATCATATTTCATCTCAAGGCATGTTTTCTTAACTCTATGCTAGTCATATTTCCTATGTGTGAGTCATGGGTCATCGTAGTAAGATGTACCTACTCATCTTCTTTCTTATTTTTCAACCAGGAGGTGGCTATTGCTACAGTAGCATCTCTTTTTGTACTTTTCCTGTGTGATTGTTTTCATACACTATCTCGGTATGATCGTATGAGCATTCCTAGTAGTCAAAATTTGTCAGTTCGATTTTGATCCATCTATGAATCTCTTTCATTATGAGCTTCAGTCCAAGCATTAGCAGCACCATCAGGACTAATTTTATGGTTCATTATTTTGATTATTTATGAAGAATCAACTAGATGTTCATCATCAATTACCAAAATATGAACTTTATTGTAATCAGACCACTTGATCTCCTTTTTGCTTAAATGATTTACTTCAACAACTTCGTATGGTACATTATGATAATCAAGAAAAGCTCCAATCTTAATTTGGTCTTTTGCGCATTGAGAAAGTCAAATTGATCATATTGATGTACATTATAATGCGTTGAAAGTTCAAACTACCAGTCTATTTTCATTGAAAACTTTCTCAAGGACGATATTTATGGGTTCTTTCTTCTAGGGTTTCCTGAAAAATTCTGAAACCTGCCGATTTAAAAAAATTCAGATTTTTTTTTTCTGAATTACTTTTGTGAAGTTCTTTATTTTAATTGTCTGAGCTACTATATACGTGCAACCAGATTTGAAAGATGAAACATGAATGAAAATACAATCTTCATAATTGCGAAGAAAATATACAGTGATCCCAACATTTGCCCCACGACACTGTAACAAAGCCCTTTTCTCAATAGTCAATACTTTAAACCTAATAATAACTCATAAGATACTATCTAGGTAGGTGTGTTATGTTTTCTGTAAAATTAAAAGAAAGCCATGAATAAAAAAAAAAGAGAATATCAAAGCTTTCAGGATCTGGAATTGTCTCTGTGTGCTTTGAAAGAAAAGGAAACGCAGCAAAAGAGGACTAAAAAAAGAAATGTGAAGAAAACTAAGGGTTCTTCCGAGAAATCCAGACAATCTCATCCAACTGGTTGAAAGTAATCCCAACACTAAACTTTTCCTAAAAAAATTGAATTATTCATGAGTAGAATGTAAAAGGAGGATTTTGTCAGTTTCACACTCTAATATGCCAGTTCTTTCTCCACATTGTTTGAGGATGAGCTGAAAATTTAGTCAGTTTAACACCAGAGCAGCATAATGCTATCCACTACTTTGTTATTACCATATATCCATCATTGTCAAAATAATTATTACCACTGATGGCTAGTAGTTGCGTATTCTGCAGTCGCCAATATATGATGATAAGCGGTAAACGATAACAGCACCTAGTTGCTAACAGCACCTAGTTGCATGAGTCGGAGTCTTTTTTTATTCTCATATCCTGAGATAACTTTCAAGTTTGGTTAATGGGTTACCATCAACAGATACCTCTTTCTCCACTAATCAGTAATAAATTTCTAATCTTCGGCTTTCTTTTCCATGTTGCTTGCTTTTTTGGCTCTCAGCATCTCTTGCATTATATGTGGCTTGTTTTTTTCAGGAGAAGATAATCCTGGTTCCGGATGACAGATTGATCAACACTCAGTGATATCGTTTCACCTGGGAAAATGTAATTTTAAACTCACATGTCATGTCATAGTGTCTATCCTACTATAACCAGGCACTTTATTCTCACAATTCTCCCTCATCAACTCCCTTATGCCTGCAACCTCAGCCCAGCTACCTACCAATGAATACAAGTTGGAGATGAGTGCATAATTGACAGGTTTGTTTGGTTCCAAGTTGAAAAGCTCAAATACAACCTGTTTTGCCATACTAATGTTTCCTTGTTCTTTACACGCACCGACAAAAGCCCCAAGAACATCTCCATTGGTTCCAATAGGCATTTTATCGAGCAGGTGATAGGCATCTCTAAGTCGACCAGCTCTCCCAAGAAGATCAATCACACATGAGTAGTGCTCCCATTTGGGTTGTATACGGTACTGCTCTTTCATGGAAGTGAAATACTTCAAACCTAATTCGACTAGCCCTGCATGTGCACAGACAGAGAGAACCCCAAGAAATGCCACACCATCTGGCTGGATTCCTTGCTGAAGTAATTTATCAAAGATTCCTATAGCCTCACTATGAAGGCCATGATAAGCACAAGAGGAAACCATGCTAGACCATGTCACCAAATCAGGTTTGGCTGTCATCTCAAATGCATTAAATGCATTTTCAATGAAACCATTTTTCGCATAGGCCAAAATTAAGGCATTGCAAACCGAAATGAAGGCATGGAGACCATTCTTTAGCACATGACCATGAACTTGGAGGAGTTCATTAACTGCTGCTGAATGTGCACACGAGCTAAGGATGCTTGACACTGTTAAATCATCCGGTCTAAATCCTTCTCTAAGCATTTCAGAAAGAAGTTGCACTGCCTCTCTGTTGTTGCCTTCTTGTCCATAACCGACAATAATGACATTCCACGAAACAACATTTCTTACAGTCATTGCATCAAACACCCGACGGGCATCTTTGATCTGATGAGATTTTGCATACATGTCAATAAGTGAAGTACAAACAACTATGTCTGTACCGAAGCCTAGACCAACAACTAATCCATGTATTGCACTTCCTAGTTTAGGGCCCAAAAAAGTACATGCTTGAATCGTAATGCTAAGTGTGAACCCATCACCAATAAATCCATTATGTCTCCAAGACCTGAATAGCTCAAAAGCTTCTTCTCCAAAACCATGTCGAGAATAGCAGGAAACCATCACATTCCACAATACCAAATCTCGCATGGGAATTTCATCGAACAGCCTGCGGGCATCTTTCACGTACCCGAGTTTTGAGTATGTATCAGTTAAAGCCGTACTGATGTGCGAATATGATAAGAATCCGGACTTCAAAATCAAGCAATGAACCTGCTTTGCCTTAAAAGGTTCACTAAGACTGAGGCAAGATCGAAGGAAGTTTATGAAACTTCTCTGTGTGTAATGTGACGCGCAAGTATTCTCCGCCGAAGATAAATTATAAGTTGTTGTTGTGCAGCGAAATGGAGAACGGAAGAATGCACGGAGAAATAAAGAACATCTGGAAAAGAAAGTGAAATGGTGTTGTGGTTTTAATTTAAGCATGGAAGAGATCAAGAGATTAGCAATTTTGTTGCGCAACGAAGGCACTGCAGAACTGCACAACAAAAAGCAAGTTTTGACAACAACAAAAAAAAAAAAGATTTGAACCTGCTGTTCATTAGTAGGAACCTATTTGTTAAACCAAAACCGGACACTACGTCAGAAAAAAGTTTTAGTCCCGCTCATTTATCATGATTGGTTGAGAAAACCGACAGAAACATTATTATCACCAGTTTTTAGCAACCCATCGGTGATAATGTGGGCAATTATAAACAACCGACAATAATATTATTATCACCAGTTGTTTGTTAAGAACCGATAATAAATTCTAACTATTATCACCGGATTCTACAGAACAACCGATGATAATTGTTTTATTACCGGTTTTTATAAGGAACCGGTGATAATAGCTGCTTTTATTAACCCTAGCTAACGCTCAGCGACTCTTCTCTCCCAACTAGCAACCGCCAACAGATCTCTCTCCCATTCAGCAAGCTCCAAGTCTTCAATCTCATCCACTATTAATGTCATTTAAATTTTGTAAGTCTTCTTCTTTTTTTTTCAGATTTTTTTTACAAGAATAACTTAAATATTTTGTACTCTAATTTAGCTACTTATCATTATTTCTTTATTTCTCCAACAAAAACAGAAAAAATAAAAAGGTTTTTACAAAAATGGTACAAAATTGTTCATAAAAAAATATAAAGGTTTTTTTGTATTTTTTGTTGTTTATTGTATTTAGAATGACGATTAAAGAGATTAAAGAAGAGTGTGATACGTGCGCAAGGTAAATTGACTACATATATATTGAGGTATTAATCATTAATTTTTATTTTTCATAAAATTAATTAGTATTAATTTAATTTAGAGTTTGCATTGCATAAATGAAATTAAATGCATATATATATGTGTATATATACACATATATACATTTAATTAAATGTATTGTCATATAGGATCAAAATATCAGAACATAATTAATTTATGTCGGTACCCGTTCGAGATTAATCTCGAATAGTCCCAGTTTGGGACTGCTCTTTGAATGCTTTGTCTCATTTAGAATTAGTGGACATACGGTAGATGCAAGCTAACTTTGAGAAAAATGCGGTTCAGGATTTCTCCTATGTTCCCACGATTACGTGCGTACATGCAAATGTGCGTCGGCGTACTCGGGGAGCTAAGGGGAAATGCTACAGGATTTTTCTCAATGCTAGCTTGCAACTATCGTATGTTCACTAATGAGACAAAGCATTCAAAAAGTGGGTTAGGATGGTTGGCCAGCCCAAAACTTGATGGTGACCGAAATAATTAATACCCTAAACCGTAGGCGTAAAGTTGACATCAGATTATTATTATTTTCAGATAGATCGTCGGAGTTTGTGGATGTATAAGAGCAAACAGACTTCAGATGAATACTTGGCAGGAATCGCATAATTTGTAGAATGTGCCACTAAAAATATGGAACTGAATGGTGAATAATCTCTTGCTTGTTCGTGTATGGATTGTCGAAATTTGAAGAGATTTCGATGTGTTGAAGATGTTACAGATCATTTGATCAGGCGTGGATTTATGGAGGAGTACACAAATTGGGTATGACATGGAGAGCTCGTGCAAGAAAACATGTATGTCGGAGCGAGTCAGAATAGATTAAATTCAGAAACAAGTGAAAGTGAAAGTGAAAATTTAGAAATTATAGAAATTGTAGATGATCCACCCTGTATGCGGGATGAAATTTTTGAAGAATTGATGAATGATGTTGTAGATGACTGTGCTATTCCTGAAATTCTGCAAAATGTGTTTAAGGAATCGGATGTACCATTATATTCTGGTTGTACTACATTTTTAAGATAACTGCTATTTTTAAATTGTTTAACTTGAAAGCAAAAAATGGATGGAGCGATAAATTTTTTACATCTTTATTGAAACTTTTAGAAGACATGTTGTTAGAAAAGAATGAGTTGCCAGATTCAACGTACAAAGCGAAAAAAATTATTGTGTCCTTTGAATTTGGATGTAGAAAGAATTCATGCATGTCCGAATGACTGCATACTCTACAGAGGAAATGAGTATAGTATTCTAGAGGAATGCCCAAAATGTAATGCATCATTTTACAAATCGAGTAATAATGAGGTCGAAGAGGGAACAAAAAGACCATCGGCAAAGGTGATGTGATATCTATCAATAATACCAAGATTTCAGCGTTTATTCATGAATCCGAAAGATGCTAAACTATTACAATGGCACGAAGATTGTAGAAAAAAAGCCTGTTTCAACTAGGCTTCATGGGCCTATAAAGACTAGACTCCATCTATCAAGGAGGAGATTGAAATCATTTTGCTTACGCTAGCCACTTTTTTATTTTTTTTCTTTCTCCTCTCCACTTGTATTCTCTTTATCCTCTCAGCTCAATTTCATAAAGTCAGAATCATTATGATATTTGCTTTTGAGAATTTTTATTGGCTTGTCAAGCATTGAAGCAATTGAAGAAGAATTGAAGGCAAGATCATTGAAGAAATTGGAGAATTAAAGATGAGATTAATGCATGCAAAAAATATGTGGCATTACATAATGCTATCTTAGCATTATAATGTGTATTGAAGAAGAAAATCGAGCTAGAAAATTGGCTAAGTCCATAAGAACAACAGAGCATAGCATTACATAACGACATCATAGCGTTGTAACTCTACGTTTATATCATTCAATTCTTAGTCAAATTCTCAACTGGATTTTTTGATAGAGCATACCGTTGTATAACACTATCATAATGTTATAACACAAGAAGTTCGAGAAAAGCCCAAAAACAATGTTCAAAATTTATTTTTTTGGTACTATAGCATTGTAATGCTATGATATCGTTATAACGCTAAAGTACGAGACATAATTTACTAGTTGCATGTTCCAGCTGTATAAAAAGGGAGGTTGTCCTATCTTTCTCTTTGACTTGCAATCTCATTTCAATACATTTCTAGGAACAATCTTCATTGTTTGAAAGAGCTCAAATTAGTGAAATCCTTATTTAAAATCTCAATTTTCTTCATTCTATTTTAATCCAAATTATTAAGAGAGATTGCTCGAGTGATTCTTACTATTCTCTATTGATTTTCCTTTGGCCTTTTTTATGCTATCTGATTTGTTGACCTTACTTCACATTCTAAATGTGTAAGAGAACAAGGTTCAAAGTTATATAGACATTTTATGATTATTAAAGTAAATCTGACTTATTATCATAAGAGGCGGGAATTCAGAGAGTAGGCTTAGCCGAACTCCGTTAATATCCTGAGCTTCAATTTCGTTAACATCGCGCACTTCAATTTGTTCTCTCCTTCCAATTCCTTCTCGATTCACTTTAATTTTTATTTTATTATTTGAGAAGAATGAATTGTTTGTATTGTATAAATTGTTTGAATTGAGAAATTTGTACTTTAGCCCCTATTTTTTATTAGCAATTGTTTTTTCTATTAAAACTTAGTCCTTCTAAGTTTATCACAAGCAATATAAAAGTGTAATTTTACGAATTACGAATCAATTAGGTAGCATGTAGTTATTTAGGGTTTCCTCTTCATCGTATGTTTCTCATAAAATAGTAACTTTTTGATCAACTGAATATCTCAAATTTTTAATAATTAGCAATAATACATGCATATATGATATATTATGAACATGTGAGCATTTTAATAATTAGTGATCAAGTAATATGCATTTTATTAGTATCCCTATTTCCTTATGGCATAATACAACAGATTATATGCATTTTATTGCACAACAAGGTAGTTTCTCAAACAGATAAGTTAGAATTAAGCAAAAAGATAATCAAACCTACTTAATTAAAACAAGTTCAATCCACTTAAAATCAAAATACTGGTTCCATAACAAAAACCAAATAGAAAGAAAAATCAAATGCAAAGCACACGCAGACATATGGAAATAGGCCAGAGGTTGTTGCAGGTTCCAACATCCTTCCGTTGAATTAAACAAGTTCTACTCAATTCATTTCCTCAGTAGTGGAGCTGTTAGGCTCTACCTTTGGCAAGGAATCTAAAGAGCGGTACTTGACCGGTTTCCTTCCTCTCTTTGCTCCAGTTTTGAATTTTTCATTACTGTTTGAACTAGATCCCTCCTTATGATTCAGCACCTCAACACCATCTTTTTTTCCATCTTGAACCTTTGTTTCCATCTTCACCGGTACATCCATTGTATTGCTACCATCATTAACATTTCTGATGCATCGCCTCTTTCCTCCAGAAGGTGCGACGGTACTATAGTAGTAGTACTCTGAGTTCAATTTTTTTGTTTCTTTATCATTATTAGCTTTACACCCAACTCCTGATCCAGAGGGTACATATCCTTTATAAGAACGCGATAGCGTAAGGTGGTGTTCACAAAATGTATGAGGCAGCTTTGCTTGCCTCTTACAAAACCACTTCCTCCCATCATTTTTCTTGCACATTATGATTTCATCTACCTTCTTTTTGTTTTTACTTTGAGCATTAACCCTTCAATATTCACATATACAGAAAAAATAGTTAGATCAAGGCAGAAAGGGGGAGAGGAGTTGACAGAGGTAAGTGCGTACCTTTTGTTGAGAAGTGGCTTCTCTTCTATAAGAACCTTTTCGACGTCCTTTTCATGTTCTGAAATATCACCAGAGATTTCTTTGGGTTCTTCCTTTGAGTTAGGCAGTGATTTGACACCTTCAAAGCACTAAAAAATTCCAATTCCACAAAAATTATTTGAATTACAGAAAATAAACCAATTACCAAAATTGTTTGAATTGCAGAAAATAAATCAATTACAGGAGTCAGGACATAAAATTAGATTACATAGAAAAATATGGCTGAGGTCAACTAAAATTGATGAAAGTGAAGATCTAGTATTAGAACTCTAACATGGACCTAGATTAAGAAATATGGTTGCAGAATTAACAAAATTGTACTAACATGCATTAAAAGTTAACTATAATAGTAATCAAAATACTTTCTGATTAGCAACAATTCTGATATCTAACCTTGAATGCAGATCTCTGAAAACGATGATTAGGATAGACATCCCATGGTGATTGATTCAGTTGGCAGTATAAGCCTTGAGATCCACAAGCAGAAGTATTCGAAGAGGATGACAAGTTCCAAATTTCAGATGGGGGAGATGCTGGGGGCCGCAGTTGCCCTAGGGCCTTGGCGAGAGTCTTTCGAATTCTCATGAAGGAAGAATACTTGGATCGATAAATTTCTGTCAATCGATATATAGAAACCAATCAGTCGAAACTTCGAAACTACTAGATAGGGCGACAGAAATGGAGAGAACGATATATTAGGGATCGAGGAGAGATGACACACGACGAGAAATGTGGAGGCTATAGTGGCTCCTAGTTTTGCATCCCCCTAGGTTTCCTTGCATGCGCGGTGCACGTGACCGACGGATAATCATTGAGTAAGAGTTTTTCGATAGGCCAGACTAAAGTATTGCTATTTATTTCAAAAAATCAACATCAGAGAATAGAAGACCTGGAGACAGAAATAGTAGATTGTAAAATCAAAAGTGTTTAAGCAGTTATTGATGTAAATTCAATGCAAAAAGAAGAGGGAAGCCAAGAGCAATCTTTCATAAGAAATCTCACTAAAATCATGAATTTAAGCAATAACTAAATGACATGTTTTAGTAACAATTTTGTTTGTTGTAAATGTATGCCTTTTCTGAGGGGTTTTATAAACTTCCTTGACTATTTGGTTTAGTAGTTTTATCATGTAATTTCCTTTTATTTGATTTTTAATATGGTATATCTTTTGAAAGAGTGTACTTTATTTAATTGGATGCTCATCTTTTGTTGATTTTGTTATCATAATGATCAGTCCTCTATTACTTATTATAATTATGAAGAAAAACTACTAAAAGAAAATAGTTGCTTAACTAGTATTTAGCTTACTATGAAATGTGGTTGGGATAAAAATGAAAAGAAAACAAATGAACAGTTGCTATAGTGATCAGTGTCATTATTACAATAAGATCTAATTAAAATACTTAATTTTTTTTTGACATAAGCTGAGGAAAACGCTCCGGCACTTCATTTACTGAGATGTAAACAAAGTACAACCAGACACAGGAAACCACAAAATATTCCCAGATGCTACACTCAGCATCCATCCCCCATACCTGGTTTGGCATCGGTACCAGTTATCTCTTAGGTACCGATGCCCGTACATTATCTACCCTTTTCTTGTAGCTTCAACCAGATCAGAGTTATATTGCATACTCGATTATTGCTAATACTTAAACTTTTTAATTATCAATAATTGCTAATTCATTTATTACACTTACCTGATGATATAAGCAGATATTATAGCATCCTTTTTGAACTATCTCCATTATTCGATAATTGTGAAAAACTGTCCATCTCAGTCAGAAAACAAAAAAATAGGTATTTACTGTACTTTCAAGTTAATTAATATGAACATTTGTCGAACATAAAAAAATGTAAAAATAATTTGATTCACAGAAATTACAAACAGGTATGACCTTACTAAAATAAAATAAAACCATGCGAAATGAGGCTTGTGCTAACAAGCTTGCCTATTGTCTTCAAAAGTTATTTATTGCACATATTTCCATGACTTATTTATTGCCTATTGCCTATAAATATGTAACTGTCTAAATGGAATTAACTCATGGAATTGCACATATTCCCATCTTTGACTGCTATTTATCTCATAAGTATATGTTATTTATCAATGTGCTAATTAGATCATAAGGTTTAATTGTTTTGACTGAGCCACGTCATTCTTGAGGGAGCTTGTAACATGTTTTATTAACCAGGATTGCTGGAGAGTTGGCAATAACGGTACCAATTAAAGTACCAATACCAACACTGATACCAGTAGAATTGGCAATTGCACATGTGACTTGTCCGATTGGTCGAGTTTCACATTGGAGGATTGTTGGAGAGCAGGTTCGTTGAATTGGAAATTGACGCATTTAATTTCGAAAAATTTCAAATGGATAATGTTTTGTAGATAATACATTTGATATCAATTATTGATACCGATTTTATTTTGCATCTTTAGTTGAGTTATCCTGCACATTATTTGAGTTATTATGCATCTTATACCATAACTATTTTAGTACAAAAAATAACATGTATAACTATTTCAATACAAAAAATAATGTGCATAATAACTCAAATAATTTGCATGATAACTTCACTAAAGATACATAATAAAATCAATAACATATATAACTATTTCGGTACAAAAAATAATATGCATAATAACTCAAATAATGTGCAATATAACTAAACTAAATGTGCATAATAAAATCGATATCAATAGTTGGTATCAAATATGGTATCTATGTATCAGCTTCCATTTTTTTTCGAAATAAGTGGGAATCTACCTGCCACTTCATTTTACTGAGAAAACGAAGTATACATTGTCTTTTTTATTACAAACCTTCTCGAATTAAATCTATCTGAAGCTTAAATCGCTCTTTTTTAATTCTCCCTATCTCACTACTAAACTTACATGTGTACCTGATCCTATCTGTTTCTACCTAGCCTCAAAAATACCAATATAGCCCCAACAAAGAATAGCCCGATATATTGAACCTTGTATAGACATCTCGGTTCGACAACAAAAACAAAACAAACACATTTATTAGAAAATCTCCTATAATCCTGACGGTTGGATCCCTCCTCAATCACCCAAATCAGAATGACATAGATCAACAATACTCTTGTCATGCAACTCTCATTGTCCCGAACAATACTCTTGTCATGCAACTCTCATCGATCCCTTAGTGCTTGATTATCAAATCACACAAACAAGCAATTAGAATTTCGATTTATCATGCTCAATAATTTCTTTATATCAGAATCTCGTGGGATACCAAAATTTTTCATTTTTAGAATTTTGTAAGTATTTATTTTGGATTTTTGAAAATGACTAAAAATAATAATAAAAATAATCAATGCTTATACATAAAGTTGGTCACTTTCAAAAATCCAAAACAAATACTTACAAGATTCAAAAAATAAAAATTTTTGGTATCCCACAAGATTTTGATACAAAAATTATTGAGCATGATAAATCAAAATTTTAACCGTCCGTTTGTGAGATTTGATGATCAAGCACCGACTCCTTGGTGCTTGATTAAGCACCGTAGCGCAGTTCTATATATATATATATATATATATAGAACAATATTATCGTACTATGCAAAGTAAAATGACTGCTTTACTTTGACATAAAAAATTACATATCGACAACTCATACGGATAATCTAAGTTTATCAACACAATCTAAACATCAAAATCTCCTAGGATATCAAATTTGAGCTTGTTTGGAGCTTTGTAGCTATGCTTTTAGAATTTTTGAAAAATAACACAAAATAATATTATTTTTTAATATTAAACATTGTCATTTAAAAAAAAAAATATCTAAAAGCATAACTACAAAGCTCCAAACAAGCTCAAATTTTATTTTCTATGAAATTTTGATGTCTAGATTGTGTTGAGCAACTTAAATATCCATTTTAGTTGCAGGTATTTGATTTTTAGAGCTAATGTGAAAACGTATATATATATATAGTATGACTAATGTGAAAAGTATGGTTAATGTGAAAACGTTTGCACTTCGGTCGAACTGCAAAAGTTTCACATTAGCCAATTTGTTGTGGTCAAAATTTAAATTAAGTTGCTCAATAAATTGTTCATATCAAAATCTTGTAGAAAATTAAATTTCATGATTTTAGAGCTTTCTAGCTATATTTTAAATATTTTTTAAAAACAACTCTGAAAAGGTCATTTTTTTTAATATTAAACTGGACTATTTTTAAACATTATTCATCTCACTTGGCTGCCAGTTCACGAAACAAAATGTGAGCAAATAAAAAAGTATTTGTAAGGTCCAATTGGCAAATTTGCTTTAACCATTAAATCTTTGACAATTTTTCTTTTCTGAATTGTAAAGCATTAATTAACATTTTTGTCATAAGAACTACATTTTTTATTTCAAACATGTCTGAACTAAATTACCCTTGAAAGCTTAGATTAGATTTGATCAGACTCGTGACCCGAGACCTGACCCGACCAGATTTGATCAAACCCATGATCCGATAATCTTTTCGAACTTGAAAGACCCGAAACCCGAAATGAGATAATTAAAACCCGACTCGATTCTAACCCGAAAGATCCGAAACTCGAGAAATACTTGAAACTAGATAATTGAAATCCGACCCGATTCGAACCCGAAAGACTTGAAACTTGAGAAATATATTAAACTAGATAATTGAAACCCGATCCGTCTCGAACCCGAAAGACTCAAAACCCGACAAATACCAACGCATGATGATCCGAGTCCAGACCCATGATCCGATAATCTTTTGAAGTCAAACTAATCCGATCTGCCCGATCCACCTGACCCGAATCCGAACCCACCCGACCCGAATCCGAACCCACCCGACCCGAATCCGAACCCGCCCGACCCGTCCGATTTGTCACCTCTAGATTAAATGCAGTCCATAAGCTTGTCACCAGAATTGATCTTGTTGCTTTATATTTTTTTTATGCTCTTTCGCATTCAAATTCTAATTTGAAGAATCGAATTTTCCGATTAATCTGGACCCTCCAATATTGAAATAAAAAAAATAAGCCGATCCTTCTTTCTCCTAAATCGGAACCCTACCTCTGCCTCTCGATTTCTCGTTTTGCTTTTCAGCTCCTCCTATCCCTCTCTGTAGCTTTCTAACGCGACGCCGCCTCAAGTTCTCGAATCAGGCCTCGGTCTTCACTGGAGCTCAGCTCTACAGGTCTCTCTCTCTCTAGCATTTTATGATCACCTACTCCATTTTCATTTGATGGTGTTTTTTATGGTACCTTTACATCCTAATGGTTTTCTTAATTCATTTTTTTTGTAATGTGATCTTGAGGATTCACCATTTATGTTATTGTTTGTTCAAGTTGAATACCAATTTGTGGTTTTTTCTTTGTGTAGACAGAAATTCTTGTAGTTTGATTTGACTTAGTACACAAACTTATGTACTCGCAAAATTCCCAATGGCACTTGCTCTGAGTTTGAGTGGATTGGGATTGGATGAAAATGGAGAGTAAACTTGATTGAAAGGAAGAAATGTTGGAAAGATGAATTGAAAGATTCTCCCTCTGGACCACACCAACTAATTAAAACCGGGGCAAGGTAAAGAGGGTGATCCCTTACCCTCTCTCCCCAACACCCCCATTTCCTCCCTCTGAGCCACACCAGACTCGTGTATAATTTTTCTGGGGCATGCAACTCCATCTCCTTTTAACTCAATTTCACATTAATTGAACCATATTTGAGTCTTTTTTATATAATTAGTAACTCCTACTTAATTCCAAACAATATAGCTGTAAACATAGGATTGTTACTTTCGTATTGGAAGTACTGTAGCTGTAAAATCAAACATTCCAACATAAAAGTGAAGCTTTCAATGTAACAGTTCTCGAGTACTCCTTTCTTATCGTGTGACTTTACTAAAAATATTTTACAAGTTTTATGCGAACCCTGATTTGAACAACTCAAGAGATAACTTCATGCTATTTTTAATTTTCAAATAATTGGCACTGATTTGATCAACTTGGCACAATTTCACCAGCCACCTTTAAATAGTAGTTAGCCATGATTTGAAGAATGCATAAGATCGACAACCCCGAGATACTATTGAATTTTGTAGACTGGTAATTTCAAGTCATTGTCAGGTTGTCTCCGCCTCTCAGATGCAGGTCATCTTGAGATTCGGATCTAGTCGAGCCAATTTGGGATCCTGGCTATATTGAGTTTCTGGTCATGTTAGGTCAGATAAGTCGAGTTTGTGTGAGTTTGAATTTCCGAAAACATAAGTGTTGTCAGATTTGGCCACCTCTAAGTACCAACTTATATATGGCTATACTACAGTCTGATAGCAACATGGCCACTTTAAGAAGTCTGATGCGAATTCTAACAAGCAAAGATTGTATCCAAAAGTAATAAAAGAGGCCAGATAAAAGTTCGCATAGTGAAATAAATGGAAGGAGTAAATTGAAGCCCAACTGATATATCCCAGCCCAAGTGCAATATTTTTTATTTTATCAGTCGTCTCAGCTTATTCCAAACTGATGAAAAAGAACTTCACTCTATAACTGGCCTCTTTTTCTGCATGCCAGTGCATAGAGAGTAGAAACTCTTACTGTGATCTCATGCCTCTTCCTGTTTAAGTTGGTGAGGTGCTTCATCTTCTATTCTTTATCAATACTTTGCTCATTTTTTGTGTCTTTGCTCGGTCTATCGTGACATTAGTAAATGGTTCGGATTGCTCTCCAGCAATCTTTTGCTAATTGGAATTTTGGTTCTTTTCACCAAGGGGCTCAGTTGCTTTTCCCTTGTTGTCATTTTGATTTGGATTGAATTAGATAATTGCATCATTCATCTTTTATTAATGTGTATTTATTGCGGCCTTTGCATTTGCTCTTGGTAAATAGGAATTGACACTTTGCGTGTACTCCATTTTCTCCAAGAACAGAACAGCTTTGTAATAATGTTCATGAGCATTCATAGGAAAAGCAAGTGGCTTTATTTGCAGTTTTAAGTTAAGATTCAATACCAGTTCAACAGTGTACTTGTGTTTTGGTCGATCTGGCGGCATCTCATGTACTTTGAAGGTGTGATTTAGCATGAGTTTATTCACTTGAAAGTTTCATTTTGCTTTGATCTGGTTCTTTTTCTACACTAGCTTTGTATGATACATCTATTATACCATCCACTTCATTTGTAAAATTCGAAGTTGACATATGCTGCTCACAGGTAATGCAAGTTCGTGAAGTTTGATGTTTTATGCTGAAAGATTCTCTATCTTTCTTGCAATTTGATGTGAGAAACTTTTCCAAACTTGGAATGTTGCTTTTGGGTTTAATCTGGTGGGACAGTGCTTTAGTATCTATCTTATATTGTCATGGAGAGATGTTTGTTCTCCGTTTAATTTAAGAGCTCAGTTCTCTGTTGTATATTGCAAGTTGGCACTGCCTATACTTTTTGTTACCTTTGACCAAAAGACCCCTGTCTTACTGTGATACATTTTTTTGTGTTTCTGTTAATGTACTAGGATTTCAGTGTAGAAGAAAAAATGGGAAAGGCAAAAGGTGGTTCCATTTTCATTAGGCTGGTATCAGCAGCTGGGACAGGTTTCTTCTATGTAAAGAGGAAAAATCCTAGAAAAATAACAGAGAAGCTCGAGTTCAGAAAATACGATCCACGTGTCAACCGCCATGTTCTCTTCACCGAAGCAAAGATGAAATAAATGTTCCTTTGGCAAAAGATGAAACTTTGTATGGTTCGAATAGTTTGGATTTTTTTAGTGCTGCACAAGTAGAATGTTCTTCCATATCGTTTTGTAGGGTCTATATGTCATACTTGGTCAATTCAAATGCTATTTCTTGAGAAAAGATGTCCTTAGTAAGTAAGTGTTTTACTACCTTTCTGATTTGCTCAAATAAGCTCTATTTCGTTCACCATGGAAACCAATGCCGTCTCTCTTAGGAGATTGTATCGGTTGATTTTTTTTTTTTAAAAGCTTGCAATAGACTTCTTGTAATTTTCATTTTCAACCAATTGGGAACTGTTAATAATCGAAAATTTCACTTTCGATGCTGCAGTAGTCCAAGAGCATGGGCTTATTTTTGTTGTCGTTCTAATTATGTTTTCTGGCATCAATGCTTTTTGTATCCGAAATTCTGATCTGTGAACATAACAAAACAATTGATAGCACGGTCCTTTATCTAGAAAATGGTATGAAATTGTTATGACGCTCAAACACAATCTGTGATGTAATCCAAGCACAGAATATAGTATTTGCCTCTCCATCAGGTTAGTAGCAGCACATGAATAATTGAAAGAGAATAAACTAAGGACCGTTATGTATATTTACTGTTGACATTCAAAGAACAATGCAGCTGTGGAAGTTGCAACACTGAAGATGCTGCTCATGAAAACAACACTGCAGAATGGCTCAAAGCATCACATAACTCACATGATGTTATTATCAATTTCCACATCACAAAATTTACGGAACTGGCCTCTCTAGAAAGAATGTACATGTAGATATAGCTTCAGAATGAATGTTGTGGTTGAGGCTCTCTTTTGTGGATTCATATCCGGTAAAGCAACTCGTAAGTTTGAGTAATTTTGACTTACCTGTGTGGCAAATCCTAATCGTTCAGTATGAATCTTGATACAATTTTATATATTAATTTAGAGGATACTGATACCTCTTTTACGAATGCCGATTTCTGCAGCACGTCACATGTTGCGCGCAGGAATTTTGGGCCGTCAGATCTGCTTTGAGATTCGTGTTTATTATATTTATAAAACTCAAGGATAAGCTTCCCTCTTTTACGGCCTGTTCGGATGACAGTGGGAAATGGAATGGGAAGAGAATAAAAATGTACTAATTGGCCAGAAGGGTGGGCCCAGAGATCTAGAAGCCCAGGCGGCTAGACATTATTTGTTAATATCGCACGATAATAGCGCCTCCGTGTCCGACTTCTTTTCAGTGCATACGGAATCCACAGTCATTAATTTGGAATCGTCACCAAATCTTGGCCGTTCGATCGTTACTCCTGTGTACAATAATGTAGCCTTTGTATAGAGGGTCATTTTTCCTATACTCCAATACGCTGCCTAATTTGCAAGTAGTGACAGCATCGCTACGTGCCTTCTTTCACACCTCATTCGATCTGTCTTCACAGCTCATCCCAGCATATCACTGTCGTCTGATTAAATCTTCGCAATTCACTGTCGTCCGATTAAATGTGATGTGTTTTTTTTTCCTTTATAATTAATGCACATACTTTATAATTTTTTTAGCACTTACAACACATTTGTATCATAAAAAATTACTTAGATAAATATCTATAAACATTGTATTTATTATTATAATAGTGGTCTTTAGGCTCATAATATAAACGAGTATAAATTGAACGGTTCAAATTAACAAAAAATTACAATCCACCAAAAAAATATTTCATCAAATTCATGAAAGAAAGTTATTCCATGTGATAAATATTTATAGGTGATACCAAACACTTCCATTAATAGCATATCACGTGATATCACTTTTCCTTCTTACACAACTCAAAAAATTATATGATAAATATTTATTACATATAATTATAATTTGAGTGAAATTTATACGATGTATGTAGTTTACTGAAGATTACTCATCTATTTAATACAACAACAAAAATTAAAAAAAATCAAGACACGGCGTAGCCGCGCTGCGTTTTCTAGTTTTAATAAAAGATTCTGAAAATATGTTTTAAACGAGAACATATTTACAATAAGTGCTATTGTAAAACTTGGATTGGTCGATTTGATAGCAGCCACTAATAAAGTGCTTGCTTGCTTTCTTAAGAAATAATACAAAAAAAGATATATATAGCACTAAGGACCAGTGGCTGCTACCTCTCTCTAACACTTCTATCATCTCCGCATAGATACAAACAAACAGAAATAACGTGAGAGAGGAGATAACAGAGAGAGAAATGGAGAAGCTGATGAGATTTGTAAGAAAGGGAGGAAAGAGCCTCTCTGGATTGCAAAATGGATCCTTCTTCTCTACCCAATTAGGCCAGAAGGCTGCTGCCATTGATGGTCATGCATCAACCTTGAGAAATCTCTCTGCTCTCAATATCAAGGAAGCGGCTTCTCAGGCAAACAATCTAACATTACCTTTTTTACCATCTTATATTGCAATATTATTCACCAAGCCCAATTGTTATTTTTTTTTTGGTTCACTTCTTGGAGGAAGCCATATCATTTGTATGTGTTCCAACATTTGCTATTTTTTTATAAGATTTTAAAGAGCTTGGACAAGGCAAACAATTATCTTAACAATTTAACTTCGTGTAATCAAAATAAAATTGTAATAAAATTAATCTATCAGATTACAAGCTTTATGTTGGACATGCAAAAAGTTCATTTATTGGATTTCATAAATTTTAATTATCAACAGATTTACTTCAAAACAACTTACCATTAGATTATATGTCAATTTTTTTGGTTTTAACTTCGAAAAGATAATGTGTCAGCCATGGGGCTGTCAAATTTACACTAGCAAGTCCAAATTGTTTCTAAAGGGTAACACATTTACGTGATATACCACAAATATATAGATTTAAAATTGTTAAATCAAGCCACTAATGAAAACCAGAATATATGCTAACAGCATTATCATAAAAAAAATGCAGTTAATTGGAAGAACGCCGCTGGTATATCTGAACAAAGTGACAGAGGACTGCGGGGCCCGCGTGGCAGCCAAGCTTGAGTTCTTGCAGCCATCTTTTAGCGTGAAAGACAGGTGCATTTCGCTCCACCATCTTGGTTCTACAAATTTGTTTTATAGTCTCTAAAACATCATAAAAGTTGTCCTGTATTTGGGTCTGCATTAAGTACTGATGCCTTGGATCTCTGTAAAAAAAGAAAATGAAGAAAATATTATAGGCGCATCGGATCTCTTGATTTTGTTTTGATACAATGCTCTATGTTTTGCTCTTCTACTTTACCTTCTATCTACAACCTTTTACATTAAAGTGAAGGGTCATAGGAGAAGGTTGAAATGGAAAGACAAAATAAGAGACATTATATTTTTCTTTTGCAAAAGAATTTTGATACAGTATTTCTTGTTTTGTCCACCCATTTCATCTTTCATCCATAAATGTAGATCACAACATCAAAGCTAGATCCATGATCATAAATGAAAAATGAAATGAAAGACAAGACAAAAAAAAACATTGTATATTTTTTCTTTGCATAAGAACTTTGATACAGTACTTCATGTTGGACCGGTATCCTCTGCTGCATTTTTTTGTGTAGCATAAGGTTGCATTTTATTTTGGATTGATTAAAGATAGACGTTCGACCGGCATTGAAGGATTTTTATGTTATTAATTTGAAACTGTTGATCTCTGATCCGACGGTCAAGATCAAAACTCAGCACTCTGCTGCAAAAAAAAAGTGCAGCAGAGGATTTCCTTCCGCTTCTTGTTACCCTTGCAAAAGGGCTTTAATACGATCATACGAATATTCTGGCCCATTGTTACCCTGTTTAGAGGGTCTTAGATAATTTGCGTGTCTAATTGAGACTTTTATATTTGTTGTTCATAAAAAATACGGCTGCTCCAAAAGTTCTTTGAAAGAGCTCAAAATAATTTTTCAGATATTTTAGGACCTTTCCTGATGTGAAAGGTCACATATCCTTGCATCCACTAGCACTAGCAGATTGGTGTCTTTTAGCGACCTTTATCCAGATTGAATTTCTATTGGTTTATTAAAGATAGGAGGCCATTGGTTCAAGCTCCTGTGAGAGCACAGTTAGAGATGTTGTATGACTGGTCACATCTGTTGAAAGTGGCAGTGTTTGACTTGTCTTACTTGGTTAGTTGGCAATATAACACCTATTCCACCTACAGGAGAGATTCAAATAATCTAATCAAATATGCATAATCTAGTCAAACATGGATCTTTAACTTGAACCAATAGGTGAAATGAATTCCAAATTCCAACCTAAGCTAACCGATCAAACACTAACATTAGTGCACTAAGCAGTTGAATTAGGAGAAATATGGGAACATTTTTGTCCCAGTTATTGAAGAAACTATGATTTTGTTTTTCACAGACCAGCAATTTCCATGCTTGAAGATGCCGAAAAGAAAGGCTTGATAACTCCTGGCAAGGTTAATCAGTGCTTCAGCATACAGTGTTATTATTGAAACCTTGTGGTGGAGTCACTAATTTCCAATCAATGAATGTGTTTTGTTTTTCAGACAACACTAATTGAGCCAACATCAGGAAACATGGGAATAGGATTGGCGTTAATGGCAGCGATGAAGGGATACAAACTAATCCTCACAATGCCATCTTACACAAGTCTCGAGAGGCGCGTTGTCATGAGAGCTTATGGGGCCAATTTGGTACTAACTGATCCAACCAAAGGCATGGGTGGTACCGTGAAGAAAGCTTATGAACTCATGGACTCAAGCAGGGATGAGGTTTTCATGCTTCAGCAGTTTGAAAATCCCGCTAATGTTAAGGTATAACTATCATCTTTTCCCTTTTTCCAGAATAGTTCAAAATATCCCCCTTTATTTCTCAGCATACGAGAGAATTAGTACTTTAGACCATAGATGTTAGTATCTTACGATACGCGATGCGTATCTTACGGTTCGATACGAGTCAAAGAGCGAGAGATACGTATCTTACGGTTTGATACGAGTAGTGAAATCCAAAGGTGAGTCGCCATTTCCAAGATAAATATCTTAATATGCAAGGAATTTACATCGATATCAATTGACACTTATTGATATTTAAAATTACGATGGTTTCTTTAGTTATTTAGATTTTTTTGTTTGATACTAATTATTATAATCCTTTTGTTATTTTAAAAATAGCTTAGCGTATCTTAATGACACGATACGATACAAAATCCACCGATACACGATACATTTTACGATTCAACAACTATGCTTTAGACCCTTAGAAAAAAGATTGGAGGAAAAATATAGAGAGTTAATTCCTTGATTTGTTGGAGGGTAAAAAACTATTGATTACCTGTTATTGTAGGATTTCAGTGTTAACATCTTTTCAAGGAGACGCACTGTGTACTTTAAAGATACATTAATTTGCTCTCGTTTTCGCAATTTATAGGTGCACTTTGAGACAACTGGTCCTGAAATATGGGAAGATACATTGGGTCAAGTTGACATTTTTGTCATGGGAATAGGAAGTGGTGGAACCGTTACTGGTGTGGGACGGTATCTCAAGTCCATGAATCCTAACGTTAAGGTAATATATGCAGGGAGATTTTTAGGATCAGTGAAAACTATTTTCAGTCCTGTACCAGCATCTTGCACTGGCTATTGGGTCTATCCCTCTAGGACAAAATTGATGGCAAACCATATTTTTAAAGTTGGTATCTCAACATCTTCTCATGACTGCTGCAAATTCATGTAGATATATGGAGTCGAGCCAGCAGAGTCCAACATTTTAAATGGTGGCCAACCAGGTATCTATTACATTGTTTTTTTTTCCTGGGCATATTTCTCAAACTTGTATGATAATTTCCATGATTTCATTCATTGTAACTTTACGGTGCAGGTCCTCATCTAATCACTGGCAATGGAGTTGGTTTCAAACCCACAATTCTAGACATGGATGTTATGGAAAAAGTTCTAGAGGTGATTGTATGGTTGTTATCTAAATTCTAACATAAGTAAAAGATTTTAAGAGTTATCAGTAAACACTTTTTACCATGAGGATTTCAACCTGCTTGAGTAAATTCAATTTAAATAGGTAAAGAGTGAGGATGCAGTGAAAATGGCTAGGGAATTGGCAAGGAAAGAAGGGCTTCTGGTAATCACTATACTTCTCTACTCAAATCAGTCCTTTTTGTTTTGATTACAGGACCTTAAATTTCTGAAATAGTATTATTATTGAGAATTATTTATAAAATCCCAGGTAGGGATATCTTCAGGAGCAAATACAGTTGCAGCTCTTAGTTTAGCAAATAAACCAGAAAACAAAGGAAAGCTCATTGTGGTATGATTATATATTTATTTATTTTTTTAAAGAACTATATCATCAATAGAATTCACTATTTTTTTTCCTATTGTACTTTCCTAAATTGTATTTTTGGTTCATTTAGACTGTTATGCCTAGCCTGGGGGAGCGATACCTGTCATCTGCTTTGTTCGATGAACTGAGACAAGAGGCTGAACAGATGCAGCCAGTTTCTGTTGATTAAAATTTGAACATACAAGTTATCTCAATAATAAATGTAGTCAGTGTCAATCATCATTACCCGTTTCATAATTGTTAAGATGTTTAGTATTGTTCATCTTAATAATATCTTCATATTTTGCTTAAATGTAATGGCTTGTTTCATATATTTTCTCTATTCTTTTTATAATTATTTCTGTAGTGCGTATCGAGCTCACTTTCGGCAAATGTCCTAACTCATGGCATTACAAAAGATAGTGTCCTAATGATCATGGCATTAGAAAGATGAAGATCATATTCCAGAATTGTGTTTAAATTGGATACACATTCTACTCTTATATGGCCGATGGAAATAAAATAACATAAATTAGTTCCCAAAAAACCTATGACACAAACTGTGTATTGACTGCTAACCAGTAGGAAGGATAAACATACTGCTTTTTTATTGCTTTATTGAAAAAATATTAAATTTTGTATAACACTTACAGCATGTTGAAAACAAAATCTCTTTTCAACTTCCTAAACAAAATCTTTTGAATGTTCATAAAAATATCTTTCTTGAAATTATTGCTGCACTATCAATCTGTTATGCTCAAACAAAAATACAACTTCAATTTTCTAGCAAATCAGGTGTATCAAATCATGACAACAAAGTAAAAAAGAGACAGAGATTTTAACAACTATAACATCAAGCAAAACTTTTTCCCGGCAGATTGCAAGTGTTTTCTCATAAGAAAAGTTGGTGGTAGCTAACTATTTGGAGTCACTGTTTGCTAAAACTGATAGAATCTTGTGGACTTCCCAAGTGGAATGAATGAAAGAGATGCCGCAAAACTGACATGAAAAGAAAAATCAAACAAGAGGCGCGACACGCCCTTCGGGTACCTTTCTCTCGACTTGTCCAATTCTATGAGGCGGCCAAATTACATGAGTTATCCTACCTCGTATCAGACCCAAAGGAATCTGCAACATTGTTTCATGCTTGTAATGGTCATGCAATAAAACTGGTGTCATAAATTCATAATGTACTCGATAGAGGGTCTTTAGTCATGGATAAGAGATTCAGTTTCTTCCTTTGTTGGGTTCCTATTATCAATGCAATTAACTGATTCAATTGAGTCATACACAGTTGCTGCAGCAGAACCGGTTGGCTTTGGTGAGGATAATTCAGGAATATCTATTGCTGCACCACACATACCACTGGCTTTGTTTCTGTAAGGGCACATTCCAGATTTCCAGAAAATAAATTATTCCATTTTTGTACCAGAATGTACTGGTACAAAGCTGGTACTTTAGTTTCTGTATGTTGTTATCTGTAGAGTGTTGTACCAGTACATAGTGGTACCTGAACACATGAAGTATAATACCATTTAAGGTCAGAACTCAGAACTACATCTAAACTCCTATAGCAAATTAACAAAGTTTAAACTAAATATCTACGTATCCCTATTCTCAAGATGCAGCAATGAGAAATGGATGATAGGAAATAAAGATGTACCGAGCCAAACTCTCGCGAATCCAAGCTGGTATCTGCATTATCACCTTCAACCCAACAATGGCCTTCTGGGACTTTCAGTATCTCTGCCTTATCAGGTATTTGGATCCAGTCACCTGGTAAACCGATAATCCTCTTCACTACATGTCTTTTGTAATCACTAAGAGATCTGCAAGTTAAGTGAGAGAGGCTAGTCATTGTTTATTTTTAGATAAATCCTTCCAAAGTAAGAAGTCTCCAGGGAACAGTATCCAGAAGCACTAGTTCTTGTAAAGATAAGATGTCACAGCAGAAATGGAGAGGATGCATTTGGATAATTATATTTAGATCACTTTGTGTGTTTCATAAGCCCTCAAACTAACACAACAAACATAAGTACATAACAAAACGATAGCCATTGTAGTAACTTTTTAAGTTTAAGTTATAAATCAGAAATACCTGAGTAAAACCACATCTCCATGAGAAAACTCATATCTCCTGAGGCAAACCTTTTCAACAAAAGCAAGATTACCTACACAGATAAATTGGTTAACGACCATTTTTCTTTAGAATCGTTCCAGTTTTGATTAATTTTGGGCTGTACAGATCAGCACAGTCCAAACTGGAACAGTCAGAACCAGTGCAGTACAAAGATTAGACCTTTTATCTTATCACTAATGCAATCCTCGTGGGTTAATCTTAATTGAGATCAGGTTATAGCTAGACCCTCAATTAAACAAACAAGAAAACAAGGAATAACAAAAGTGTGGAAGCAAATCCTCACCAGCAAATTAAGAACTTCTAACTTCAATACATTCCCAGGACTAAAAAAGTGAACTCAGGCCTATATTAAAAAAAAGCAAAGATACCGCACATAAAACAGAAACAATTACCAAAGGGGGATTCTTCAAAAGTGGGATGCATAGAACTTCCTGAAATAGGTACGACTGATACGTATCTATCAGAAATAGCTAACCCAATCAAACCACCTACTGCACTACTCTGAATAATATGCCGCACAAAACTGAATGCTTCCATCTCCAACTCTATGCTGGAAAACTAAACTACAAAATAGCAACAACAATTAAAAAAGAGGTGGTAAAGAAACATTATTAGCTTCAGAGAAGTAGCGAAGGGGTTGCTACCGTGGTTTCGAGAATCTATCCACAGCTCCGATCCGATTGTTCGGGAGTCTCCAAACAGAATCGCAGCGTTTAGGGAGGAAAAGGTGTCTTGAATCAGAATGCTAACCTTAGAAGTGATGCCGTTTCTTTTTTTTCTTTTTTTTGATTGAAAGGGATATGAATCTGCTATTATTTCTGGGGTCTGCTCCGGCGCGTCAATTTGGAAGGAGGAGTCTATTATTTATTTACGAGTCGTCAGATTAAAAACGAACGGACAGATCAACACAGATGAAGTGCAAGAGGTCTTTTTTGATATTAATCTAATTCGTTTATTTTAACGGTTGAGATTAAAAGAAGAATAAAGTAGAGGATCTCAATCCGGTAATGAAGTGCTCTTTCCGAATTAAACTTGTCTATCTTTAACGATTTTACCGACTCGGTGGATGCTGTTGATCTAGCCCCAATCTACTGACATTGTTTGTTACAGAAAGTAAAAAAAAAAAAGAGAACACACAAACAAACAGAAGCTCATAAAAAAATTGTGAGATTAACAACATACTAACTTTATTCTATTACTATTATATATATTTCTCAAAGAATAAAATAAAAGTACAACCTTTTTGCAAAACGCATGTGCTAATTTGTTCATAGAAAAAAGAGGTCAAGAAGTCCAGCTGGATATGGCATGCTCCTCTGCCAGAGACATCAGAAACGAACAGCATTTGGTGAAATTGGTAACATCAGTGCATATATATATATACTGATGGGTTATGTAAAGTGCAGCTCGGTCGTGTCATGACTCCTGTGTTCCAACTCACACCACGCCAGTCAAACCATGGTCGGTTTTTGCAAAGTTAACTCCAAATTAAATTGAAACAATTAATTGAAATTGGTTCGCACAAAAGTTGAGTGGAGAAGATCACATTCTTTACGAGTCGTCAGATTTGAAAGGAGGGTATGCTCTAGCGCGTCAATTTGAAAGGAGGGACTTATTATTCATTTACGAGTCGTCAGATTAAAAACAGACGAACATAGCAACACAGTGCAGGAATCTTTTTTTGATATTGATCTAATTCGTTCATTTAACGGTCGAGATTAAAAGAAGATAAAGTAGGGGATTTCAATCCGATAATGGAGTGCTCTTTCCGAAATAAACTTGTCTCTCTTTTACGGTTTTACCGACTCGGTGGATGCTGTTGATCTAGCCCGAATCTACTGACATTGTTTGTTACAAAAAAAAAAAAAAAAGAACACACAAACAAACACAGTTTTTTTTTGGTAATTGGGAAAATGTTTGTTACGAAAGTAGCCAATGGGGGTTACTTTTTTGAGCATCTAGCCAAACCGGTAGCGCTACTACCGTGTGAGAGCCTACATGGTAAAGCTAATACCATGTGGATGGGAAGCACGATAAAGCTCTTACCGTGTGGGTTGGCTCTGCCACATTTGATCGTACTCTGCCACACGGTATTGCTTCTGCCAATTTTTCAATTATGTTCTCCCTATAAATACAATTTACATCCACCACAAACTCTAGCCGCAACTATCTTTCTGTCTATTTTTTCTTAATTTTTGTAAACCTAAGAAGCTAGAAATATTTGAGCAAATTGAAAAAAAAAGTAGAGATTACAGATCAAATTGAAGAACATCATTAGTGTTAAACTGTAAGTATATATTTACATTTGTATTTTATAAATAAGTAGAAAGTATTAATTTGATTTGAAAAAATTCTTTATTTGGAATCTTCTTACAGATCTTCAGCGTAAATGATCATTATTAATATATATCATGGAGGTTAGATAATTAAGGGGACACAAGGAGTAGATTATAGTTTACTAGCAAAATGCTCTTTTTCTATCACTGAGCACAACCGATTTGAAGAGTTGAAAAATGAAATATATAATGTTCTTGAACTAGATCGAAGTGCATATACTTTGAATATCAGGGTCCGAACCATGATTACAGGTCCAAGTGGACAAATGTATTTTACCTTGATTCCAGTTAATGATGAAAATGTCTGGAAAATGGCTTTTAATAATGCTACAGTTTGTTACAAATATCGTTACTTGGAACTGGTAGTTGAGGAGATACCCATATCATCTGTTGTTTGCCCTAATTTGAATAGCATACCAGAATCCAACATACTTAGTAGTGAAACTGGGGATTTTGATACAAACATGGAAAACGAAGAAGAAGAATAATAAGAAGAAGAAGATGAAGAAGAAGAAGATGATGATGAAATCGAAGGTGAGGACATAGCAATTAGGTGGAGAGATACCATTCCATTTGTAAACCGAGGGGATAAACACCCAGCTGAACAATTTTCTGATGTGTCAAGTATGGTAGACTCTGATGAAGCATTTTTTGGCAAACCAAAAAGGTTTGAGGAACCATTAGCAGAAGGTCGAACATTTCCAACAAAGAAACATTTAAAAATAGCCATACACAACTTTCACATTAAAAGTAATATTGAAATTGAAGTTGCTAATAGTAGCAAATCAAAACTGGTTGTTAGGTGTAAGGACAGAAATTGATATTGGAGATTGTATGCGAAACATAGTAAACAAGGATCAGCTTGAAAGATATCAACTAATCCGATACAACACTCATGTCATGCATCAGCCACAAGACCCGATCACAGACAACTTACATCTAGAATGATTGCCGGAGTTATACAAAGTGCTCTTAAGAAGAATTTAGAACTTAAATTAAGCATGGTTTCAGAGTTGGTTAGAACTGCATATACTACTGTGCAACCTACATACAATAAATTATGGAGGGGGAGAGAGTTGACAATTGCAAAAATGTTTGGTAGCTGGGAGAAAGCTTATGAGATGTTACCACCTTTGTTTAATCCAATGCAAGCGGCAAATACGGGAACAAAGGTTACATTTGAGTCTTATCCATCAACACATTATGGAGTTCAACTTGATATAGTCCCAATCTTTTAAGAGTCGACTCGCAAAACTCACTATATGAAACTCTAACTTTGTGCGACCCAATCATCTTGAATGTGAAATTACTCTGCATCAAAATTTTATTAGTGTTACAAAATTAATATAAAAGATGCATAAAAACATAAAAAATTTAATTTAAAAGCACAATTTACAAACTTACAGTTCGCGTGATTTGTGAAGTACGATGAGCTTGACGCGGCAAGTATAATACGTCTGGGGCTTCCATTTGATTTACTTCTGGATTACTCATTTTCTAAAAAAATTCAACATACATTTAAACCAAATTGCTATTAATAATTCACAACTAATTATTACTTACTTTCTTATTTGGCCTATTTGAATTAATTAACAAGTAATTTTAATAGCTTGACCTATTTATAATTTGTAACTAATTTGTACAAATAATTTAATTATTGGATAATGACTAATTTAAGAACAAATTTACAAATTAACAAAAAAATTAAGAACTAATTATAATTTCTATCAAACAAATCTATTATTATTTTGCACAAATAATTTAATTTAATTTTACATGGCTAATTTGGTCATGATAATCATGGTTCACGTTTCTACTATTAATTTCAAAACTTAAAATTGAAAGAAAATAATAACTAACCTCATTATTACTTACTTTCTTATTTGGCCTATTTGAATTAATTAACAAGTAAATTTAATAGCTTGACCTATTTATAATTTGTAACTAATTTGTACAAATAATTTAATTATTGGATAATGACTAATTTAAGAACAAATTTACAAATTAACAACTAACTATAATTTCTATCAAACAAATCTATTATTATTTTGCACAAATAATTTAATTTACATGATTAATTTGGTCATGATAATCGTTTTTACTATTAATTCAAAACTTAAAATTGAAAGAAAATAATAACTAACCTCAAGATGTAGCTGAATAGAAATGTTTGATTGTCTCTGAAGAGTAAAATGACGTTCACAGAATCGTTGTTGGACTAATATTGAGGAAGATCTAATTTTTAGAGGTTCATTTGGCCATGGAACATGGAGGAGGAGGGGCTGCTAGATCTGCGGGGGAGAAGAAGGATCGACACGGGTTATTTAAATTGCTAGATCAGGACACATGTTTAAACTGTGCGGCTCGAATTTAAACTTGTACAAATTTAAGTTTTAATTGTACGAATATACCGGAAAAACTTGTATAGAATAACTCAAAATAAACTTGTTATGAAAAGTTTATTTATGAATGATAAAATGCAATGGATGCAACTTTTTAGAGAGGATATTTAAGTTTTGTTGAAGGTTGAAGTTCACGTTCGTTTGTTCCTATAGCATGAAAAGTATCGCTACCAATGCGAATTCATTGTTGGTTATCTGAATAAACTAAACCAGTGTGAGATACATTTCATTAATTAAGGTTAATGATTTTGATAGTTCGAAACTTTTTTTATACATGCTTAATTTTTGGCTTGAAGAAGTGAATCACATAAAACTTTACAAAGCACAAAAAAGAGTTAAATTAAGGGAGCTGATACATTGATACCATATTTGATACGCTCGTCCATTTCGTCCAAAAATCCTCTTCATTTTTGACAAAATATTCTCTCCAGTTAATTTGTAATGCATGTTAATTGTTTTGAGTAACGATTTGTAATGCATGTTAATATATGATAGATTTTCATTTCGTAATTATGCGAATTTGTAATGCATATTAATTTATTTATAATGCATATTAATATTTTGGAGCATATTCATATTTTCCCAGTTGTTATGCAAATTAATTTTTTCTCAGTTGTTATACATGTTATTACAGCAAGCATGCATATTAAATTGACTAACATGCATAAAAGAACAAAATTAAATTTAAACTGCACAAAAACTAGAATAACATCCATAACATCAGAAATAATAGCAAATATAACATGCATAACAGCATAAATAACATGTATAACAACAAAAGTAACATGCATATCAAAAGAACATAAATGAAATTTAAGCTGCACAAAAAACATAAATCAAGTAGATTAACTTGAATAACAACCAAACAAAAAGAACTTTAAGCATGTCAATGAAACATAATATGCATACATGTCAAGCAAACATTCATACAAGTAACAATTCAGAAAGTAATAGAACATAAGTTTCAAAATATAACAAACATAGTCAAATTTTCAATCCACCTAAGCTTAAATTTGTACAAATCTAAAGGACTAAACATTTAGAACTGTTCCATCAGAACACATAACTAGAGCACATAACACACCTGCACCTCTCATCGTCAGCCAAGCATAACACATACTTCATAAATCTGTCTTGCAACTACTGTAAATAATGAAACAACAGAATGTTAGAACTAAAGATATTTAAGAAAAAATTACATCATGATATATAACTATTTTAATGTGTCAAATTTGAACTATTAAATCAATTTATACTTAACATGCATAAAAACTGAAACAATATGCAAAACAGATAGTTTTACATATATGATAATCCAATAACATTATAATTGGATATGAATGAGTACTTAACATGCACGAAAACTGAAACAACATGCAAAACAGATAGTTTTAAATGCATGAGAATCTAATAACATAATAACTGAATATCAATAAGTACTTAACATGAATAAAAACTGAAACAACATGCAAAACAGGTAGTTTTACATATATGATAATCCAATAACATTATAACTGGATATGAATGAGTACTTAACATGCACGAAAACTGAAACAACATGCAAAACAGATAGTTTTAAATGCATGAGAACCTAATAACATAATAACTGAATATCAATGAGTACTTAACATGCATAAAAAAACTGAAACAACATGCAAAACAGATAGTTTTACATATATGATAATCCAATAACATTATAACTGGATATGAATGAGTACTTAACATGCACGAAAACTGAAACAACATGCAAAACATATAGTTT
This sequence comes from Eleocharis quinqueflora, assembly GCA_964058865.1. Classification (NCBI taxonomy): domain Eukaryota; kingdom Viridiplantae; phylum Streptophyta; class Magnoliopsida; order Poales; family Cyperaceae; genus Eleocharis; species Eleocharis quinqueflora. The sequence goes on along the minus strand of CAXKVX010000108.1, from coordinate 26,309 downwards.
TAAATGCATGAGAACCTAATAACCTAATAACTGAATATCAATGAGTACTTAACATGCATAAAAACTAAAACAACATGCAAAACAGATAGTTTTAAATGCATGAAAACCTAAAAACCTAAATATACATTAGATTGGAAGAATATTAAATCCTAACAGTGCCCTTTCTTTCTTTGTACTTTACTGCAATGAAATAATCAACAAAAAAGATATATTATTATAAGAGTTCATATATTTATAAATATTACAAGATAAAATAATAAAACAGTAAAAATTACCAAAATTATATTGGTGGGCTGATTCAGCATCATACTGTGCATGAATCTAATGATAAAAATTCCACAGTCCTCTTGCTTTTTTTTTCTTTTGGTAGATTTTCAACCCAATTTAACTTGTACTTAAGAAGCTTATTGTTATCCAATCTCCAAGAGAGAAAATGCCGCCGAAGTCATGGAATATGGTTGTTTATTTCTCCGGACAAGCCATGCTTCGTTGGTCTGCTAGTATAAACTCCAATGTTCTCTGCTTCAAAATTGATGCTATACAAGATCGAATTTTTATTTATCTGGGTCACGCAAAGAACCAATTTTGATGCTTCAAGTTTTTCATTGAAAAGGGAACTACACTTTAAGTAACAATCATAGTGATTTCCCTCACAGAATAATTCCTCGTAAAAAACTTTAAATTAGAACAATAACAGTTTACATGCATAATAAATAAAATAAAAGCTATAGTAAATAAGTTAGCTTGCATAAAGATCTTAATCAAACTGTAAAAATAATTTTATAGTGAATAAGATGCTTCATAACCAAATTAACATATACTACCAAAGATAATAACATGCACCATAAATTAGTACAGTTCACTTACTAGCACCTTTGGAGAAATAATTACACAGTTAATTTTGGAATCAACTTCACAATTCAGAATATATAGAATAGCAGCCAAGACCTGTATTATATTTCATAAGTAATTGATTTAGCCTCAAAATTAGTAGGACAGATACGAAATGCAAGTAAGACAAAAAAAAAATAAAAATCACTTACATTTTGAGAAACATAACCACAAACCAACAAGTTCTCAATTTTCCCAACTGTGACACTGATGTCGTCATACTTGTACAAAACAATATTTACATCATCAACAAAATATTTGGAGGGAAACGTTGTCATCTTATTAAGACAATATGCATCACATAATAATAACAATTTAGTATGCATCACATATCAGAAAGACCAAAATTTACCTTGGATTTGGTTCTGTGGATTGTCGATTGCTGGGTTTTTCGGTGGTGCATTAACTATTACATTAAAAATGAACAATTGATGCATTACAACAATTACAAAGTGTGTGAAAACTACATTAACACACATGGTAACAATGATGATATATGAAGGTTAAAAATTAGTTTTCTACATACAAAATAACATCAATAGTACATACTACAAGACAAATAGTATGCATTATAATGTATAAGATGAACATGTACCTTGCTCTAAATTCTTAGTGTGAGTACTTTGCTAGTCTGGTAGTTTATTTTTCTCCTCTTCAGTTACATCATTTTCCTCCTCTTCAGCCTCAGTGTCACATGCCAATAAATTGAAATAACATGAATAATTTGTATGCATAACAACAATAATAAAATACCAAAAAAATTAATTACCATGAATGATTACAGTGATAATATATAAAGGTTACCAATTACTGTTCTACATGCAAAATAACAATAGTAACAAGCATTAGAAATACAATTATAATGCACTACATTATAAAAAGGAACATGTACCTTGATCTATATTGTCAATATCAACATTTTGTTGGTTTCTTTCATCGTTTTCATCCTCCTCAGACTCAGTGTCATCTGCCAAAGATTCTAAAGTATGATGCATGTATAACAAATTAAATATGCATATATATAAATCACTTACAAGTTTACAGATTTTCAACATGCACAGTAACTTAACTGTGATGCACATCCATGATAACAGATGCTTCCAATATGCATAATAAGTAAACTATAATGCACAACATATATTCTAACATGCAAAAAAAATAGATATTTTGCAATATGAACTACATTGGAATTTCTCATGTGCATTGTATAATGATTGTGCATTACATGTTCCATAATAACAAATATGTTGTTTATATGCATTATAGCAATAAGAAGGTGTGTAAAGAATAAATTACCATGCATTATAACAATGTATTATAAAAGGTTATAGATTTGTTTCCTATATGCAAAATTAAATTAATAACATGCATTATAAATCAAGTAGAATGCATTACATTATATATAGTAACATGTACGTTCAGACTCACTGCTACCTGAATTATTTTCCAATGCATTCGGTATTTCATTAACTTGACGACGAACTCTTTATGCTCATCATTCAATTTTTCTGCCATATCATCTTGATAAAAATTGGCCAATCGTATTGGGCTACATCGAGCAACAAAATTTGATTTTCCTGCAAAGAAAAATTTAATTTCCTGTTATGCATGATAACAGATATTTCTAATATGCATAATAATTAAACTATAATGCACATCAGATGTTCTAGCATGCACAAAAAATGAATTCAAATAGTACCTAAGCATAAAACCAATTCAACATGAACAAAAGCATGAATAACTACAATTTCAACATGCTTAACAGTAAATTCAACATGCATAACAGTAAATTAAACCTACACACTAACTTAAGAATGTATAACAACATGTTAATTGCAATTTATAATAACTAAACTACAATGCATAATAACTGGACTACAATGCATAATAATTGGACTGTAAGACATAAATACATGCATGACAGTAACTTCAACATGCATGCTAGTAACTTCAACATGTCCTGCTGTCAAAGTGAGGGGATGAACACACATGCGACAACACCAGGATAATCCTCTTCTTGATCAGGTTGAGGCAGGCTAGGCAATAGAGAAAGGCCGCAAAATTGGTTTCATGACCAGTGCCATAATCAATTCGAGTAGCATTGCCATAGGAATCAAACAGGTATGGCACGAGCTCAACCTCAGCAGCTTGAAGAAGACCAGTGGAGAGAACTGGTTCGATAAGTGAGGGGATCTTAGCAGAAGGCGCTCATGCCAGAGGCGGTAGGCTGGGTTACCATACCGGACCTGGTGCGGTAGAGGGGGGATCTGATCAACCAGTCAGAGAGGGTTTGTAACATGGAGATAAGCGAGGAGAGAATTGGAGAGAGAGGGGTAGGTAGAGGATCAGAGAGCTTGCGACAATGAACATACCGTGAAAGGGAGGCAATGAAGCCGATGAAGTGGCGGCCGGAGGGGGAGTCGTTGAAGCGCCTGATGTCATCGAGGGAGGTGATTCATTTGGAGTGGGTTTCAAAGTGGTAGGGAGGGGTTGCGAAGGGGACGGGGATGGGCTGAGGAACTGGAGAGAGGATGATGGCGACGGTGTTAGTAAGAGCGTTGATCACCGAAGCACGAATTGGACGGTAGGCGGGAGGATGGAAGACTTCGAACAATGGCGCATGGATTGGAGGAGAAGGACGACAAGTGGGAGCAACACAGTTGTGACACGATGGAACAATTTCAAATAGAAAATAAAATGGAGAGGTCCTGCAGTGAAGGGAATAGGGGGAATGGAGGCATCCAGCCGACTGGAAATGTCCAGTCGGTATCAAATGTGTATCAGAACATTTTCCTTAAATTAAAGTAGGGGTGTAAACAGATCGGATATGGACGGATAATCGTCTTACCATATTTTTATCCGTTAAATTTTTTGGATACAGATATGAATTCGAATACACATCGGATACAGATATCTTCAAACACTTCAGATATTATTAGATTACAACTAAACGGTCAGATACGAATAGATGATAGCCAAACCTTATCCTTATCCGTTAGAATTTTTGGATACGGATACGAAAAGGATATTTTTTGTTATTTTTCGAATACGGATCCGAATAAAATTGGATATTATCTGATCCGTTTACATCCCTAGTTAAGTTCAAGAGACGAAATTTAGGCGAAATTTGTTGAACATAATTAGCAAACGCTCCTTAATGAAAGACTAATAGTTCAAAATGTTAATAATTTATTTGTTTTAATTTATTCGTTAAACATTGAAATATGATTAATTTATTCGTTAAATATTGAAATATGATTAATTTTACTATAGTTCAAAATTAACTTATTTGTTCTGTTATTGATGTAAAATCAATTTGATTGCACAATTATTAATGACAATCAATTGTTATTAGTAGTTTGTGTTTAAAAATTTTATCCTAACATAACAGACTAACTCTTGAAATATTACTTTTCAACAAATTTATAATTCTTATTATCTCGCTAGTTCACTAAGGGAGTGTTTGGATCACCAAAAATAGCACTAACCATGGATAAGTGTTGCTATCCACACATAAAATGTGATCCAAACATGATTTAGTAAGTTGTGAGTAGTGTTGGTTAGTGCTATTTTGCTAATCCAACAAAATGGTAGGATTAGCAAATTAGCACATGTCATGGTTAGCAAAAATATTATTTTATTACATTGTAATCATCATCTTGATGTTATTATTATTTAATATTATTATTATTATTATTTTAATTGTCATTATTTTATTATTATTATTATTGTCATTATTATTTTATTATTATTATAATTGTCATTATTATTATTATTGTAATTATTATTATTTTATTATTATTATAATTGCCATTATTACTATTATTTTTTTATTATTATTATTTTAATTGTCATTATTTTATTATTATTATTATTGTCATTATTATTTTATTAGTATTATTATAATTGTCATTATTATTATTATTTTATTATTATTGGTCATATTATTATTATTTTTTTATTATTTTAATTGTCATTATTTTATTAATATTATTATTGTCATTATTATTTTATTAGTATTATTATAATTGTCTTTATTATTATGTTTATTATTATTGTAATTATTATTATTTTATTATTATTATAATTGTCATTAATATTATTTTTTATTATTTTGATTGTGATTATTTTATTACTATTATAATTGTCATTATTATTTTTTTATTATTATTATAATTGTAATTATCATTATTATTATTATTATAATTGTAATTATCATTATTTTTATTATTATTGTAATTATCATTATTTTATTATTATAATTTTCATTAATATTATTTTATTATTATTTTAATTGTCATTATTTTATTATTATTTCTGTCATTATTATTATTATAATTGTCATTATTATTATTCTTATTATTGTTATTGTAATTATCATTATTTTATTATTATAACAATTGTCATTATTATTATTTTATTAATATTATTTTAGTTGTCATTATTTTATTATTATTATTATTGTCATTATTATTTTATTAGTATTATTATAATTATTTTTATTGTCATTATTTTATTATTATTATTTTATTACTATTATCATTTATTATTATTGTATTATTATTATATTATAAATTGATATCAATATTTTATTATTTTATTATTATTATTATCGTTAAAAAAACTAAAATAATTTATTATTTTACTAACTCACTATCACTACTTCAAATGTGCAATCCAAACAACATTTCACTAACTTAGATAGAACAAAATTAGCACTATTTTTGCACTAACCTAGATAGCAAAAAGTAACCACTATTTCAACCACTAATCTAGATAGCACTATTTTTGCACTAATCATGACATGATCCAAACGCACCCTAAGTTATTCTTCCTCTCTAAAATTAGAAACATTTTTTTATTTTGCAACAAAACAAAACAGAGAAAAGCAAAAAGTTAATACTTATTCTATTACGAGAAGTGTTTCTGATCCGAGTACTTCATTTATGGGTGATAAACTTTCAAGAAAATTCCAAATCTTTCAGGAAACCACCACGAAGAAGCGTATAATACCACTCTCAGTCCTTCATGTCTTATTACTTCATTTATGAATGATAGACATTCAAGAAAACACCACAAAATCTCTTATCCTACTAAGAGAAGAGTTTTTGATCCAAGTACTTCATTTTTGGTTGGTAACCATTCAAGAAAACACCACAAAGCATCTTATACTATTATGAGAAGAGTTTCTAATCTGATTACTTCAATTTTGAGTGGAAACCTTCCAATAAACTCTTAACCTTTCAAGAAAAACCACAAAGCATCATATCCTACTACGAGAAGTGTTTCTGATCCGAGTACTTCATTTATGTATAGTAACATTTCAAGAAACCTTAAACCTTTCAGGAAACCACCACGAAGAAGCATAGAATACCACTCTTAGTGCTTCATGTCTGATTACTTCATTTATGGATGGTAACCATTCAAGAAAACATCAAAAAACATCTTATTCTATTACGAGAAGTGTTTTTGCTCCGATTACTTCATTTATGGATGGTAACAATTTAAGAAAACACCACAAAGTATCTTATCATAGTAGAAGAAGTATTTTTTATCCGATTACTTCATCTATAGGTTGTAGTCATTCCACAAAATATCACAAAGCATCTTATCCTACTACGAGAAGTGTTTCTAATCTGATTACCATTAATGAGTGGTAACCTTCCAAGAAACTCAAAACCTTTCAGAAACCACCACAAAAAGCAAAGAATACCATTCTAAGTGCTTCATATCTGATTATTTTATTTATGGATGGTAATCATTCAAGATAACATTACAAAGCATCTTATCCTACCACGAGAGGTGTTTCTGATCCGATTACTTCATTTATGGGTGGTAACAATTCAAAAAAATACCACATAACATCTTATCCTATTAGGAGAAGTGTTTATTATTTGATTACTTCATCTATGGGTTGTAATCATTCATGAAAACACCACAAATCATCTTATCCCGCTACGAAAAAGTGTTTCTGATCAGAGTACTTCATTTATGGGTGGTAACCTTTCAAGAGAAATCCAAACCTTTTAGGAAACCACCACGAAGAAGCGTAGAATACAAATCTAAGCGCTTCATGACTGATAATTCATTTATGGGTGGTAAACATTCAACAAAACACCACAAAGCATCTTATCCTACTACTTCATTCATGAGTGGTAACCTTCCAAGAAAACTCTAAACCTTTCATGAAACCACAACGAAGAAGCATAAAATACCACTTAAGTCCTTGAAGTCTGAATACTTCATTTTTGGATGGCAAACATCCAAGAAAACACAACAAAACGTCTTATCCTGCTATGAGAAGTGTTTCTGATCCGAGTACTTCATTTATAGGTGATAAACTTTCAAGAAAACACCCAAACCTTTCAGTAAACCACCACGAAGAAGTGTAGAATACCACTCTCAGTACTTCAAGCCTGATTACTTCATTTATGGGTGATAAATATTCAAGAAAACACCAAAAAGCATCTTATCTTACTACGATAAGTGTTTCTCATATGATTACTTCATTTATGAGTGGTAACATTCGAAGAAAATTCTAAACCTTTCATGAAAACACCAAGAAAAAGAATATAATACCACTCTAAGTACTTTATTTCTGATTACTTCATTTATGGGTGGTAAACATTCAAAAAAAATACCACAAAACGTCTTATCCTGCTATGTTTATCATCCATAAATAAAGTAATCAGACATGAAGGACATAGAATGATATTCTATGCTTCTTCGTTTCATGAAAGGTTTAGAGTGTTTTTGGAAGGTTACCGCTCATAAATGAAGTAATCAGATCAGAAACACTTCTCATAGTAGGATAATATGATTTGTGGTGTTTTATTGAATGGTTTCCACCCATAGATGAAGTAATCGATAAAAAAACACTTCTCCTAGAAGGATATGATGCTTTGTGGTGTTTTCTTGAATTGTTACCACCCATAAGTGAAGTACACGGATCAAAAACACTTGTCGTAGTAGGATAAAATACTTTTTGGTGTTTTCTTGAATATTTGCTACCCATAAATGTAGTAATCAGACATGAAGCGCTTAGAGTGGTATTTTATGCTTCTTCGTGGTAGTTTCCTGGAAGGTTTGGAGTTCTCTTGAAAGTTTATCACCCATAAATGAAGTATTATGATCAGAAACACTTCTCGTAGCGGGATAAGATTCTTTGTGGTGTTTTCTAGAATGTTTACTACCCATAAATGATGTAATCATATATGAAGCAATTAGAATGGTATTCTATGCATTTTCGTAGTGGTTTCATGATAGGTTAAGAATTTCTTGGATGGTTACCACTCATAATTGAAGTAATCAGATCAGAAACACTTCTCATAATGGTATAAGATGCTTTATGGTGTTTTTTTTAATGGTTACCACCCACAAATGAAGTACTCGGATCAGAAACTCTTCTCGTAGCAGGATAAGAGGTTTTGTGGTGTTTTCTTGAGTGTTTACCACCTATAAATGAAGTAATCAGACATGAAGCATTTAGAGTGGTATTATATGCTTCTTCGTGTTGGTTTCCTGAAAGATTTGTAGTTTCTTCAAAGTTTATAACCATAAATGATGTACTTGGATTATAAACACTTCTCATAGCAGGATAAGACGTTAGAAGCTGTTGTGTTGAATGTTTACCGCCCATAAATGAAGTAATCAATCATGAAGCACTTAGAGTGGTATTCTATGCTTCTTCGTGGTGGTTTCCTGAAAGAATTGAATTTCTCTTGAAAGGTTACCACCCATAAATGAAGTACTCTGATCAGAAACACTTTTCGTAGCAGGATAAGATGCTTTGTGGTGTTTTCTTGAGTGTTTACCAACCATAGATGATGTAATCAGATAAAAAACACTTGTCATAATAAGATAAGATGCTTTGTGGTGTTTACTTGAATTGTTACCACACATAAATGAAGCAATTGGATCACAAACACTTATCATGCTATGACAAATGCTTTGTTGTATTTTCTTGAATAGTTAGCACCCATAAATGAAGTACTCAGATCGGAAACACTTATCGTAGCATGATAAGATGATTTGTGGTGTTTTTTTGAATGATTACCACCCATAAATGAAGTAATCATATCAGAACATTTCTTGTGGCAGGATAAGATGCTTTTTAGTGTTTTCTTGAATGGTTACCACGCATAAATGAAGCAATCGAATCAGAAACACTTATCGTAGCAGAATAAGATGCTTTGTGGTGTTTTATTGAATGTTTACCACCCATAAATGAAGTAATCAGACATGAAGGACTTAGAATGGTATTCTTTGCTTCTTCGTGGGGATTTCTTGAAAGGTTTAGAGTGTTTTCGAAAGGTTATCACTCATAAATGAAGTAATCAGATCAGAAACCACCACAAAAAGCATATAATACCATTCTAAGTGCTTCATATCTGATTACTTCATTTTTGGATGGTAACTATTCAAGAAAACACTAAAAAACATCTTATCCTACCACGAGAAGTGTTTCTGATTCGATTACTTCATTTATGGGTGGTAACAATTCAAGAAAATACCACAAAGCATCTTATCCTATTAGTAGAAGTGTTTATTATCTGATTACTACATCTATGGGTGGTAAACATTCAAGAAAACACCACAAAGCATCAAATCCTGCTACGAGAAGTGTTTCAGATTAGAGTACTTTATTTATGGGTGGTAACCTTTTAGAGAAATCCAAACCTTTCAGGAAACCACCACGAAGAAGCGTAGAATACCACTCTAAGCGCTTCATGACTGGTTACTTCATTTATGGGTGGTAAACATTCAACAAAACCACATAAAGCATCTTATTCTACTACGAGAAGTGTTTCTGACATGATTACTTCATTGATGAGTGGTAACCTCCCAAGAAAACTCTAAACCTTTCATGAAACCTCCACGAGGAAGCATATAATACTACTCTAAGTGCTTCACGTCTAATTACTTCATTTTTGAATGGCAAACATCCAAGAAAATACCACAAAATGTCTTATCCTTCTACGAGAAGAGTTTCTGATCCGAGTACTTCATTTATGGGTGAAAAACTTTCAAGAAAACTCCAAACCTTTCAGAAAATCACCACGAAGAAGAGTATAATACCACTCTCAGTCCTTCATGTCTGATTACTTTATTTATTGATGGTAAAAATTCAAGAAAACACCACAAAGTATCTTATCCTGCTACGAAAAGTGTTTCTGAACATACTTCATTTATGGGTGGTAACCATTCAAGAAAACACCACAAAGCATCTTATCCAGCCACGAGAAGTGTTTCATATCTGAGTACTTCATTTATGGGTGGTAACCATTCAAGAAAACACTACAAATCATCTTACCATAAAACTATAAGTGTTTCTGATCCGATTACTTCATTTATGGGTGGTAACTTTTCAAGAGAACTCCAAACCTTTTGGGAAACCATCACGAAAAAGCTTAGAAATGAAGTACCACTCAAAAATGAAGTACTCGGATCAGAAACTCTTCTCTTAGCAGGATAAGAGATTTTGTGGTGTTTTCTTGAATGTTTACAACCCATAAATGAAGAAATCAGATATGATGCATTTGGAGTGGTATTCTATCGTGTTGGTTTCCTAAAAGATTTGGAGTTTCTTCAAAGTTTATCACCCCATAAATGATGTACTTTGACTAGAAACAATTCTCGTAGCAGGATAAGACGTTAGATGCTATTTTGTTGAATGTTTACCATCCATAAATGATGTAATCAGTCATGAAGCACTTAAAGTTATATTCTATGCTTCTTCGTGGTGGTTTCCTGAAAGGATTGAATTTCTCTTGAAAGATTACCACCCATAAATGAAGTACTCTGATCATAAACACTTTTCGTAGCAGGATAAGATGCTTTGTGGTGTTTTCTTGAATGTTAACCAATCATAGATGAAGTAATCAGATAGAAAACACTTCTCCTAATAGGATAAGATGCTTTTTGGTGTTTACTTGAATTGTTACCACCCATAAATGAAGCAATTGGATCAGAAACACTTCTCGTGGTAGGACAAATGCTTTGTTGTGTTTTCTTGAATGGTTACCACCCAAAAATGACGCACTCATATCCGAAACACTTCTCGCAGCATGATACGATGATTTGTGGTGTTTTCTTGAATGGTTACCACCCATTAGTGAAGTAATCAGATCAGAACACTTCTTGTGGTAGGATAAGATGCATTTTAGTGTTTTCTTGAATGGTTACCACGCATAAAAGAAGTACTCGAATCAGAAACACTTCTCGTAGTAGGATAAGATGCTTTATGGTGTTTTCTTCAATGTTTACCACCCATAAATGAAGCACTCAGATATGAAGCACTTAGAATGGTATTATATGCTCTTTCGTGGGAGTTTCATTATAAGTTAAGAGTTTCTTGGAAGGTTACCACTCAAAATTGAAGTAATCAGACTAGAAACTCTTCTCATAATAGTATAAGATGCTTTGTGGTGTTTTCTTGAATGGTTACAACTCAAAAATGAAGTATTCGGATCAGAAACTTTTCTCTTAGCAGGATAAGAGATTTTGTGGTGTTTTCATGAATGTTTACCACCCAAAAATGAAGTAATTAGACATGAATCATTTAGAGTGGTATTCTATACTTCTTCGTGTTGGTTTCCTGAAAGATTTGGAGTTTCTTCAAAGTTTATTACCCATAAATGATGTACTTGGATTAGAAACACTTCTCGTAGCAGGAAAAGACGTTAGATGATGTTTTGTTGATGTTTACCACCCATAAATGAAGTAATCAATCGTGAAGCACTTAGGATGGTATTCTATGCTTCTTCGTGGTGGTTTCCTGAAAGAATTGAATTTCTCTTGAAAGATTACCACGCATAATTGAAGTAAACAGATTAGAAACACTTCTCTTAGTATGATAAGATGCTTTTTGGTGTTTACGTGAATTGTTACCACCCAAAAATGAAGCAATTGGATCAGACACACTTCTCGTGGTTGGACAAATGCTTTGTATTTTCTTGATTGGTTACCACCCATAAATGACGCACTCATATCCGAAACACTTGTCTTAGCATGATACGATGATTTGTGGTGTTTTCTTGAATGGTTACAACCCATAAGTGAAGTAATCAGATCAGAACACTTCTTGTGACAGGATAAGATGCATTTTAGTGTTTTCTTGAATGGTTACCACGAATAAATGAAGTACTCGAATCAGAAACACTTCTCGTAGCAGGATAAGATGCTTTGTGGTGTTTTCTTCAATGTTTACCACCCATAAATGAAGTAATCAGATATGAAGCACTTAGAATGGTATTATATGTTTTTTCGTGGGAGTTTCATGATAGGTTAAGAGTTTCTTGGAAGGATACACCCATAATTGATGTAATCAGATTAGAAACTCTTCTCCTAATATGATAAGATGCTTTTTGGTGTTTACGTGAATTGTTACCACCCATAAATGAAGCAATTGGATCAGAAACACTTCTCGTGGTAGGACAAATGCTTTGTAGTGTTTTCTTGATTGGTTACCACCCATAAATGAAGTACTCAGATCAGAAACACTTTTTGTACCATGATACGGTGATTTGTGGTGTTTTCTTGAATGGTTACCACCCATAAATGAAGTAATATGATCAGAACACTTCTTGTGGCAGGATAAGATGCTTTTTAGTTTTTTCTTGAATGCTTACCACGCATAAATGAAGTACTCGAATCAGAAAAACTTCTCGTAGCAGGATAAGATGCTTTGTGGTGTTTTCTTCAATGTTTACCACCCATAAATGAAGTAATCAGATATGAAGCACTTAGAATGGTATTATATGCTTTTTCGTGGTGGTTTCATGATAGGTTAAGAGTTTCTTGGAAGGTTACCACTCATAATTGAAGTAATCAGATTAGAAACACTTCTCATAATAGTATAATATGTTTTGTGGTGTTTTCTTGAATGGTTACCACTCAAAAATGAAGTACTCGGATCAGAAACTCTCCTCTTAGCATGATAAGAGATTTTGTGGTGTTTTCTTGAATGTTAACCTCTCATAAATGAAGTAATTAGACATGAAGCATTTAGAGTGGTATTCTATGCTTCTTCGTGTTGGTTTCCTGAAAGATTTGGAGTTTCTTCAAAGTTTATCACCCATAAATGATGTACTTGGATTAGAAACACTTCTCGTAGCAGGATAAGACGTTAGATGTTGTTTTGTTGAATGTTTATCACCCATAAATGAAGTAATTAGTCTTGAAGCACTTAGAGTGGTATTATATGCTTCTTCGTGGTGGTTTCCTGAAAGAATTGAATTTCTCTTGAAAGATTACCACCCATAAATGAATTACTCTGATCAGAAACACTTTTCGTAGCCGTATAAGATGCTTTGTGGTGTTTTCTTGAATGTTTACCACCCATAGATGATGTAATCAGATAAAAAACACTTCTCCTAATAGGATAAGATGTTTTGTAGTGTTTACTTGAATTGTTACCACCATAAATGAAGCAATTGGATCAGAAACACTTCTCGTGGTAGGACAAATGCTTTGTAGTGTTTTCTTGATTGGTTACCATAAATGACGCACTCATATCCGAAACACTTCTCGTACCATGATACGATGATTTGTGGTGTTTTCTTGAATGGTTACCAGCCATAAGTGAAGTAATCAGATCAGAACACTTCTTGTGGCATGATAAGTTGCTTTTTAGTGTTTTCTTGATTGGTTACCACGCATAAATGAAGTACTCAAATCAGAAACACTTCTCGTAGCAGGATAAGATGCTTTGTGGTGTTTTCTTGAATGTTTACCACCCATAAATGAAGTAATCAGACCAGAAACACTCTTTGTAGCATGATACGATGATTTGTGGTGTTTTCTTGAATGGTTACTACCCATAAATGAAGTAATATGATCAGAACACTTCTTGTGGCAGGATAAGATGCTTTTTAGTTTTTTCTTGAATGCTTACCACACATAAATGAAGTACTCGAATCAGAAAAACTTCTCGTAGCAGGATAAGATGCTTTGTGGTGTTTTCTTCAATGTTTACCATCCATAAATGAAGTAATCAGATATGAAGCACTTAGAATGGTATAATATGCTTTTTCGTGGTGGTTTCATGATAGGTTAAGAGTTTCTTGGAAGGTTATCACTCATAATTGAAGTAATCAGATTAGAAACACTTCTCATATATAATATGCTTTGTGGTGTTTTCTTGAATGGTTACCACTCAAAAATGAAGTACTCGGATCAGAAACTCTTCTCTTAGCATGATAAGAGACTTTGTGGTGTTCTTGAATGTTTACATCCCATAAATGAAGTAATCAAACATGAAACATTTAGAATTGTATTATATACTTCTTCGTGGTGGTTTCCAGAAAGGATTGAATTTCTCTTGAAAGATTACCACCCATAAATGAAGTACTCTGATAAAAAACACTTCTTCTAACAGGATAAGATGCTTTATGGTGTTTTCTTGAATGTTTACACCCACAGATGATGTGATCAGATAAAAAACACTTCTCCTAAGAGGATAAGATGTTTGTGGTGTTTACTTGAATTGTTAGTACCCATAAATTAAATAATTGGATCAGAAACACTTCTCCTGGTAGGACAAATGCTTTGTTGTGTTTTCTTGAATGGTTACCACCCATGAATGAAGCACTCAGATCCGAAACACTTCTCGTAGCATGATACGATGATTTGTGGTGTTTTCTAGAATGGTTACCACCCATAAATGAAGTAATCAGATCAGAACACTTCTTGTGGCAGGATAAGTTGCTTTTTAGTGTTTTCTTGATTGGTTACCACGCATAAATGAAGTACTAAAATCAGAAACACTTCTCGTAGCAGGATAAGATGCTTTGTGGTGTTTTCTTGATTGTTTACCACCCATAAATGAAGTAATCAGATATGAAGCACTTATAATGGTATTCTATGTTTTTTTGTGGTGGTTTCATGATAGGTTAAGAGTTTCTTGGAAGGTTACCACTCATAATTGAAGCAATCAGATTAGAAACACTTCTCATAATAGTATAATATGATTTGTGATGTTTTCTTGAATGGTTACCACTCAAAAATGAAGTACTCGGATCAGAAACTCTTCTCTTAGTAGGATAAGAGACTTTGTGGTGTTTTCTTGAATGTTTACATCCCATAAATGAAGTAATCAGACATGAAGCATTTAGAATGGTATTCTATACTTCTTCGTGTCGGTTTCCTGAAAGATTTGGAGTTTCTTCAAAGTTTATCTCCCATAAATGATGTACATGGATTAGAAACAATTCTCGTAGCAGTATAAGACATTAGATACTGTTTTGTTGAATGTTTACCATCCATAAATGATGTAATCAGTCATGAAGCACTTAGAGTGGTTTTCAATTCTTCTTCGTGGTGGTTTCCAGAAAGGATTGAATTTCTCTTGAAAGAGTACCACCCATAAATGAAGTACTCTGATCACAAACACTTTTCCTAACAGGATAAGATGCTTTGTGATGTTTTCTTGAATGTTTACACCCATAGATGATGTAATCCGATAAAAAACACTTCTCCTAATAGGATAAGATGCTTCGTGGTGTTTACTTGAATTGTTACCACCCATAAATGAAGCAATTGGATCAGAAACACTTCTCGTGGTAGGACAAATGATTTGTTGTGTTTTCTTGAATGGTTACCACTCATAAATGAAGTACTCAGATCCGGAACACTTCTCGTAGCATGATAAGATGATTTGTGGTGTTTTCTAGAATGGTTACCACCCATAAATGAAGTAATCAGATCAGAACAATTCTAGTGGCAGGATAAGATGCCTTTTAGTGTTTTCTTTAATGGTTACCATGCATAAATGAAGTACTCAAATCAGAAACACTTCTTGTAGTAGGATAAGATGCTTTGTGGTGTTTTCTTAAATGTTTACCACCCATGAATGAAGTAATCATATATTTAGCACTTAGACCGGTATTCTATGCTTTTGTGGTGGTTTCATAAAAGGTTTAGAGTGTTTTTGGAAGATTACCGCTCATAAATGTGGTAATCAGATCAGAAACACTTCTCATAGTAGGATAAGATGCTTTGTGGTGTTTTTTTGAATGGTTTCCACCCATAAATGAAGTAATCGATAAAAAAACACTTCTCTTAGTAGGATATGATGCTCTGTGGTGTTTTGTTGAATGTTTACCACCCATAAATGATGTAATCAAATAAAAAACACTTCTCCTAATAGGATAAGATACTTTGTGGTGTTTAATTGAATAGTTGCCACCCATAAATGAAGTAATCAGACATGAAGCACTAAGATTGGTATTCTATGCTTCTTCGTGGTGGTTTCCTAGAAGGTTTAGTGTTTTTTTGAAATGTTACTACCCATAAATGAAGTACTCGGAGCAGGATAAGATGCTTTGTGTTTTTTTCTTGAATGTCTACCACCCAAAAATGAAGTAATAAGATATGAAGGACTGAGAGTGGTATTCTACGCTTCTTCGTGATGGTTTTATGAATGATATGGAGTTTTCTTGAAAGTTTATCACCCATAAATGAAGTATTCGGTTCAGAAACACTTCTCGTAGTAGGATAAGATGTTTTGTGGTGTTTTCTTGGATGTTTTCAATCCAAAAATAAAATAATCAGACATGAAACACTTAGAGTGGTATTCTATGCTTCATCGTGGTAGTTTCATGAAAAGTTTAGAGTTTTCTTGAAAGGTTACCTCCCATAAATAAACTACTCTAATCAGAAATACTTCTCGTATCATGATAAAATGCTTTGTGATATTTTCTTGAATGTTTACCACCCATATATGATGTAATCATATAATAATGTACTTTGTAGTATTGACTTGAATCAGAAACAATATAATAATGTTACCACCCATAAGTGAAGCAATTGGATCAGAAACACTTCTTTTGGTAGGGCAAGATGCTTTGTAGTGTTTTCTTGAATGGATACCACCCATAAATGAAGTACCCAGATCCGAAACACTTCTCGTAGTAGATTAAGATGCTCTGTGGTGTTTTCCTGAATGGTTACCATCTATAAATGAAGTACCCAATGCGAGACACTTCTTGTAGCAGAATAAGAAGCTTTGTTTTTGTTTTCTTGAATGTTTACCACCCATAAATGAAGTAATAAGACATGAAGGACTTAGAATGGAATTCTATGCTTCTTCGTGGTTTCATGAAAGGTTTAGTGTGTTTTTAGAAGGTTACCGCTCGTAAATGAAGTAATCAGTTCAGCAACACTTCTCATAGTATGATAATATGCTTTGTGGTGTCTTATTGAATGGTTTCCACCCATAGATGACGTAATCGATAGAAAAGCACTTCTCCTAGTAGGATAAGATGATTTGTGGTGTTTTCGTGTTTGTTTCCTAAAAGATTTTGAGTTTCTTCAAAGTTTATCACCATAAATGATGTACTTAGATTAGAAACACTTCTCGTAGCAGGATAAGATGTTAGAAGCAATTTTGTTGAATGTTTACCATCCATAAATGAGGTAATAAGTCATGAAGTACTTATAGTGATATTCTATGATTCTTCGCGGTGGTTTCCTGAAAGAATTGAATTTCTCTTGAAAGGTTACCACCCATAAATGAAGTACTGATCAGAAACACTTTTCGTAGCAGGATAAAATGCTTTGTGGTGTTTTTTTGAATGTTTACCACCCATAGATGATGTATTCAGATAAAAAACAATTCTCCTAATAGAATAAGATGCTTTGTGGTGTTTACTTGAATGGTTACCACCCATAAATGACGCACTCAGATCAGAAACACTTCTCGTAGCATGATAAAATGATTTGTGGTCTTTTCTTGAATGGTTACAAACATAAATGAAATAATCAAATCAGAACACTTCTTGTAGCAAGATAAGATGCTTTTTAGCTTTTTCTTGATGGTTACCACGCATAAATGAAGTACTTGAATCAGAAACACTTCTCATAGCAGGATAAGATGCTTTGTGGTGTTTTCTTAAATATTTACCACCCATAAATGAAGTAATCAGATAGGAAGCACTTAGATTTGTATTCTATGCTTTTTTTTGTGGTGGTTTAATGAAAGGTTTAGAGTTTCTTGGAAGGTTACCACTCATAAATGGTAATCAAATCAGAAACACTTCTCGTAGTCGGATAAGATGCTTTGTGGTGTTTTGTGCAATGCCAACAACCCATAGATGAAGTAATCAGATAAAAAACACTTGTTCTAGTAGGATAAGATGCTTCGTGGAGTTTTCTTAAATTGTTTCCACTCAAAAATGAAGTAATCGGATCAAAAACACTTCTCGTAGTAGGATAAGATGTTTTCTGGTGTTTTCTTGAATGGTTATCACCCATAAAATGAAGTAATCAGACATGAAGCACTAAGAGTGGTATTCTATGCTTTTTCGTGATGGTTTCCTGAAAGATTTAGAGTTTTTTTTGAAATGTTACTACCCATAAATGAAGTACTCGTAGTAGGATAAGATGCTTTGTGGCTTTTTCTTGAATGCCTACCATCCAAAAATGAAGTAATAAGACATGAAGGACTGAGAGTGGTATTCTACGCTTCTTCGTGGTGGTTTCCTGAATGATTTGGAGTTTACTTGAAAGTTTATCACCCATAATTAATGAAGTATTCTGATTAGAATCACTTCTCCTAGCAGGATAAGACGTTTTGTGGTGTTTTCTTCGATGTTTGCAATCCAAAAATAAAGTAATCAGACATGAAGCACTTTGTGGTATTCTATGCTTCTTCGTAGTGGTTTCATGAAAGGTTTAGAGTTTTCTTGAAAGGCTATCTCCCATAAATAAACTACTCTAATCAGAAACACTTCTCGTAGCATGATAAGATGCTTTGTGATATTTTCTTGAATGTTTACCACCCATAGATGATGTAATCATATAAAACACACTTCTCCTAATATGATAATGTGCTTTGTAGTATTTACTTTAATTGTTACCACCCATAAGTGAAGCAATTGGATCAAAAACACTTCTCGTGGTAGGACAATATGCTTTGTGGTGTTTTTCTGAATGGTTACCACCCATAAATGAAGTTTCTGGATGAGAAACACTTCTTGTAGCAAAATCAGATGCTTTGTTTTGTTTTCTTGAATATTTACCACCCATAAATGAAGTAATCAGACATGAAGGACTTAGAATGGTATTCTATGCTTCTTCGTGGTTTCATAAAAGGTTTAGAGTGTTTTTGGAAGGTTATCGCTCGTAAATGAAGTAATCAGTTCAGAAACACTTCTCATAGTATGATAATATATGTTTTGTGGTGTCTTATTGAATGGTTTCCACCCATAGATGATGTAATCGATAAAAAAACACTTCTCCTAGTAGGATATGATGCTTTGTGGTGTTTTCTTGAAAGTTTATCACCCATAAATGAAGTACACGGATCAGAAACACTTCTCGTAGAAGGATAAAATGCTTTGTGGTGTTTTCTTGAATATTTGCTACCCATAAATGTAGTAATCAGACATGAAGCGCTTAGAGTGGTATTCTATGCTTCTTCGTAGTGGTTTCCTGAAAGGTTTGGAGTTCTTTTCAAAGTTTACGACCCATAAATGAAGTATTATGATCAGAAACACATCTCGTAACGGAAAAAGATTATTTGTGGTGTTTTCTTGAATGTTTACCACCCATAAAAGATGTAATCAGATATGAAGCACTTTGAATGGGATACTATGCTTTTTCGTACTGGTTTCATGATAGATTAATGTTGGAAGGTTACCACTCAAATTGAAGTAATCAGATCAGAAATACTTCTCATAATAGTATGAGATGCTTTGTGGTGTTTTCTTGAATGGTTACCACCCATAAATGAAGCAATTGGATTAGAAACACTTCTCGTGGTAGGACAAATGCTTTGTTGTGTTTTCTTGAATGGTTATCACCCATAAATGAAGTACTCTGATCCGAAACACTTATCATAGAATGATACGATGATTTGTGGTGTTTTCTTGAATGGTTACCAACCATAAATGAAGTAATCAGATCAGAACACTTCTTGTGGCAGGATGAGATGCTTTTTAGCATTTTCTTGAATGGTTACCACATATAAATGAAGTACTCGAATCAGAAACACTTCTCGTAGTTGGATAAGATGCTTTGTGGTGTTTTCTTGAATGTTTACCAACAAAAAAATGAAGTAATCAGATATGAAGCACTTAAAATGATATTCTTTGTTTTTTCGTGGTGGTTTCATGATAGGTTAAGAGTTTCTTGGAAGGTTACCACTCATAATTGAAGTAATCAGATTAAAAACACTTCTCATAATAGTATAAGATGCTTTGTGGTGTTTTCTTGAATGGTTTCCACCAAAAAATGAAGTACTCGAATAAAAAACTCTTCTCTTAGCAGGATAAGAGATTTTGTCGTGTTTTCTTGAATATTTACCACCCAGAAATGAAATAATTAGACATGAAGCATTTAGAGTGGTACTCTACGCTTCTTCGGGTTGGTTTCCTGAAAGATTTGGAGTTTCTTCATAGTTTATCACCCATAAATGATGTTCTTGAATTAGAAACACTTCTCGTAGTAGGATAAGACGTTAGATGCTGCTTTGTTGAATGTTTACCACCCATAAATGAAGTAATCAGTCTTGAAGCACTTAGAGTGGTATTCTATGCCTCTTCGTGGTAGTTTCCTGAAAGGATTGAATTTCTCTTGAAAGATTACCGCCCATAGATGCTGTGGTGTTTTCTGGAATGTTTACCACCCATAGATGATGTAATTAGATAAAAAAACACTTCTCCTAATAGGATAAGATGCTTTGTGGTGTTTACTTGAATTGTTACCACCCATAAATGAAGCAATTGGATCAGAAACACTTCTCGTGGTAGGACAAATGCTTTGTTGTGTTTTCTTGAATGGTTACCACCCATAAATGAAGTACTCGTACTCGGATCCGAAACACTTCTCGTAGCATGATTTGTGGTGTTTTCTTGAATGGTTACCACCAATAAATGAAGTAATCAGATCAGAACACTTCTTGTGGCATGATAAGATGCTTTTTAGTGTTTTCTTGAATGGTTACCACGCATAAATGAAGTACTCGAATCAGAAATACTTCTCATAGTAGGATAAGTTGCTTTGTGGTGTTTTCTTGAATGTTACCTCTCATAATTGAAGTAATCAGATATGAAGCAATTAGACTGGTATTAATTAGACCGGTATTCTATGCTTTTTGGTGGTAGTTTCATGAAAAGTTTAGAGTTTCTTGGATGGTTACCACTCATATAGGTAATCAAATCAGAAACACTTCTCGTAGTAGGATAAGATGGTTTGTGGTGTTTTTTGCAATGCCAACAATCCAAAGATGAAGTAATCAGATAAAAAACACTTGTTCTAGTTAGGATAAGATACTTTGTGGAGTTTTCTTCAATTGTTCCCACTCAAAAATAAAGTAATCTGATCAAAAACACTTCTCGTAGTAGGATAAGATGTTTTCTTGAATGGTTACCTCCCATAAATGAAGTAATCAGACATGAAGCACTAAGAGTGATTTCTATGCTTCTTAGTGATGGTTTCCTGAAAGGTTTAGAGTTTTTGTGAAATGTTACTACCCATAAATGACATACTCGGAGAAGAAACACTACTCGTAGCAGGATAAGATGCTTTGTGGTTTTTTCATGAATGTCTACCACCCAAAAATGAAGTAATAAGACATGAAGGACTGAGAGTGGTATTCTATGCTTCTTCGTGGTGGTTTCCTGAATGATTTGGAGTTTTCTTGAAAGTTTATCACCGATAAATATAGTATTCGGATCAGAAACACTTCTCGTAGCAGGATAAGACGTTTTGTGGTGTTTTCTTGGATGTATGCAATCCAAAAATAAAGTAATCAGCCATGAAGCACTTAGAGTTGTATTCTATGCTTCTTCGTGGTGGTTTCATGAAAGGTTTAGAGTTTTCTTGAAACGTTACCTCCCATAAATAAACTACTCTAATCAGAAACACTTCTCGTAGCATGATAAGATGCTTTGTGGTATTTTTCTTGAATGTTTATCACCCATAGATGATGTAATCATATAAAAACACTTCTCCTAATAAGATAATGTGCTTTGTTGCATTTACTTGAATTGTTACCACCCATAAGTGAAGCAATTGGATCAGAAACACTTCTTTTGGTAGGACAATATGCTTTGTAGTGTTTTATTGAATGGATACCACCCATAAATGAAGTACTCAGATCCGAAACACTTCTCGTAGTAGATTAAGATGCTCTGTGGTGTTTTCTTGAATGGTTACCACCAATAAATGAAGTACCCGGATGAGAAACACGTCTCGTAACAGAATAAGATGCTTTGTTTTATTTTCTTGAATGTAACCACCCATAAATGAAGTAATCAGACAATGAGGACTTAGAATGGTATTCTATGCTTCTTCGTGGTGGTTTCGTGAAAGTTTTAGAGTGTTTTTGGAAGGTTACCGCTCGTAAATGAAGTAATCAGTTCAGAAACACTTCTCATAATATGATAATATGCTTTGTGGAGTTTTATTGAATGGTTTCCACCCATAGATGATGTAATCGATAAAAAAAACACTTCTCTTAGTAGGATATGATGCTTTGTGGTGCTTTCTTGGAAGTTTATCACCAATAAATGAAGTACACGGATCAGAAACACTTCTCGTAGCAGGATAAAATGCTTTGTGGTGTTTTCTTGAATATTTGCTACCCATAAATGTAGTAATCTTACATGAAGCATTTAGAGTGGTATTCTATGCTTCTTCGTGGTGGTTTCCTAAAAGGTTTGGAGTTTTTTTGAAATGTTACTACCCATAATTGAAGTACTCGGAGTAGAAACACTACTCGTAGCAGGATATGATGCTTTGTGATTTTTTCTTGAATGTCTACCACCCAAAAATAAACTAATAAGACATGAAGGACTGAGAGTGGTATTCTACGCTTCTTCATAGTGGTTTCCTGAACGATTTGGAGTTTTCTTGAAAGTTTATCACCGATAAATGAAGTATTCGGATCAGAAACACTTCTCGTAGCAGGATAAGACATTTTGTGGTGTTTTCTTTGATGTTTGCAATCCAAAAATAAAGTAATCAAACATGAAGCACTTAAAGTGGTATTTTATGCTTCTTCGTGGTGGTTTCATGAAAGGTTTATAGTTTTCTTGAAACGTTACCTCCCATAAATAAACTACTCTAATCAGAAATACTTCATGTATCATGATAAGATGTTTTGTGTTATTTTCTTGAATGTTTACCACCCATAGATGATGTAATCATATAAAAAACACTTCTCCTAATAGGATAATGTGCTTTGTAGTATTTACTTGAATTGTTACCACCAATAAGTGAAGCAATTGGATCAGATACACTTCTTTTGGTAGGAAAAGATGCTTTGTAGTATTTTCTTGAATGGATACCACTCATAAATGTACTCAGATCCGAAACACTTATCGTAGTAGATTAAGGTGCTATGTGGTGTTTTCCTGAATGGTTAACACCCATAAATGAAGTATCCGGATGAGAAACACTTCTCATAGCAGAATAAGATGCTTTGTTTTGTTTTCTTGAATGTTTACCATTCATAAATGAAGTAATCAGACATGAAGGACTTAGAATGGTATTCTGTATTTCTTCGTGGTGGTTTCATGAAAGGTTTAGAGTGTTTTTGGATGGTTACCGCTCATAAATGAAGTATGATAATATGCTTTGTGGTGTTTTATTGAATGTTTACCACCCATAAATGAAGTAATCAAATATGAAGGACTAAGAGTGGTATTCTACGCTTCTTCGTGGTGGTTTTGTGAACGGTTTGGAGTTTTCTTGAAAGTTTATCACCCATAAATGAAGTACTCGGATCAGAACACTGCTCGTAGTAGGATAAGAGATTTTGTGGTATTTTCTTGAATGTTTACTGCCCATAAGTGAAGTAATCAGATATGAAGCGCTTAGACTAGTATTCTATGCTTTTTCGTGGTGGTTTAATGAAAGGTTTAGAGTTTCTTGGAAGGTTACCACTCATTAATGGTAATCATATCATAAACACTTCGTAGTAGTAGGGTAAGATGCTTTGTGGTGTTTTGTGGAATGGCTACAACCCATAGATGAAGTAATCGGATAAAAAACACTTGTCCCAGTAGGATAAGATGCTTTGTGGAGTTTTCTTTAATTGTTACCACCCATAAATGAAGGAATCAAATCAAAAACACTTCTCGTAGTAGGATAAGATGCTTTCTGGTGTTTTCTTGAATGGTTACCACCAATAAATGAAGTAATCAGACATAAAGCACTAAGAGTGGTATTCTATGCTTCTTCGTGGTGATTTCCTGGAAGGTTTAGAGTTTTTTTTGAAATGTTACTACCCATAAATGATGTACTCGGATCAGAAACACTTCTCGTAGTATGATATGATGCTTTGTGGTTTTTTCTTGAATGTCTACCACCCATAAAGGAAGTAATAAGACATGAAGGACTGAGAGTGGTATTCTACGCTTCTTCGTAGTTGTTTCCTGAAAGATTTGGAGTTTTATTGAAAGTTTATCACCCGTAAATGAAGTACACGAATCAGAAACACTTCTCTTAGCAGGATAAGACATTTTGTGGTGTTTTCTTGGATGTTTGCAATCCAAAAATAAAGTAATTACTAATTAGTAATGAAGCACTTAGAGTGGTATTCTATGCTTCTTCATGGTGGTTTCATGAAAGGTTAGAGTTTTCTTGGAAGGTTACCACTTATAAATTAAGTAATCATATCAGAAACACTTCTTATAATAGGATAAGATGCTTTGTGGTGTTTTTTCTTGAATGTTTACCACCAAAAATGAATATCGGAACCGAAATACATCTCGTAGCAAGATAAGATACTTTCTGGTATTTTGTTTAATGTTTACCACCCATAAATGAAGTAATCAGTCATGAAGCACTTAGAGTGGTATTTACGCTTCTTCTTGGTGGTTTCCTGAAAGGTTTGGGTTTCTCTTGAAAGGTTACCACCCATAAATAAACTACTCTAATCATAAACACTTCTCGTAGCAGGATAATATGCTTTGTGGTGTTTTCTTGAATGTTTACGACCCATAGATGCTACGAGAAGTGTTTCTGATCCGAGCACTTCATTTTTGGGTGGTAACCATTCAAGAAAACACCACAAAGCATCTTATACTATTATGATAAGTGTTTCTGATCTTACTACTTCAATTTTGAGTGGTAATCTTCCAACAAACTCTTATCCTTTCATGAAACCACCATGAAAAAGCATATAATACCATTCTAAGTGCTTCATATCTGGTTACTTCATTTATGGGTAGTAAACATTCAAGAAAAGATCACAAACATCATATCCCACCATAAGAAGTGTTTCTGATTCGAGTACTTCATTTATGGGTGGTAACCATTCAAGAAAACCCCAAAAAGCTACTTTTCCTGCCACAAGAAGTGCTTCATGTCTGATTACTTCATTTATGGTGTTTTCTAATCAGATAAGAACACTTCTCGTGGTAGGATAAGAGGGTTTGTAGTGTTTTCTTGAATGTTTACCACCCATAAATGAAGTAATCAGACATGAAGCATTTAGAGTGGTTTTCTATGCTTCTTCGTGTTGGTAACCATTCAAGAAAACACCATAAAGTATCTTATCATGCTACGGAAAGTGTTTCGAATCTGAGTACTTCATTTATGGATGGTAACCATTCAAGAAAACACTTCAAAGCATTTGTCCTACTACGAGAAGTGTTTCTGATCAGAGTACCCCATTTATGAGTGGTAACCTTTCAAGAGAAATCCAATTCTTTCAGGAAACCACCACGAAGAAGCACAGAATATCACTCTAAGTATTTCATGACTTATTACCTCATTTATGGGTGGTAAACATTCAACAAAACACCATCTAACGTCTTATCCTGATACGAGAAGTGTTTCTAATCCGAGTACTTCATTTATGGATGGTAACCATTCAAGAAAACACTTCAAAGCATTTGTCCTACTACGAGAAGTGTTTCTGATCAGAGTACCCCATTTATGAGTGGTAACCTTTCAAGAGAAATCCAATTCTTTCAGGAAACCACCACGAAGAAGCACAGAATATCACTCTAAGTATTTCATGACTTATTACCTCATTTATGGGTGGTAAACATTCAACAAAACACCATCTAACGTCTTATCCTGATACGAGAAGTGTTTCTAATCCGAGTACTTCATTTATGGGTGATAAACTTTGAAGAAACTCCGAATCTTTCAGGAAACCAACACGAAGAAGCATAAAAAACCACTCTAAATGCTTCATATCTGATTACTTCATTTATGGGTGGTAAATATTCAAGAAAACACTACAAACCCTCTTATCCTACCACGAGAAGTGTTCTTATCTGATTACTTCATTTATTGATGGTAACCATTCAAGAAAATACCACAAAGCATCTTATCATTCTACAAAGTGTTTTTTATCAGAGTACTTCATTTATGGGTGGTAACCTTTCAAGAGAAGTCCAATCCTTTCAGTAAGTCACCACGAAGAAGCATAGAATACCACTCTAAGTGCTTGATGACTG